>JABWTJ010000479.1:278601-637631 GCA_016801875.1 Solanum sitiens | reverse complement strand
CATAATTTGAGTGAATTTGGTAATCAGAAAAATAAATAATGGATCCAATATTGTACAATGTGGCGAAGAACGGCAGGAAATAGATTTTAAATAAATTAGGAACTTCCCTCGAAATTCAATTTTAGGGTATTGAACCGCGCATGTCCACTATAATGAGAAATGATGACGAGTACAATACTCAAAACAAATTCTCTATTACTGTTCATTCTCTTTATTTTTTCTCACAAACTATTTTTTATTACGCACAAAACTCTCACTTTTTCAGACTTGAGTCTAATAGTTTGCCTTGTATACTTACTTGTATATATTCTAAAAAGAAAGACTCAGTAGAGACTTCACCATTAAGAGTCTAATAGTTTTCCTATATATATAAGAGAAAACAAATTAAAGGAGGATCATAAATTTGGATATATAATAGCGCAAATATGGATAACCTCTTCCATGTGTGCAGCATCATCAGCGAAAAGTTGGTCATTGCTGTCCTGCCCATGATATCTGTGACAAGAAGGATGATGGTGGTGGTACCTGAATTGACGGGTAATGATCATGACGAGAGAGCAAGGCGTGATGAAAAAGTAGTCGAAAATATTATGAAGACAGCTCAAATGCATTTAGTTGTGGCCACCCTATTAATGACAGTGACCTTCACAGCTGGTTTCACACTGCCAGCTGGAGTTTTTGAATGCTAATTCTATTAAGGAGAACAGCATTCCGTGCATTTGTTGTTTCAGATATCATCGCCTTAACATTCTCCGGTGCTGCTATATTCATCTACATTTACATTGCAACAACAACAATAGTATCATCTGTACCGGAGTTACAAGTTATTGTCCAGCTTTATAATAACGCAACTATGTTGCAGATCCTGTCGATCGATGGTAGCAGGTGGAATTGCATTTGCAACTGGTATGTATGCTACTTTAGCACATTCACTTGGTCTTGTCGTTACTGTATGTGTTATCAACGGCATCTCTTACTATCTCGTCTGCTTTATGATTCTTCTTCCTAAAACAAGGCCTACTGAAAAATCGTCTGAACAGATCCATTGTGTGATATATAAGATTTCATGATGCAGCTTGCTATGTATAATATTCTTCTGATCAACTTATGTTCTATATATAAAAAAAACATTTTTAATTTCTCTTCTTCTTCTTCTTATGTCAGTGAGAAGATTCATTGCGTTTGGAACTATATATCTTCTACGATTTTAAACAGTGGCTTTAATTTATATGGTGTAGTTCGATATGTGATTACAAACCAATTCAATGATCCTGCAAACTAAGTGTTTGATTAGATTCTTCATTGGCATCAGAGGCATATGTTATATAGTATTTTATTGTACCGTTTTCTGAGGATGTCAAGGTGATAATACCTCTATGTAATTTTGATCAATGAATAAAAAGGAGGATAAAACACTATTGTCCAAATATATGTCTCTTGTTTTCATGATAAAATTTGGCCAAGGAAATATTCTTTAATTTGGTGAATATTTGTGCAAGTTTAGTTTATTATTGTATTGGTTAAGAAAAAAATATTAGTGATCAAATATCCCTCTGTTCCATTTTGGTTCTTATGACTCGTTTTTCTTTTTGAATCATAGGCATCAAATAGCGATAATTATAAATTTTTAGAGTAGATCATAATGGATTTTCTTTGTTAAATTCTTTTATACAATCTGTTGTATAATTATTTCGTTACGTGGCTAGTCCTAATCTACAGAAAATTGTGAAGACGAGTTTCCACAAAACAACAAATCAAAAAGATAATTAAAAGAATTTGTGTGGGCTGGAGGCTTATCAACCGTGGAGAAGAAATATATGGATTTACGATCAGCATTGCCTCAAGATATTACTTGACAAATCTCGACATAAGTTGTTGGTCTAACATTTTACGGACAAATGAGGAAGACTCTGTGTATTCTCATTGGCTGCGAATAATTAGATACTTCATCCGTTTTACAAAGAATGACCTAATTTAATTTGTCACGGAGTTTAAGAAAATAAAGAAGACTTTTAATCATGTGGTCCTAAATTAAAGTTATGTCAAATGTATAAAATTGTCCTTTAATCTTGTGGTCTTAAACATGCCATGTGGAAAGTTGTTACCAAAAAAAGAAAGAGATCGTTCTTTTTTAAACGGAGGAACCCTTTAATCTTGTGGTCTTAAACATGCCACGTGAAAAGTTGTTACCAAAAAAAGAAAGAGGTCATTTTTTTTAAACGGAGGGAGTATTAATTTTTTTTCTATCAGAAATAACTTTTCTACTCCATGAAGGTACGGATAAAGTCTACATACATCCTACCCTCTCCAGACGAGTTTTTGGCCAAATTCATCCTTATAATATACATCAAACTTAAAAGACATCCTTAAAGAGTCATTCTCAACACAAAACATCCTTCAAATATTTAAAAGTGAACAACATTCATCTTTCTATTTGAATTGATCCCACAAAAATCAAGTCAAATCTTCGTAATTATTATTTTTAGATATGCCAAAAATACTATCATTAACTTTTTCGCTAATTGAGTTTAGCATCATGCAAAATCTTTTAATTTAAATTTTTTTTCATTTATTTTTCATGTAATTCGATATTAAAAATATTATTAGTTGAATATTTAGGTACTGATATTACCTATTTTTTTTTACTCTCAAACAAAAAAATGATTAAGTATTTCTATTTGGAATCAATGTTTCTTTTCAATTGAATATGTTAGAAGCGTCGTTTGTTGGAGACTTTTGTTTCTAATAATGTAGAATGAAACTCAAATGCGAGACCTAATCAATATTTTGATCACTTCAAGATCAGATTGGCCAACAAATTTATTAATCTAAATACAATTCTGCTTTGAAAAAGACAAAGATAATTAAGCTCCAACTTTTCCGTTACTAAATGATAAAAAAAAAAAAAGATCATGTACCCTTACATCTTCTAAACATTTTTATTTGTTTCAGTAAGCATTGATGTCTAAAATTTTTAATATTTTTTTCTAGAACTTCCTATAGCAGGTAATGAAATTATGCATGAAAACTTTTGTTGATAATCACGTGAACTGCTCATATTTTTGTAGGATCGATTAGTTTTCTTATGATATCTAACAGAAGGATGAAAATTATTCATTTTTAAATACTTGAAGGATGTTTTCTTCTAAGAGTGATACTTTAAGGATGTAGTTTAAGTTTAGGGTATAGTTAAGGATGTTTTTGACCAAAAACTCTCCCTAGACTCAAGGATTTCACTGGTATGTCTTTGTAATTGATGAACTTAGTCACTTGCTACATCTAACTTTACTGCACATTGTTATACCGTAATTTTACTATCTTTAGAAAAATCACTTTTTTGAAATGTTTCTAAGTATAAAAAAATTTAAGAAAAATACTTAGAAAAGAGTCGCCACTTAATTTTCTAAAGAAATTAAGAAAACTTAATTTAAAAAGATTTTAACAGATTAAATCTTAATAAATTTAGAGAAAATGGGTAAGAGTTTCTTATTTACGCTTCAAGAAGGTTTTTAAGGCATTTGAAGCGCCCGCTAACACGCGGTTATCCTATGACTTAGGTTAATTTTTTTTTTACTATTCTTAGGAATATGATTTAATATAACATAACAATATTTGATGAACTTTAAGAAAATATTTAAACAAAGAATAACTTTTTTTTTTTTTTTTTTTTTGAGAAAATGCCCTAATTAGAATTTTTTGAAATAGACTATAAGTGAATAGAATTTAACCAAATTAGATTATTTATTTTTAATCATTTTTAAAAGATAATTACTCAAACCAAAATTTATTAATTTAAGCATGAAAAACCATTTTAAATTAATTTAAGAACAAAATTTTTGACTAAATGTATTTCATGAAAAACATGAGAGTGATAAAAAATATATTGAAATAAACTAACATAAAGAAAATAGTTCATCTTTTGAGGATTTTAATTAGGCTAGTCAAAGTTAAGGTTAAATAAATAAAAGAACAAACAAATATCACAATTAAATAATTTATGAGTAAGAGATAAAAGAAGAGTTGGGCCTGCTGCAACCAATTTGGGCTTCAGCCCTATTCGTGCCTTTGCAACCTTGTGTATACGCCAGGTGTATACTGATGTATACAATTCATATTTTGGCTATGTTCCTATATATTAGACTGCATATCAAATATATACAGCTTATTTCGATCCCTGCAACATTTAATTCGATTTTTCCCTGTATCTTGTTTCACTCGTTCTGTATATCAATGTATACTGAATGTATACAGTCCATCTTAGGACTCTGTGTTTCAAATTTCAACCCTCATCTTACTTCTATTGCTTCGGCTGACTCGATAATAGGTATATTTAGGCCTTTGGACCAACGAGGGGATGCAAGGATAGGAGATGAGAGTCCGACATAGACTCGAGGCAAGTTTCACATGCAAAGAAATAGGGATAACATTAGCATTCAAACTTAAACTAATTCACAAGAATAGCATCCTTTATGTTAAAAAAAAAAAGAAATAAAGCAGGACTTTAATTCATAACAAGATCAATAAAGCTACAGCCAATGCTACTTAGTGGATTTCAAAGAGACACAAATTAAGAAACCACATTTCACTTAAGTTGATCAACCAAGAGACTTCATCGCCTATTATACTAAGAAAATGCATCAGACATGTTTATTCCACTAGAAAATATCACATTGGTATTAATAATCAACCAAATGAGGTCAAACCTATAATCCAGCATGCATGAATAGAATATTAAATGCCTGAACCGGACACTAAACAACAACAATCAGAGAAGACATTTTTTTTTATTTTTTTTTTACAATAGCCATTGAAATAGAACATGTCATTGTTATTAGCTTTTAATAAAATGGATGAATATGTATGTTGACATAAACAAAGATATCTTGCCTACAAGATGAACATGCTTAAAAATATAAGAAAACAAAGGGATGTGCAGCCATATGCCTCTCCAGTAGCAACAACGAGAGGAATAATAATAAAAAAAATGTTTAGGCTACTATAACACTTACCATGACCAATGTTTTTAAATCATAATACACAAACAACAGAACTTTAATTTCTTCAAAAAAAAAACTTAAATTAGAAGTAGTAAGTTATAAGTATTTTATCACTTTTAAGAACTAGAAGTTTAAACAAAATATACATGAATCAGTAAGAAAGCAAGTTACTACACCAAATATCTCTAGGAAAAAGGCATGTAACAAGGCAGTAAAGCCACAAATGATATTCAATAGATATTGTGCATGATCTCCAAATAATCCATACACCAAACTTAACACGAAAGACAACCAACAATAAGGTGAGGCATAACAAGTCATTATTTAACAATTGAAGTCTGGAAATTTTTTACTACTGGAACAGTGACAAAACAGAATACAATGGAAGAACAAGGATATTACCTTTTCCGGAGCAGCGATACTAAGACGACGAGCTTAGAGCAGTGACTTTTTTCACCACAAAATTCGAATACAAACAACAAGCTAAGAAAATCTGAGCGGGAATCTTCTCGAAACTTAGAATCAGAAAGCTAAGTATAATACTTTACAAAGGTAAAACGACTACTGCCAAGGAACCGAACTCAAGAACCTCTCTATGCTCGCTCCTCTTTATTTTACCCTATTTTCTGTCTATCTCTATTTATTTATTTTTAACTTTTTTTTTTTTACGATTTTTTCTCTCAATTTTTTTTTCTCAAAAAAATCCGATCTCCTCTAACTTTATTTTCCTCACCACAATTTTTTCTGCCTCCAACACTAAAGAAGATGGAGGTTTATATAGAGAGATTCGGGGATCGATTTTCAAATTCAAATCTTGAAGAGATAAGAAATAAAGCTATCCATGGTACCAAATTTTCAACGGAAAAGAAAGAGAGAGGGGAAGAAGACGTGATTTACTGCGGGATTCTCGCGATTTACAGGGATTTTCGCTGGATTTTTGTGGCGTAGATTTCTGGGTTTCACACACAAGGAAGAAGAAGAAAATTTGGGGGTGTGGTCGGTTTTGTACTGTTGTGTATGTATGCTGTAAGCATTGTTTAGTTAGAAATTATGGGGCTGATGGTTTCTTTTGTTGAGATTGGGAATGGGCTGGGAAAATTAATATAGTGGGCTGATGATTGGATTTTATTTAGACCAAGAATAATGGGCCAAAGTTTGCTGAAAAGAATGGACTCAAAATGGAGTGAAAGTGTAGTTAATTTTGAGCTTTAAAATTTAGCATATTGACTTAAAGATGTAGCCGATTAATTCTGGGCAATTCGACTGGCCATTAAATAAAATGAATTCATATTAATTAATTAGTGAGCTTTCTCAATCTAAATGAAATATAATAATCAATTTAATTAAAAATTAATTAACTCAAAATTATAACTATAATTTAAGGTAAATTGTTAAAGTATTTAACTAAAATGTAGAATTTTTTGTGATGAATTTCAAATAGTTATAAAATATACTAATCGCATACATGATTATGTAAAACACATATATTGTATGAAAATTATAAAAATATTTTAAAAACATGAAATATTATATATTGTTTTTTATTTATTTATAAAAATTAACTATTTTAAATCATTTGGAATTGAAGAATCTCAATGATTAATATACAATGTGGAAGGCCAAAATTGGGTGTCAACAGCTGTCCCTCGTTTGACTTGGATTGATGAAAGAAATTCAAGGCAAATGAAATTGACGAATTCAATTTTGACCGACCACATCTCCATCTTTGGGAAAAGAAATTTTGGTATGGGCTCTAGGAATTATGGCCGAACCCTGGTATTGGGTTTCATACATATCTCAGGTTATATGAGAATTCAGGCCACTTGTAGTTCGATACGTTTGATTTAACGCACGATTATTAAAGAATTCAAAAGTCATCTCGATACCAAGTTATGAAGGGACCGGAATGCTCGAGAATAAGATTTGAAAACAAATATTGGAATACAGCCGAGTTTTCAACATTGAACCCGCCTACATATCCTCAAACCTTGGGAATCAGGCTGTTTGTAGTTTGACTCGATTGGTTGAAAAGGAAATCTATTATGCAAGATAACCTTTGGTTTTGGAGGAGTGACAAATAAAACGAGTATGGAAAAGAGGCTTGCAACCTTTTAGCCATGAATGTGGAGCTCTTCACATCCATAAGTAAGAACTTACATGGACATAATTTCCAAAGTTCGTGGCGCACTGTCACTCAGATTAGAAAGTTGCCTCCGGTGAGAGTGAGATGTTTCACGGATGCAAAATTGAAACCGATGAACTAAAAGAAAAACCCACACGCCTTTGATAGGGGTGTGGTTTGATTGTAGTGGAAGTTGCTCGTCAGCTCGCGTCCTAAGAGTTTGATACTCCTCTTTGGACTATGTCCCAGTTCGCTGCTAAGAAAAAGTTCCACGTTGTGCTGCATCCCTTTTGATGTCGTCCGCACCTGTGGTTTGATTTGAGAATTCATCCTCTTGGATGCTCTCAGCATATATTGAAACAAATTTGTTAGTAGAAGAATGTAATTTACATAGAGAGTTGTTATGTTTTACCCTCTTTGGCACACATTTTTTTAAAATATTCTGACGTCAGCTTCCATCAGTTTTGACACAGTAGCTGATGAATTGATACGATGCGACATGATGATGACTTTGTCGATAATGTAATATTGTTGATGATGATACTTCATTGATAAAATGATGTTGATGCTCGATTGATAAGATGATGATGCTACATTTATGATCCATTAATAGAATGACGTTGATTCAATTGTAGGATGATGTTGTTGAAACTTAATTGCTAAGATGATGTTGCCCTCTTGGCATTGGAAGAAGCAATGATTCTCTCGGAGTTTGAAGATGCAATGGCCTTCTTGGCCGTTGAAAATGCAATGGCCCTCTCGGGTTTGAATGAAATGGCCCTCTTGGCGGTTTGAATATGTAATAGCCCTCTTGGAAATAGAAGATTATGCCTTCTTGGCAGTTTGATATGAATTGCATTCTTGACAATTTGAATATGATGGCCCTCTTGGCAGTTTGATTATGCAATGGCCCTCTCGGCAGTTTGGATATGTAATAGCCCTCTTGGCAATAAAAGATTATGCCTTCTTGGCAGTTTGATATGAATTGGCCTTCCTGGTAATTTGAATATGATGGCCCTCTTGGCGATTTGAATATGATGGCCCTCTTGGTAGTTTGATTATGCAATGGCCTTCTTGGACATTTGAATATGTAATGGCCCTCTCGGCAGTTTGAATATGATGGCCCTCTTGGCAATATAAATATGCAATGGCCCTTTCGGCAGTTTGATATGAATGGCCTTCTTGGCAATATAAATATGCAATGGCCCTTTGGGCAGTTTGAATATGAATGGCCCATTCGGCATTTGAATGAAATGGCCCTCTTGGCGGTTTGAATATGGAATAGCCTTCTTGGCATTAGAAGATTATGCCTTTTTGGCAGTTTGAATATGAATGACATATCTCGATAATGGCATTAAATCCTTTGATAATACGATATGCATGACTTCCTCGTGATAAATACGATGTCCCTCTGGGTGGTTCACATTACCGTGTCTGATATCAATGGGATTTGTGAATATTTTCCACTAGTTGTTGATGCCATTCCTATTTTGAACATCTTCTGTTTAATTCGACTCTTTGTTTGTTGGAGATTTGAACAAGGTGTTGTTGCTCGTATTCTAAACTGCTGCTTTTCTTCCAAAGAACTTAAACGACTTTTCTTTCTCTACTAAAGAGTTCTCAATTTCGTGGAGCTACTCATCCTTTTGAATTCTCCATATTCATTTAA
The DNA here is from genome assembly GCA_016801875.1 of Solanum sitiens. Classification (NCBI taxonomy): domain Eukaryota; kingdom Viridiplantae; phylum Streptophyta; class Magnoliopsida; order Solanales; family Solanaceae; genus Solanum; species Solanum sitiens. The sequence goes on along the minus strand of JABWTJ010000479.1, from coordinate 628,843 downwards.
TGGAGGAATATGATGATCTTGAGGCAATCTTATATACCTGCATCCACAGAAAAATTGTTAGTTTTTAAAACAAACTGATCTGTGTTGATTTCTTCCAGTCGCCTTGCTTCTTATCTTGCTATCTTTAGAAGTTTGGTTGATCCTACGAATCGCAATAGATAAAAGACAAGATCATATTTAAATTAAAACACATGTTATGTATGAAATTTTTTAGACAGATAGTTTTAAAGAAAATCTCTGCCAATTAATTGCCACGACATGCACGACACAAACAAAACCCTTTGTCTCAGATTCTATTCTGTCATGATAGGTAGCTTGTTGAAATTTTTAGATATTCTTAGCAATATGTCACGTTGCAGTACTTGAAGTTGACTCTGACGTTCCGAGTACCCTTGATGGAATTTTTGAGACCTTCCTCAAAAATTTTGTCCCAGTTGCAACTCACAATATATCTTATGTCTTGAGAATTTGTAAGTCTCTTCTTGAGAATTTTTGAGTCCCTCTCAAAAATTCTGTCCCAGTTTCTATTGTAAAAAAAATAGAAAATCTTACGAGAGATATGACCGAACCATTGTGGCGCCTACGTATCCCGTTGAGGCAGGAATCAGGTCATACGTAGTTCCCCTCTTGAGAAATGACAGAAATAAGAAATTTTGATAAGGAAACGACCGAGGCCCATATAGGCCGCCTACGTATCTCATTCTTGAGAATTCAGGTCGAACTTAGTTCAAGTACAAAAGAAATGTTCCAAAGATTAATGTGACAATGATTACAAACAATTTGCGATTACAAGGAAATAAGGAATGAAATAACATTCTTCAAATGTAATATCTCTTGACGGCATCTGAATTGATAGCTTTTCGCCATACTCTACCGTCCATCTCTGCTAGGACCAAAGCTCCTCTTGACAGTACTTTGTGGACAACATACGGTCCTTGCCATTTAGGTGCAAATTTCCCTTTATATTCCTCTTAATGAGGGAAAATGCGCTTCAACACCAATTGACCTACCTCAAATGTTCGAACTCTTACTTTCTTATTGAAAGCACGAATCATTCTCTGTTGATACAACTGGCCATGACAAACGGCACTCATTCTTTTTTCATCAATCAATGTTAACTGCTCATATCTATCACAAACCCATTCAGTATCGCTCAATCCAGCTTCCTGAATAATCCTCAAAGATGGTATCTCAACTTCAGCTGGTATCACTGCCTCTTTCCATATACTAATAAATACGGAGTTGCTCCAGTTGAGGTTCGAATTGTGGTACGATAACCTAACAAGGCATAAGGCAAATTTTCATGCCAACATTTGTAGTTGTTAATCATCTTTCTCAATATCCTCTTGATGTTCTTATTGGCAGCTTCCACAGCTCCATTCATTTGAGGGCGATATGCAGTTGAATTACGGTGGGTAATTTTGAATTGTTCACATATCTCTTTCATCAAGTGACTGTTAAGGTTTGCCCCATTGTCTGTGATGAGAGACTCAGGAACTCCAAAACGACACATCAAATTATTGAGAACAAAATCAGCTACAACTTTCTTCGTCACAGATTTATAGGAAGCAGCTTCGACCCATTTCGTGAAATAATCAATGGCGACCAAAATAAACCTATGACCATTGGAGGCAGCAGGCTCAATTGGTCCAATTACATCTATGCCCCATGCTGCAAATGGCCAAGGGGAACTTATCACATTGAGCTCGTGAGGAGGTACTTTGATCAAATCTCCATGTACTTGACATTTATAACATCTTTGGACAAATCGGACACAATAATTTTCCATAGTCATCCAGAAGTATCCCGCCCTTAAGATTTTCTTTGCTAATGTAAATCCATTCATGTGCGTCCCACACACTCCAGCAAAAACTTCTTCGAGCAATCTTGTGGCCTCTGCAGCATCCACACATCGCAGTAATCCCAGATCGGGAGTCCTTCTATAAAGAACCTCCCCATTCAAAAAGAAGTTATTTGCCATTCTTCGAATTATTTTCTCTTGGATACTTGTTGCTTTTTCGGGGTATTCACTAGCTTCTAAGTACTTTTTCACATCGATATACCATGGATTTCCATCCGATTCTGCTTTCACATGTAAACAATGAGCTGGTTGTTCTTTTAAACCTATCTCAAGTGGGTCAATGTAACTCTTTTTTGGGTGTTGTATCATGGATGATATGGTTGCGAGGGCATCAGCAAACTCGTTCTGTATTCTCGGGGTGTGTCTGAACTCGGTCTTCCTAAATCTTTTACATAACCTTCGTACCAGTTGTACGTAAGGTAAGATTTTAGGATTCTTCACGGTCCATTCTCCTTGAACTTGATGAATCAACAAGTCTGAATCACCAATTATCAGTAATTCTTGAACACTCATGTCAAGAGCCATTTTAATGCCAAGAATACAAGCTTCGTACTCAGCCATGTTATTAGTGCATCGAAATCTAAGCTTCGCTGTTGCTGGAAAATGTTGTCCTGATTCAGATATCAATACTGCTCTAATTCCTGATCCTCTAGAGTTAACTGCTCCATCAAAGAACATTCTCCACCCAGGATATGTTTCTGATATGTCTTCCCCTACAAACAATACTTCTTCATCAGGGAAATACGTTTTAAGTGGTTCATATCCTTCATCTACTGGGTTTTCAGCAAGGTGATCGGCCAAGGCTTGGCCCTTGATTGCTTTCTGAGTCATGTACACAATGTCAAACTCACTCAACAGCATTTGCCACTTTGCTTGCTTTCCTGTGGGCATTGCCTTCTGAAATATATACTTTAGTGGGTCCATTCTTGAAATAAGATGTGTTGTATAAGCCGACAGATAATGTCCCAATTTTTGAGCAACCCAAGTCAAAGCATAACAAGTTCTCTCTAAGAGGGTATAACGAGCATCATAGGATGTGAACTTCTAGCTCAAATAGTATATAGCTCTCTCCTTTCTTCCGATTTCATCATGTTGTCCCAACACACACCCGAATGCGTTGTCAGAGACGGATAAATACAATAACAAAGGACTACCCGCACGTGGTGGCACCAATACTGGCGGATTTGAAAGGTAACTTTTGGTAGTGTCAAAAGCCTTCTGACATTCTTCGGTCCACTTGGTTGGCGCATCTTTGAGTAACAACTTGAATATGGGTTCACAAATCACCGTTGATTGGGCTATGAATCGACTGATGTAATTCAGTCTCCCCAAAAAACTCATTACTTCCTTCTTATTCTTTGGAGGAGGTAAGTCTTGAATTGCCTTGATCTTGGAAGGATCAAGCTCGATACCTCTTCTACTAACTATGAAACCGAGTAACTTCCCTGCAGGTACTCCAAATGAACATTTGGCTGGGTTCAACTTTAAATCATACTTACGTAACCTGTCAAAGAACTTTTCCAGGTGCGTCAGATGATCCAAACTCTCACGGGATTTTATGATAACATCGTCCACATACACCTCAATTTCTTTGTGGATCATATCATGGAATATGGTGGTCATAGCTCTCATGTAAGTGTCTCCAGCATTCTTGAGGCCGAACGGCATCACTCGATAATGGTAGACTCCCCAAGGTGTGATGAATGTTGTTTTCTCTGCATCTTCTTCATCCATTAGGATCTGGTGGTATCCCGCAAAACAATCCACGAAAGATTGCACCTCATGCTTGGCACAATTATCAATGAGTATATGGATGTTTGGCAATGGGAAATTGTCTTTTGGACTTGCTTTATTGAGATCCCGATAATCCACGCATATCCTAATTTTTCCATCTTTCTTCTCCACTGGAACAATGTTAGCCAACCAAGTGGGATACTTGGTTACTTCCACGACCTTTGATTCGATCTGCTTTATGACCTCTTCTTTTATTCTTAAACTTAGATCGGGCTTGAACTTTCTAGTTTTTTGCTTTACCGGACGATACTCTGAATTGATAGGCAGCTTATGGGAAACAATATCAGTGCTTAATCCTGGCATATCATCATAAGACCAGGCAAACACATCGATGTATTGTTTGAGCAGCTCGACCAATTTTTCCCTTTCTGTTGCTGTCAAATAGATACTGACTCGGGTTTCTCTAACGGACTCGTCATCTCCTAAGTTGACTATCTCCGTCTCATCCAGGTTGGGCTTTTTATCATCTTCAAGGTTTCTTAAGTCCTCGATAAGGTGTTCAGGCATCATAGTTTCCTTATCATATTCTTCACATTCATCATCATTGACCTTACTTGGTTCACCGTGTTCGTGACATGTCATGACATTGGCAAGTTTAGATTCATTTTTACTGGAAAAAAATAAAATAAAAAAATAATAAATCAACCATGTTAGATAGAAAGAGTTTAAATGTATATATCAGAGAGTGATTTGCAAAGGCAAGATAATCAATTTAAAATAAACGAGGCTTTCATTGGAAAAAAGGCGTACAAACTTTGGTCATGACTCATGTCAACGTGAGCCATTTCTTTTTTTTTTAAAACATTACGATGAAAATAAAGTGACATAAAGGGTTGTTTTGGGCCTCGTCCGAACTACACCGATTTTCAAAAGTAAAACTTCAAATCTTGTCTTTGTCTACCAAGCAATTCGATGAATCATAAGTGGAGTGGCCACCCAATTCTGTAGCGTCTCTTCAGGTTTGGCATCTCGGATGGTGGGTGTCGCGGTGCATTTTTCCAAGATCACAGCACAATCTTCTTCATCAAACAATCTTCCCATCCTTTCCACCAGACCATCAATCTCAGGCTCTAAAGCTTTAGCAGTAAATGACTGGTACAATTCTGGAATAAGCTTTGATAGATCAGGGCCATGCTTCTTCCTTGCTTCTACTTTGAATAATTCCTCCTTTGTTGGGGTATAACCAACACCAAAGCAGAAATTTTGAAGTGGGATAGGAAGAGGTTCGGATATGCCATCCAAATTCTTGCCCAACCCACGTCCAGGCTCAAAACCGCTTCTTAGCATGGTTGTGGCAAGCATTTTATACACCGGCGGCATTGGTATTTGCGGTGTTATATCTTCAAAAGCAGCATTCATTATCTCCACCATGTGAAGGTCAGTACCTTGAGATGAATTGTCAATAACTGGAACAGAGAAGCCAGGGTAATTACGATTATCCCTTCACCATGAATGACAATTTCATGGTCCTCCCAGATGAACTTTAAAAGTTGATGCAATGTGGATGGTACTGCCCCAACCGCATGGATCCATGGCCTTCCTAGCAACATATTGTAGCTTGTGGATATACCCAACACCTGGAACTCAGTGACAAATTCTGCAGGCCCCATTTGGATGCACAAGTCTACCTCCCCTATGGTCTCTCTTTGCGAACCATCAAACGCCCTTACATTCATGCGATTTTGACGAATTTTCCCAACATCATAATTTAGTTGAGTAAGGGTTGATAACGGGCAAATATTGAGTCCTGAACCATTATCAATCAATACTCGAGCTACAAATTTATCCCTGTATTTGACAGTGATATACAAGGCACGGTTGTGCATCACTCCCTCGATTGGTAACTCCTCTTCTCGAAAAGAGATTTGGTGACTCCCAATGACATGACTAACCATAGTTGCCAGATTCTCACCACTTGTTCCTGTCGGTACATATGCTTCATCAAGTACCTTCAACAATGCTTTCCGATGGTACTTGGAACTCATCAATAGAGCCCAAACAGAAATTTGAGCGGGATTTTCTCCAAATGCTTGGCAATGGAATACTCCTTAGGCTGCATTCTTCGCCAAAACTCTTCAGCCTCACCCTCTGTGATCGGCCTTTATTGGTTCTCCTTCCTTCGTGTTTCTTGAGCTAACTCTTCTGGAACATAACATCTTCTAGAACGTGTCATCCCTTGAGCCGTAGCCTCCTGGACAACAAACTTTTCTTTGGGCTGCTCGTTATTTCTTTCCTTTGCCAAAGCAAATGCCTGATGAGGTGCAGTTATTACAACAAACTCTGTACGGGCCTTTATGGTCAAAGAGGCTATTGTTGGTATGAGTGAGTTGACATTTGTTTCACCGACGGTCCCAATAGCGAGCCAATCTTCGTCACTTTCAATCATATTGACGGTCGCTCCCCCATGATTCGGTAATGGGTTAAGATTCACATTGGGGGCAGGGGCCTGAAGAGTGATGACTCTATTATCGATCAAATCTTGAATCTTATGTTTTAAATTGATACACCCTTCTGTATCATGTCTTGCTCCTCCGGAATGGTAGGCGCATCGTTGATCCGCTCGGAAGAACTTTGTTGTGGGATTAATTATCTTTGCGTCTATTGGTTGGATCAATCCTGCTGCTCTCAAACGCTCAAAGAGTTGGGTACGTGTTTCTGCCAAAGGAGTGAAAATTCTTGGGGGCTTTCTTTCGAGGTTAGGGCGGGGTAAATTATTGGTATTTGGGTTGTTTTGTCCAGGACTTTGGTAGGCCGGTACATTGGTTTAGTAATTTGGTGGTGTATTTTGGTAGGCAGGTGGTTGATTTTGATAGATAGGTGGTGATGGTTGGTAGTTCTGTTGTGCATAGTAGATTGGAAGTTGATCTTGTGGAGGTGGTTGGTAATTATTTGCGGTGGAGAATCGGTTGGAGTTTCCAATGGAAGAACCATACCCAAAATACCTTTGTGGCCTTGGCCTTGGGCTAAAAGATACAACAGAGACATCCTCTTTCTTTTTCCTAGAAAATCCTGTGGCCATGGATGTCGAGGATTTGTTGGCGGCCTGCAAAGCAGTGAGACTTGTCACCTTTCCAGATTTGAGACCATCCTCTATGGCTTCTCCCATTCTGATCAGCTCCAAAAACTTCTGTCTCATCATAGGTAACATCCTTTCATAATACTCGGGCTCTTGAGCTCGAATAAAAGCAGAGGTTATTTCGCTTTCAGTCATCACAGGTTGTACCTTTGCAGCTTCTTTCCTCCAGCGACATGCATATTCACGATAGTCCTCCGTGGTCTTTTGCTTGATTTTTTCCAAATAGTATCTATCGGGGACAGCTTCAACATTAAACTGGAATCTTTCCAAAAAATCTTTGGCCAAAGCCCCCCATGTAGACCACTGACTGAGCTCTTGAGATCTGAACTATTCTAACGCCTCCCCACTCAGACTTCGACTAAACAACCTCATAATTAATGCATCATTTTTCCCAATACCCACGAGTTTGTCATAATAAGCTCGCAAGTGATCCATGGGATTGCCAATACCATTGAAGGTTTCAAATTTTGGAATTTTGTAACCTTCAGATATTTCCAAATCAGGGTGCATGCAGAGGTCTGCATACTCAAGTCCTGTGATTTTCCTTGAAGTTTGAACACTTTAACTGCTTCAGAGATGGCCTCCTTCATGACATTCATTTCTTGTACACGTTTTTCTTCTCTCAGCCTCCACTCCTTTTCCATCTCTTCATAGTGATCCAGCTCCGGTTGAACAGGAAAGCTAGGACATGGTTCATGGATTGTGTAGGCTGGTGGAGTTTGGAATGTTACGAAAGAGTATGTCGGCTGGCTAGGCAAAACACGTGGATTATTGGAGACTGGGGGTGGGATTTGGTAGGTTGGCGTAAAGTTTTGAGAGTGATTAGTGTTAGGTGCTTGGTTCTGATTTGGTATTGGTAGTGGTGTTTGGTAGGAAGTGCTGGCATAAGGAGCGTTGGATACAGTTAAGTCAATGGTATGAGGATTAGGAGTGGAAGTGATGGGTCTTGTGGTATGGGTTGGGAAATAGTTGGGTAACGGAGAACTTAATGATGGAAAATAAGGAGGAGTTCTTCTAGTTTTAAGGGGTGGTTCATTCGATGCAATGGACAGTTTGGCAAAATCTTTGGTTTGTTGAAGCTCTTCCTGCATATCTGCAATCCGTTGCATTAACTGAGAGATCAACTCACTCTGATCAGTGAGTTAAGCATTTCTGATGGTCACATCGACTATTCCCATTTCTTCAGAAGTACCAGTCATTTTGCTTTTGCCTTTATCCAAAGAGTGATCAGGGAAGGATGGTACGATTGCTTTAGATCTTGTAAAGTAGGGATGGTCTGCCAGTTTGATTTCAACACAGATCAGTTTTTATCTGTAGAGAAAAATCACTCAAAAGACACATATGTTAGTCTTTGTTTTTAACGAGATATGCAAATAAAATGACATAAAAATAAACACATAAGTGTCATTTTTCTTCAAGCAGATTAATCCACGGAAATATTTTGGGTGAACGGGAGGACTCGAATGGAAATAAATCTTTCTGTGATAGAATTAAGAAGGTCGACTTGCATAGAACGCTGTTAAATTCTTCCACTCTTTAGTTTCTCTGTCATTAACCGAAGCACTAGATAAGATTGGTGTGTTGACGTCTTTTCCAGACATTCTAGCAAATCGACCTTTTTGTGGCGGATGAAATTTTTTTTTTTTTTGAGAGAGAGATTTGGAGTAAATGATTAATATAATTTTGAGAAACTTGAACGACACTTCAAGAATAATTTGGACGAACTTTGTTGTTGTGAATGTTAATATATGCTTAGAGTGGTCTAAAAACAATAGTGGATTAATTCTGCTTTAGACAAAATAACACATCACAACACACAACAATTATATCAAGCAGCACACAAATAATTTATATCGCGTCCTAGATTTGTGACATTTTATGCCAAAGGTAGGCCTAAACGTCAAACATAATGTGATTATGATAGATTGATCCAAGCCATTAATTTTTGACAACTTAAGTTTGAAAAACAAAGATGAAGTATTCATTAAATACCAATAAAATGGTACAACACAGAGATAATAAAAAATGACACAAAATAGGGATAATTCTAAGACTCGAACTAAATGTTGTTATCAATCACACTGGTGGAGGAAGTGATGATGAGCTCCCACATTGTTAGGCCCTGCTCCAGCATTATCCAAACATTGTATTATAGTTTCCATTTTTGCCCACATTTCAGGGGTGACCGCTTTGGTTCCGAGATGAGAATGCCTTATCCAGATCGTTGTCCCAATATCCTCAAAACCTTGTTCACCTTCTGGACTTATGCTGTTGCGATCTTCTCGAAGCCACACCTGATATTCTAGAATTTCTCTTTCGGGACCCTTTCCTATATCCATCGTGAGAATATTGTTCCATTCATGAAGTATCTTTCTGGCTCTAGGAACTTCAAAGTTTGGTCCGAAGGAAACTTCAGAAACCCTCATGTTGGCTCGAAGAGGGATTACTTGTGCCCGACCAAATTGCTGAAGTACGCGCACCGGAGCATATGGTTGGAGACCTTTCAACCCAATAAGCTCGATATAGTAGGACCTCTTGCATCTGATATACGCCGGGAAATGCGAGAGTAATGGATATTTCCACTGAATTTGGTCACTGGTGCGGGAGGCAAGATATTCATACCAATCATCAGTACCAACCGGAGATACAAACATTTTTGTCCTGTCGAAAAAACTGTCAATATGATTTACGTTGCTAAAGCATATGTCATCCATATTTTTACGCTTGTGAAAATGTTCCATTGCCTATACTTGTAAAAGAAGGTTGCAACCTTCAAAGAAGTTTGTTTCCCCTCTCTTACATTTCCCAAGGGCTCGAAATATTTCTGCTAAAATCATGGGAACTAGAGTGAGCTCTTCGCCATTAACACCTTCAAAAAGTACACGAGCCACTGAACATATGCAGGTGCTGATATGACCATGTTCTCGTGGAAACACTAAAGTTCCTAGTAAAGCCACAGTAAATGCGATAGGGCATCTAGCTTGCCAATGAACAAGAGTGCAAGAGAATTCCTTCCTAAACACTTTGTAACTATTTGAGCGTCCATACCTTTCATATAAGTAATCCAGAGAAACCCAATTATGTTCGAAACATCGAAGTTTCTTTTCATTTTTCAGTCCTAAGTAGCGAAGAAATTTCTTCCCTGATTGACTGTGAGGAATAATTTGACCTTTTCCTCGATACTTCAAACTGGTAAAATAATAGATTTCCTCCAATGTAGGTGTTAGTTCAAAGTCTTTGAACGTGAACACAACACGGTCTGGATCCCAAAACTGAATCAGCGCTCTAATCACATGTTTGTCTGGGTTAACCTTGAATAGCATAGGGAGGCACCCCAATCTTTTTGCAATTGCTAGCTTTTCACTTGGAGTAAAATTTTCCCACCAGGTCTTCAATTTGTACGGAAAACCCTCGACCATCCTAATTTTGGACACTTGAGGGACTGAATTCATCTACAAATTTTAAAAGATAAAATAAAATAAAATAAACATATAACATCCAAACTCACTATGTCAAATTTAGGCTTGGATCCGTCTATCATTATCACGTTGCACAAAACATGCTTTTTTGTCGTTGGGTCGTGAAACCCATCGACGTAAGGGTGGACTTCTTAAATGTTGAATCGATACCCTTGATCGATCCATCTAAGGCATATGCATGCATGACTTAAATTGAGGGGTGGTTTAGCTCTATCTTATGTTTTCTAAGATTGGGCTTTCTAGACACAAGGTTCCCGAGTGGACAACTCGAGTGAGAAGGCTACGCGGTTACGCGGGAAAAGATCTGGACACCTCGCACATATGCCAATTCTTCTAACTTCAGGAATTTTGAAAGAAGTTTGCGGGTGCACAAAGCACACCTCGCGTGTACGTGTGATAGTGTGAATTTCCAATAAGTGGAGAAATATGAACGGAATGACAGTTTATAAAGCAGTAACAAATATACAATTTATGAAAACAATAACAAATAAACAGTTTATATCACATAAGTGTAAAAATTAAGGCATTAGGCATGCAATATAAGCAAACAAGTAAGCATATGTTAAAAACATTAATAATTAATCTAAGTCTATTATGGTTAGAACCTATTAAGTCCCCAGCAGAGTCGTCATTTCTGTTATGCGTAATTTTACTATCTTTAGAAAAATCACTTTTTTGAAATGTTTCTAAGTATAAAACAATTTAAGAAAAATACTTAGAAAAGAGTCGCCACTTAATTTTTTTAATAAATTAAGAAAACTTAATTTAAAAAGATTTTAACAGATTAAATCTTAATAAATTTAGAGAAAATGGGTAAGAGGTTCTTATTTACGCTTCAAGAAGGTTTTTAAGGCATTTGAAGCGCCCGCTAACACGCGGTTATCCTATGACTTAGGTTAATTATTTTTTTTTTACTATTCTTAGGAATATGATTTAATATAACATAACAATATTTGATGAACTTTAAGAAAATATTTAAACAAAAAATAACTTCTTCTTTTTTTTTGAGAAAATGCCCTAATTAGAATTTTTTAAAATAGACTATAAGTGAATAGAATTTAACAAAATTAGATATTTATTTTTAATCATTTTTAAAAGATAATAACTCAAACCAAAATTCATTAATTTAAGCATGAAAAACCATTTTAAATTAATTTAAGAACAAAATTTTTGACTAAATGTATTTCATGAAAAACATGAGAGTGATAAAAAATATATTGAAATAAACTAACATAAAGAAAATAGTTCATCTTTTGGGGATTTTAATTAGGCTAGTCAAAGTTAAGGTTAAATAAATAAAAAACAAACAAATATCACAATTAAATAATTTATGAGTAAGAGATAAAAGAAGAGTTGGGCCTGCTGCAACCAATTTGGGCTTCAGCCCTATTCCTGCCTTTGCAACCTTGTGTATACGCCAGGTGTATACTGATGTATACAATTTATATTTTAGCTATGTTCCTATATATTAGACTGCATATCAAATGTATACAGCTTATTTCGATCCCTGCAACATTTAATTCGATTTTTCCCTGTATCTTATTTCACTCGTTCTGTATATCAATGTATACTGAATGTATACAGTCCATTTTAGGACTTTGTGTTTCAAATTTCAACCCTCATCTTACTTCTATTGCTTCGGCTGACTCGATAATAGGTATATTTAGGCCTTTGGACCAACGAGGGGATGCAAGCATAGGAGATGAGAGTCCGACATAGACTCGAGGCAAGTTTCACATGCAAAGAAAAAAGGATAACATTAGCATTCAAACTTAAACTTATTCACAAGAATAGCATCCTTTATGTTAAAAAAAAATGAAATAAAGCAGGACTTTAATTCATAACAAGATCAATAAAGCTACAGCCAATGCTACTTAGTGGATTTCAAAGAGACACAAATTAAGAAACCACATTTCACTTAAGTTGATCAACCAAGAGACTTCATCGCCTATTATACTAAGAAAATGCATCATACATGTTTATTCCACTAGAAAATATCACATTGGTATTAATAATCAACCAAATGAGGTCAAACCTATAATCCAGCATGCATGAATAGAATATTAAATGCCTGAACCGGACACTAAACAACAACAATCAGAGAAGACATTTTTTTTTTTTTTACAATAGCCATTGAAATAGAACATGTCATTGTTATTAGCTTTTAATAAAATGGATGAATATGTATGTTGACATAAACAAAGATATCTTGCCTACAAGATGAACATGCTTAAAAATATAAGAAAACAAAGGGATGTGCATCCATATGCCTCTCCAGTAGCAACAACGAGAGGAATAATAATAAAAAAAATGTTTAGGCTACTATAACACTTATCATGACCAATGTTTTTAAATCATAATACACAAACAGAACTTTAATTTCTTCAAAAAAAAAACTTAAATTAGAAGCAGTAAGTTATAAGTATTTTATCACTTTTAAGAACTAGAAGTTTAAACAAAATATACATGAATCAGTAAGAAAGCAAGTTACTACACCAAATATCTCTAGGAAAAAGGCATGTAACAAGGTAGTAAAGCCACAAATGATATTCAATAGATATTGTGCATGATCTCCAAATAATCCATACACCAAACTTAACACGAAAGACAACCAACAATAAGGTGAGGCATAACAAGTCATTATTTAATAATTGAAGTCTGAAAATTTTTTACTACTGGAACAGTGACAAAACAGAATACAAGGGAAGAACAAGGATATTACCTTTTCCGGAGCAGCGATACTAAGACGACGAGCTTAGAGCAGTGACTTTATTCACCACAAAATTCGAATACAAACAACAAGCTTAGAAAATCTAAGCGGGAATCTTCTCGAAACATAGAATCAGAAAGCTAAGTATAATACTTTACAAAGGTATACCGACTACTGCCAAGGAACCGAACTCAAGAACCTCTCTATGCTCGCTCCTCTTTATTTTACCCTGTTTTCTGTCTATCTCTATTTATTTATTTTTAACTTTTTTTTTTTTTACGATTTTTTCTCTCAATTTTTTTTTTCAAAAAAATCCGATCTCCTCTAACTTTATTTTCCTCACCATAATTTTTTCTGCCTCCAACACTAAAGAAGATGGAGGTTTATATAGAGGGATTCGGGGATCGATTTTCAAATTCAAATCTTGAAGAGATAAGAAATAAAGTTATCCATGGTACCAAATTTTCAACGGAAAAGAAAGAGAGAGGGGAAGAGGACGTGATTTACTGCGGGATTCTCGCGATTTACAGGGATTTTCGCTGGTTTTTTGTGGCGTAGATTTCTGGGTTTCACACAAGGAAGAAGAAGAAAATTTGGGGGTGGGGTCGATTTTGTACTGTTGTGTATGTATGCTGTAAGCATTGTTTAGTTAGAAATTATGGGGCTGATGGGTTCTTTTGTTGAGATTGGAAATGGGCTGGAAAAATTAATATAGTGGGCTGATGATTGAATTTTATTTAGGCCAAGAATAATGGGTCAAAGTTTGCTGAAAAGAATGGACTCAAAATGAAGTGAAAGTGTAGTTAATTTTGAGCTTTAAAATTTAGCATATTGGCTTAAAGATGTAGCCGATTAATTCTGGGCAATTCGACTGGCCATTAAATAAAATAAATTCATATTAATTAATTAGTGAGGTTTCTCAATCTAAATGAAATATAATAATCAATTTAATTAAAAACTAATTAACTCGAAATTATAACTATAATTTAAGGTAAATTGTTAAAGTATTTAACTAAAAATGTAGAATCTTTTGTGATGAATTTCAAATAGTTATAAAATATACTAATCGCATACATGATTATGTAAAACACATATATTGTATGAAAATTATAAAAATATTTTACAAACATGAAAAATTATATTATTATTATTATTATTTTATTTATAAAAATTAACTATTTTAAATCGTTTGGAATTGAAGAATCTCAATGATTAATATACAATGTGGAAGGCCAAAATTGGGTGTCAACACACATGATGCCAGAACTCTATTTCATTGTTACAAAAGAACCAAGAGTAATAATCAGGGGTGGAACTACCTTTGTATGAAGGGGTTCATCGAAACTCCTTTTGGCGGAAAATTATATTATTTATACAAGGTTAAAATAATTTATATGTATATAGTAGATGTCGAACCCACTTCGACTACTTCATGTGTCTATTTCTTCAAATTTTGAACCCCCTTATTGAAAATCCTGGCTCCGCCTCTGGTCATAATCGATATGAAACCTGGTATGTTTGGAAAGTCACCTGATAAATTGAAGTGGTAAGGTAGTAATTACCAACCTAGTAATTACACTGTCTAGTAATTACACTTACGTGTTTGGTTGCCACAGTGTAATTACACTGTAATTACACATGTCCTGTTTGGATGCCACAGTGTAATTAGACATGTTCTGGTTGGATGCACAATTGCAATCATAAAAATAAAATTTAAATTTAAAAATAAAAATTACTTATTTAAAATTTATACTAGACAAATAAGAAACTTTATAAATGACATTAAATTAAATATTAAATATATATATATATATATATATATATATATATATATATATATATATATTTGAAAATATATTTGTAACATATTTTCATTAACTAATATTATGAAGAAAAAAATTGATTTATATATTTTCAAATTAATATATTTCAACTGAATTGATCGTAAAAACTAAAAGTATGAAGTTTCTACAAACATCGTGAAAAACATGTTTGATAAAAAGATTAATATATAAATAAATATAAATTATTAAACGTGTGACAAAAATATAATCTATCAAGTCTAATTAAAAAATGACGTGCAATGTGAATTCAATATTACGAAAACAAATGAAACTGAAAATATAACATAAGTTATAAATTCAAAACAAAAAAATTAACGTAATACTCTTATAGCAAATTTCAACATATAGCATGCATAAATATGATTTATTTTTATTTTTTTCTTAAAAAAGAAAATGTAAGTCTATAACCTTACTTAACAATAAATTCTATTTTAATTTAAATATTAGAATACTAATAATATTATGCTAATGAGAAAATAAGAATAACATAATGAAATAGATAATACGAAAAAATTACATAGAATTACGTAAAGTAAGGTTGAGAACACGAAAAAAAATGAAATTTAATAATATAAAATAAAAAATGTAATTTCACAAATTTTTAGGATGATAAAAATAAAAAAAGAACTTAAAATAATAAAAGTTAAAAAAATTAAAGCAAAAATAAAAATAAAAAGAAATTAAAAACTAATATAATTACACAATGTAATTACTAGCAATTCACAGTCTCTCCTTGTGAATTGTAGAGTGTAATAACCCCTGTCAATTACCAATTACCTGCAAATCAAGTAATTACCCATCGAACCAAACGGGACAAACAGTGTAATTATACCCAATTACACCAAATCCAACTACCAGAATATCATTCGAAACAAGCCCTGAAATAATTAGTAAAGAATTGAGAGGAGGACTATAATTGCACCTATTCGGACTTGCTTGCTTTCGTTGACAACTTTCTCTTCATTCCGCCGAAGGTCCAACAGTTTGATCCATTATGTACATGTAGATCATTAGAATTATAAACTAGAAAGAAGAAATGATAAGGTTCAACAATATTTCTTTTCATTCATATTTAGATTTCAAAAGGCATACACATATATCTACATAAGATTTTCCAAAGTAAATAGATGACCATAATAATTAACAAATATGCAAAACTGCGACATTAATGTGTAACTATCTTTGGTTGTTGTTAAATATGATAGATCGTTATTTAAATATTTTTAAAAGTATATTTAAAAAAAAATATTTTTATTTATAGTATAAATTTATTTAAACATAAGAATTACTACAAGTACCTAATTAAACCTCATATTAAAAAATATAAATAAATTCACAAATCATAAATCGGCATGACATAGGAACACAAGACTACGATATTAAGATTGACTCTCTTGGATTATTGTTATCTAAGGTAGATATATATGAACTGGATTGTTTTGATTTTTCACTGTTATTGTTGAACTATTTAAATATAAGAATTACTAAAACTCTTTCTCGCCTTCCCATCTTTCTTATGTGAAGTGTTAAGAAAATAATGGTTAGGAATGATCATGGCAATTAAAAAAAGGTAAAACTAATAGTGTGTTCGGATTATGTTTATAAGGTGGGAGTCCAATGATACGCAGGGTAATTGTGAATTTAAATTATTGTCTATTTGTAGTTGATGATCTATAGTACAAAAAAATGGATAGACGATGCCAATTATAGGGCAATGATGAGGATATCATCACAAAAGTATGATGGAGGTGAATTGAATTTAAGTATTCATTTGTTGTTTGAGTTTAAGTATTCTATGATGGAGGTGAATTGAGTTCAAGTATTCATTTGCTGCTAGAGGTTACGTGTTAGTTGTAATTTTCGGTTTCAATTTTTCTTTAATTATTATATTATAATTTAAGTTTTAACATATTGAGATATGAAATTAAATAGCAGGTGTGATTTATTATATGAAGATCATTAAATTGAAGATATTTGGAGAAATTGAGACGTAACCTAGGGTTGAAATTTGAAAAATATAATAATTGATATGTTGATTGGCATCAAAATTAGGAACTTGATCATAGATTTGTGGGTGCGTTTATGGGTCTAAGCTCGACATATAGTAGTATGATATTGTTAGATTCAACATCTTATTGTGATTATTTATTAGTGTGTGATGCGTTGAAAATGACTTTGAAAGACTTATTGATTCATTGTTGATGTTGTATCATGATTGTATATTGTGCTTTCTAATGGAAATGTCCATCTCCTCATTAATTGTGTGAACATGTCACTTGCATTTTTTCCTGAGACATGATTGTGATAAGTGTTATGTGAATTGAGAAATAATAAGAAACTAAAAAGGATGTACCATGATGTGCCGCGTGCCGCGACAAATATTATGATCCGAGGGACGTGTCGCACGTCACGACAAATTCTATTATCAGGGACATATCACATGTCGTGACAGATTTTATTATCGAGGATCATGTCGAACATCGCAACGAATGCATGGATTGATATGTCCCTCATGGATTTCGAACTGATAGACAACGGATTTGTATCACTAGGTCAGACATACATCACTATACTTGGCATGCATTTCAATGTGTTGCATATTTATGCCATTTGTGAACCTGTGAGTGTTTTGCTGTGAAGCTTGTCATTGGTGAACTTGCCCTCGAGTATTGTTGATCTATAATTGTTAGAGTATTGTTATTGAATTATGTGCAATGTAAATTGTGAACTGTTAGGTTGTGTTGATTTATGCAGGTTGTAGTTGTGGAGGTTCTGTTGGGGTGGTAGGAGTACCCATATTCTATACTCTTAGCTCAGTGTTTAGGACTTTGCTTGTCGAGTATCGTATGATTTGGTACTCACCTCTTGCTCCTACATTTTTGTAGGTTACTAGCCCAACCTTCATGATACTTTCTCTTCTCTTCTCTTCTTGTGGAGGTTTGTGAGGTAGCTATTTGTCATCTCAACAAATCTTTTTTTCTCCTTATTTATGATCTTGTTGTATTTTAGAAATAATGTCATTTAAGACATATATGTTCTTTCAATTTTGTTATAACACATTAGAGGCGTGTACACGTGTCAATCAGATTTTAGGGTATATTCAAATTGATTATGAATTTCCGCATTATATTAATGCATTAGACTTTTATTAATAGTTTATTTCCTTACTTTATCGTAATGATTGAGTTTCAGACTGACTTTTCTGATGGGATAAGACGAATGTCATCACGTTCATTTTTAAATTGTGATATTGCAAATATATATACTGGATACTTTTTTGATAAAACAACAAATAATACTACTAATAATATATGTGTGATGAAACTTTGATCTGGTTCATGCTTAACAAAATTATGTTGTCATTATCATCAGAGAAGTATGAAGATTTTTTTCTTTCATTTTTCTTAATTAAAGTTTATTTTAAAATCATAGAGAACTTTATATATTCTTTCCGTGTTATTATAATTTATTCAATGAAGAATCAACAACAATTTTATCAAAAAAATATTTATATATGTTTCTAGTATTAAAAAAATATATATATCAATTTTAGTGAGTCTTGTACTTGTGTATGATGTGATTTATATACCGTCATTGTATGATGGCAATCACATAATAGAAACAATATAATAATATTTTCAGTTTTCTTTCATATTTTGTTTCCATAATCTATGAATAATGAGATAAAATATACTTTTATTATTTAACTTTTTTAAAAAATTGATGTGTAAGAGCCCACAAAAAATAATGACTCACATTACTTGTCTTGTTGTAACCAATTGTGAATGTCATGTGGACACTATCTTACACTTGGCAAATAGTGGCCAAGTTATATCTTTCCAATTATCACTATAAATAGTAATACATTTTCGAATGTAAAGTAATAACAACCAACAACTCCTTAAATAAATAGGAGTAATTGTTTTACTACCTTGATAATTTTTAATTTTGGATATTATAGATATAACTTTTTGATATATAAACTTAGATATAATTTATCTTTACAACAATTTAAAATTATAAAACTAAAATAGATAATCCACAATGTACTCCTCTTTTTACTTTTTACTTTTTACTTTTTTTAGTCATTAAAACATAAGAAAAGGAAAATGAATAAACAAAAAAATAAGTAAAAGTGAGGAAATTTGAAAAACCAAAAAAGAGGAGAATACACAAGTGAAGTGAAAATTATATTTTCTACTACGACTATCACAATTTTAATATTTTTTTTTATCTTGAAAATTCAAGAGAGAAGGAGTGAGAGTTGCATTCTTTTGGGTGGATTTTATGGTCCTTTTTCCATGTTATCATAATTAATCTCATTAATTATTTTTAATATATTGGAAATATAATTAAAAAATATAATCAATATTAAAATCAAAAGATAAAAAAATATCAACAAAAAAAAAAAAGAACTAATTTATACAGTAGTATGAAAATAGTCCTTTCACACTTTTTCTTTTATATAATAAGTGGAAAATGAAGTAGAGTCATTAGCTTCCTTTGGTGGCACTGATACAAGCACGCCACGTTTCTGGCCAATTAGCCAAAGATAGTTGGGTCCCAGCCATTCGGTTGTGGACCCCATAATGTAGTGGTCCTGGTTAAAGTGGATAAAATAAAAGTGTATGCCACCTGGCATCTGTTAGCCTGCACTACTAACGTAGCAATCCGCCAACACAGACACCTGACTGACTACTCCTTTGTTGTTTGTATTTGATTTTCAAATAACTGGATAAAGTTTGCTTCTTTTTTTTCTTTTACTTTTAAGGCCCTAAACATAAATAAAAACATTCAAATGGTAGTCCGTATTTTGTAATTAATTAAATATTCCATATATTAAAAATAATTCAAATTTAATTTAAAAAAATTAATATTAAATACCATACTCACTATTAGTTTTCTTTGAATTACATATATCAAGTAAGACAGAATGAATAAGGAGTAACACATTTGTAATATAATATTAATTTTTTAAAAAGTATATATAAAAAGGGTGTGGGTAAAATAAACATTTAGTTAAAAAATGAGGGAGGGAGTGATGTGGAAAAAAGAAATGAAAGGATACAAATGTCAAGATGGTCTGAAACGGTCCGTTACACATTGCTTTTAGTTATTTGCTCAGTTTTCCACACACCTCTGAGCTCACCGCTTCACCCAACTATATATAGAAAAAAAACCATTTTTGTACTCAACAGTAGTGATGGAAGAGGAGAAAATCATGGTGAATGAGAAAGAGATGAATGTTAATGGTGGAGTGGTAGTAGAGGTGAAAGAAGAACCAGTTATATTTATTAATGATGAAGATGACATTATTGGGGATTATTCAGTACCAAAGCCTTTGGATGGGTTGCGTGATGTAGGTCCACCTCCGTTTTTGAAGAAGACGTTTGAAATGGTGGATGATCCAAATACTGACTCTATAATCTCATGGAGTAACAATCAAAACAGCTTTGTTGTTTGGGATCCTCACAAATTTTCAATTCATCTTCTACCTAAACACTTTAAGCACAACAACTTCTCTAGCTTTATCCGCCAGCTTAATACCTATGTAAGTTGCCTTTTTTTTTTCCCTTAATTAATTAACCAATTTCTACTTCATTTTCACCATCTGCTTGTTCTAATTTTAAAAGTAAACTCAATTCCTGATATAATTGGGTTCTGAATTAGATCTCCATCCACTGTTTTTTTGTTGATTTGTATTTGATTATGGTTAACATTTTTGAGTTTGTGGGTTTGTAGCGTTTCAGGAAAATTGATTCAGATAGATGGGAATTTGCAAATGAGGGTTTTCAGAAAGGGAAGAAGCATTTGCTGATAAATATCAAGAGAAGAAAGCAGTATCCTCAACAAGGAGGTGGTGGTGGAGGAGGAGGAGTAAAATCTTGGGTTGGAAGTTGTTGCAAGGATGGAAGTGAAGCGGCGGAGATAGAAAAGCTGAAAAAGGATCACAACACATTGAAAATGGAAATTCTGAAGCTAAAACAGCAACAAGAGAACACTGATCACTATTTAGCTACTATGAAGGAGAGGTTACAGAATAATGAGACTAAACAAAAGTATATGGTGATCTTCCTGGCGAAAACGTTCCACAACCCTATGTTTGTTCAGCATCTGGTTGAGAAGATGAAACAGGGGAAGACTACAACGGTAGAGAATGGGACCAAAAAGAGAAGGTTGTGTAGTGATGAAAATCAAGAGGAGTACACAACAATTAAGTCGGAGATACAAACACTTTTCTCTTCATGTGATGAATCATCGAATAGTCCAGTTGAGGAACAAAAAGGTAAGGGAAATAACAGCAGCCCGGAGATGGTATCTGAGAACTATATATTGTGGGAGAAGTTGATGGAAGATGACATGATTTGTGAGAATGGAGCAGAAACTGATAAGTATCAAAGTGAGATTGTTCTTGAACTTGAGGATTTGATCTCGAACCCATCCGAGTGCAAGTGTATGCCTTAAATTAACGAGTTAGCTCGCTCGTTGATGGTCCAACAGCTAGCTAGCATAAGAAGATCACAATGAATGTTTATCAGTTGGTAGTAACTAACAATGTATAAAGGTTTTTACAGAAGATAAAAAAAAAAAAAACTTTAGGTTAAGTAGTTTGATAGGGGTTTGGTGCAGAGGAGAATATTGTAGAACCAGAATATGAATGCTAGTTTCATGCATAGTATTAGTAAAAATATAATATGGTCTTTTCTTTCTGCTTTAGCAGTACTGATCGATACAGTTTCTCAATCTTTGTTGTAATATGTGGTTGGTCTCCCTCACACCTTATTTGTTACCCTCCATTGTTGAGGGAGATTCAGAGTTGCATGTTATTCAGTTATCGAAAAACGTTTGGAGAAATTAAATGATATAATTTTCCAGAAAATGATTCAGCAAAGGTTTTAGGTTATGTTATACTATTGATGATTTTTTTCAGTATCTCTTTCCCAAAAGAAGGTCGAGGCGATGCCGCATTGGTGCAAGAAGGTCGAGGTGGCATGGGTGTGGGATTAGGCCCCCAAAAGAGAGGGTCGACGCCGCACCTCATACTTCTGGCTCGGAAGCCAGGACTCAAAAGAAGGTGGAGGCCCCATTGGTGCAGGATGGGGTCCCTCTCATATATTTTGGCTTTGGCTTCCCAACTAGAAATTCATTTAATAACCAAATCCTGGGCATAATGGAACTTGAAATTTTTTAGAAATTCAGAAGAGTAACGGAACTTAAATTTTTACACGTAGAGCAATAAAATGTAACATATTGGACCTTTATGTTAGGTGTTGCATTTTTATTTTTATTCTTTTTGTGAATTATTAGCTTATTTTTTAACAAATAATTTTTCGTTACTTCAAAACTAGTACCTAGTTATTGAATTTCCCAAACCTAATCTGAAGTTGATTCTACATTTTAGAATGTTTCAAATTTCAAAGGAAATGTTCTGTTTTCTCCTCTTTTTTTCAAAAAAGTACAATCAAAGATAATTCATCTTATCCAACTTCATAAATTTCAAACAAAAAAACTCTTTGTTTTTTGCCAGTTGTTCCTCTTACTATAAATACTTAAATCACTCTCTTTTTTCATTCTTGTCTACAATTTCTTACTTTTACTAATCAGTTTAACATATTAAGAATAAATTACTTTTGGTGATGTTAAAATCAGTAAGAAAGTGGTTAGTAACATGTATATTAAGAGGTCGAGAGATACATGTGGTATATTTTGTTATGATAATGTTGTCATGCAGTTATTTATTGTTTTTCTCACTTATGTATCCACTTTGTGATTCAATTAATTTAAATTTGAATAAAAAAAAGTTCCATTTTGTGATTAGAGTGCTCTCCACCAACTTCCAGAACAAAGAGCTCGAATTGACGAATACTTGTCATCTCAGTCACATCTTAGAATTTCAGGCATAGTGAATTAGAAGTAACTTGGAGAATAATGAGTAATAGTAGACGAGATAGGTGCCTGTTCCCTAATTTTTGACATTATAAATAATTTGTAATCCTATCTTTTAGCCTGTTCCAGAATGATACAACTGTATGGCTTTAAAATGCAGCAACCTATTAACTAGAAACTTCAGTCAAAACTATACCTGAGGTGCTTAAATTAGAGCCACAAAATAAACAATTATTAGTCATTAACTCATAATAATAATATTATTAACAATTGCTACATATCTTATCTTCTAGGTGGGCCATTTGCCAAAAGGAGCAAGTGACCACATTAATCATGGACATAATAATGTCTTTCTAGATCCTGTCACCTTTCCAAAATGAGTAGAAGCCAAATCTCAACTGCAATACCTACGTGTACTCACCTTCTCCTTTTATTGTTTTTTTTCACTTTCAAATGATTGCTTCTCAACTAATAATGAAATTTGATCTTTTTTTCACAATACAAGTTTATGGTACATGTGTTTTGTATGCATCAAATGATGAAAAGAAAGAGTCCTGTGTTTCTTCCTCATATCTCCTAATACAAAATCTATTTCCTAAAAGGGAGATTATTGGGCTTATCTACTCCCTTAGGTGTAGAGGAACAAGATGAGGACATGTTAGTCTTAGCAAATTCTTCTTTATCCTCCGTGAATGCTTTAGACAAAATTTCTTGAAGTTCCATGTACCTTTGCTTCTTCAGTTGACGCTCTTCAGCTGTATCATTCCCCATGTATGCTATCTCAGACAAGTCATCAGCATCCATGATCTTATTTAGAACTTCTGAACAACGTGGAAAGAACCGTTTTCCAAGTTCCACTGCAACAACACAATGCTTTATAATCATATCTCATGAAGGACTTTAAAGCACAACATTCAGAAATTCAAATGTTTAATGTACCAAAAACTACAAAATGGGCTGCAAGTAGGAAAAAGCTTGGTGGAGGCGATGGGGGAAGAATAAAGTGACTTTGTTTAACTACAGTCAGTACACAATCAAGCAGCCTCATCATTTTCAGGAACTAAAGAGAACATTTTGACCCTGAAATTGCTCTAGTCCATTTATATCTCATATAGGGAGAATATGGCTTTCGAAAAAAAAACAAGAATCAAATTTAATAAAAATCAGAAAAAGAGGAACAGCCACTGGGCTCATAATTCATATGCTAGCAGTACACAGATCAAGATAGAAAAAATGAGAAACATAAAGAATGAGGATTTGGTGATAGATGTAACTGAAGATATCTTTACCAGTTCTAGAGAGAGCTCTAAGCCGATTCAAGTGCTCCTCTTTCATCTTGAAAGGAGCCTCGTTCAAATCCACTGTTGTCCTCTGTGCATCAGCTATCTTCTTCCTCATGCTAGCCAGGGGTAATTCAGACGTGCCATCAACTTGAGCAATGTCCATTGCAACTTTTGCTTCCATGGGAAAAAGGAGTTTAGCCAGACCAACTGAAAGACAATCAACTAGTCAATCTTCAGTATAATGGTTTACTATTTCCTTTTCACTAATACAAATAGTTCATTAACCATAATCAAATGTCATTTGACCAGCCACCCATTAATAGGACAACTTTCTGACCTCCTTTGAAAATGAAAGAATAATTCCTTTAAAAAAAACAAGGTTAAATAGGTCTAATTTAAGTGTATCAAACATAAGCAGCACCCCCCTTCCTCAAACATTAAGAATATCCTCCATAAGGTCGGAGTAAGACTGTTAAGTTTTCCTTCCAAACTAGTAATCATTGTGACTTGTGAGTTACACATTATAAATGAAGTTGGGCTAGTTCCAAACGATGTTCCTTGGATTCTTCGGATCCTCCAAAAGCAGTCGTTTTAGAAGGGATTTGACATGGGTGCAACAATAATTTTGGAGAGTCCGAGCAACAAAGGTTCCAAACTATTATCCCTGCAACCCCCCTCCCCCAGGACTAATAACCCCTTCATTAAAAATATGATAAATACAACAGAAATAAGGAAATGATGATAAATTCTGAAAGGAGAAACTAAAGAGAAAGTAAATTTCATTTATCTTCCCTTCTTTATGTTTCATAGGTATGGAAGAGAAAGAAGAAGATAACAATGAAAAAGTAACAGAAACTGACGGTGAAGAGTGTGAAGTGTTGATTTTTAGAATGTTAAAGTTCCTAAATTAGATATCATTTCCCATAGGACAATATCATGTTTAATCTACCTGACACCTACAAAAAGGTGTCTTGTATTTACCATATCATCAAGACATTACATTTTCTCTCTATTTCGCGCAGGGTATCAAAGCTCAATGAAACATATCAAACAAATGAAAGAAGCCACAAGACATTTAGAGAAAAGAAAAAATAGAGAAAGGGTCTGAAAGTGATAAAAAGTGAATTAGGAGATCTGACTGAACTTGATGAAAAATGGCCGGAAAGAGGCAGTGCCATCGAAATTGCTACCCCAGCAGCCCAATCACCAGAAAAAGCACAGTGCCATCAGCCCAATCAGCAAATATAGGCAGATCATTAAAAAGAACCACCATGCTATCTTAACAACTAATGAAAGGAGTGCAATACTACCAAAGGGTCATTTAAAATGCATGATGTGCGCTCAAATGGTCCAAAAAAACTAGGATTAATACTGCTAAAGAGGCTGTTCAGAAGGGCCAGAACAGTAAAGCTATGAAAAGTAAAAGACACTTTGGCTGGATTTGCATCATAAGGCCACGTGTCTGCATTAAGATATCGTAGAAGCTCTAAAACCATGTGTCTATGAGATAGAAAAAGATGTCATTGCTTAATAAACAGTTCATGAATACAAGACGGCTACTACTCCAACAATTATCGAACAACTATTTATTTTTCTCTGTTTTAAGATAAATTATCTATCTTTCACAAATAGCCTCTCTACCTCCAAGAGGTAGTGGTAAGGTCCGCATACACTCTACCCTCCCCGGACACTACCTAGTGGGATTTCATTGGGTATGTTGTTGTTGTTATCTTAAAATAGGTAAGTTCATTTTGGTCTCTATTTTTTGTTTGTGGGGTGCATCGGAATGTTTAATGTTAGTATTAGAATGCCAAATTAGAATAGTTGAAGTAATAAGTTCTCAAGTAAAATATTATCTCATATCTGACAAATATCAAATTACAAGGGTAAGGTCTGCATACACTCTACACTCCCCAGACCCCACTTGTGGGATTACACTATGTTGTTGAAAGAAGGAGAAAAAGAAGTAAGGATAAGGAAGGGAAAGTGAAATTGGCTGTTTTTTCTTATTATAGCAATTATCTTAGTTTAGAAGGAAAAAATAACCTTGCACTTCAGGCCTTAACCTTGAGCAAGTTTTGTATATATCACAAAACGTCAAGGATATCATGCGTCACAAATCCAAAACTATGAGAAGAAAACCATATGGCACCTTTAAAATTTCCTGACAAATGTATCACCTGTTTTTGTTTTAAAAGGATTAATTTATTTTACCTTCAAACATAATGGAGATGCTTTGAGGCTAAAGGTGTACTTGTGGCGTGCACTAAGGCAATCAAAGACATGTACAATAGAGACATAACCTGAGTAAGGACGACAGGAGGTGACCCAGAGCATTTCCCTAGTGTGATGGGGTTGCATTAGAGATCATCTCTTAGCCCGTTCGTGTTTGTGTTAATGATGGATGAATTACTATGGCATATCAAAGGAGAGGTGTCATTGCATATGCTATTTGCAGATGTCATTTCTGATTGAGGGGACCCCGAACGGAGTTTACGCTAAGTTGGAGGTTTGGAGGCACACCTTGGAGTCTAAAGGGTTCAAACTGAGTAGAACCAAGACAGGATACTTGGAGTGCAAGTTCAATGACGTAATGCATGATGCTGGCATGGAAGTGAATCTTGATACACATGTCATTCAAAAGAGAGTCAAAAGAGAGGAAGTTTCAAGTATCTTGGGTTTATTATCCAAAGGAAATGGGGACATTGACAGTGATGTCACACATCGCATTAGTGCAAGGTGAATGAAATGGAGGATTGCATCCGAAGTCTTGTGTGATAAGAAAGTACAGGCAAATTCTATAGAGCAGTGGTTAGACCGACTATGTTGTATGGGCTGGAGGGTTGACCAATCAAGAACTCCCACGATTAGAAGATGAAAGTTGTGAAGATGAGGACGCTGAGATGGATGCATGGGCATACTAGGAAGGAAATAGCATGATATAGTGACAAATGCTATTCTCGAAGAGAGTTGGATAGACAATAAGCTGAAACAAATATTTCTTCTAAATTAAGTATGGACAATAAACAGAATCAGAATGTTCTTAACAAGGACTTCATATAGGGAAGCAAATTAAAGAGACCCATCCCAATGTATCGGGATAATCAATCAGAATGGGCTTAGGAATGGTAAAAGATGGGAGTGTGAGTAATGCAACATAGAGAGCAAAAAGTCATCACGAGATCACAAATGAATTGCAAACTGGGAGATCTATAACATACCGGGGGGGGGGGGGGGGGGGGAGAGAGAGAGAGAGAGAGAGAGAGAGAGAGAGACACAAGGTCACCCGTTATCAAATTAAAGAAAGAAGAAAAAAATGGAGGGACATAAGCTCACTCCTAATACCAGACTGGAGTTGAAGCAGGTGGGGGTGAATTAGCTGCACTTTTAACAGAACATTACCTCCCCATTCTTTGGACTGAAGAGGCTGGTTGAAATAGACTTAAGGCCTTAAGAGCACTATCAGTGACATGGATAAATGTCTAAAGCTAGAGAGTGAGAGAGTAGAGAGGATGAAGATTATGAAAGAAAGAAACCCCCCGATTCATAGGTACTGACCTCGCACTCGTGGATTACATGCAACATGATATGTATCCTACGCTACTTCTAGATTAGGAAAAGCATATCTTCGAGTTTTCTTCGCACCCGTCCCCTGCATACTATATGAAGAATTTTATAGGGTAATTGAGAAATATTAAACTATAGCATCTCATCCTTCATTTGTTATGACACTACAGTATATGTTATCCTCCATGTGTCATTACATAATAGTATAACTCATCCTCGATTTGTTCTCCATTAGACATCAAAATATCACTTAAAACTTCCACAACAAATAAGACTGGTTATTAAATATGAAATTCTAATGATAGCCTGTCAGAAGAGGAGCAGGAGCAAACTAAGTGCAAGATCATATACAATGGCCTGGATCTTAAGAAACAAGAGTATAACTATAAGAGAAGAAGTAAGCAGAAACATGAGATCCTACCTCTATTTTCAAGGTATAACAGCTTCATACGCAAATCATCGCCTGCCATAGCAAGAGATAATGAAGCTTCTCCTAGTAGTGGATCTCTTCTTTCTGCTTGCTCAAGAATCTCAATACATAACCGATCCTTTGGAGCAGATTTTCCTTCCTCTGTAGACTTAGTAAAATCTACAAGCCTAGTGAGCCTCTTAGCAATTTGAAGTGCTTTTTTGCCATCAGATGTCAGCTCAGAAGGTCTAGCTCCTTTGGTTAAAAGGGACACTATAATTTTAGGCTCTTTCCTCATGGCAGCAACATGAAGTACTGTGTGTCCTCTAGGATTTTGATGATTAACATCAGCAAGTGAAAGATCTAAAAGTTCTGCTGTAGTCTTTGCATCGCAATATGCTACAGCATAGTGGAGAGCATATGCATCATCAAGAGTAGTATGCCCCTCTTTAAGCAACATCCTTAGTAATTCAACATCATCAGAGTCCAATGCCCTATGTATCCTCTTAACATGTTTATCAGGAAAACCATTGCTTTCAGGCCCTTGTAGACCAAGTTCAGCACGTGAATCAGTGATTTGTTTTACGATGTCATGAGGCAAGGACTTATCAAGGGTTATGATATCAACATTAGACTTGACAATAATCTCAATGCATCTTGAAAGCAATCTTTCACATGCTTTACCGCAAATGTTTGCAACGGATAAAACCATCATTACATCATCTGCTGCAGCTTTGTCAAGAATATCCAATAGGTGTCTCTGCAAAAGGAGGGAAACATGTAATGTGACATTAGGAAAGATATATTAGTCGCCAGTACAGTTAGTAGTGTAGTAATGAATACATGATAAATCGTGATAACTAAGGAATTTAACAAGAAACTGACTTTTCAATAACATATATCGCATCATCACAAAGTGAATAAGATTTTGCAAAGTGTGCTTCTATTAATTTTTTTTTTATGACAAGGGAAACCCAAACCCCCGCTCCTATGCAATAGCTCGCAAACCACATAGGAGAGGTAAAAGGCACTAGACAAGCCTGGTGCGATGAGCTCGACCCGAAAGGCAAACCCCTTGCTTTCGCTGGCAAGGGGTTTCGAATTTGAGACCTCCAACATGGAAGTCTCAAGCTCAAACCACTAGGCCACCCCGAAGGGTAATTCTATTAATCTTAACTGAGCAAAGATATATAGTGTGTTTGGTATGAAGGAAAACATTTTCTGGAAAATGTTATCCAATTTTCTCATGTTTGGTTGGGACAAAAGTTTGGAAAATGTTTTCCAAATCAACTCATTTTCCTCAAAATTAAGGAAAATGACTTCCCTTCAAAAATTAAGGAAAACATTTTCCAAAACCCTCCTCCAATTTCAAATTACATTTTTTGGGGGGAAAAACATCAATTTTAAAAAAATATTTTCAATTTCAAAATTTTATTTTTTCACCCGATCCCTGGCCCCTCCCCCCACCCCAAAAAATTAATTTTGCTTTTTAAAATATTTTCAACTTCAAATTGTTATTTTTAAACTCCTTCCCCCCCCCCCCGGCCTGCCTCCTTCCCCCCCCCCCTCCACCCCTAATCCCCAAAAAATTAATTTTGTTTTTTAAAAATACCTTTCACTCCTACCCCACCCCCCGCACCCACCCACTACCCACCACCCCACCACCACCACCACCAAAAAAAATAATAGTTTTGTTTTTAAAAAATATTTTCAATTTCATAAATTATTTTTTACTCTAGTAAAAATAAAAGATGTCTCTCAAAAACATTTTTCATTCATAAATCAAACACTAAAAATCATTTTCGGAAAATATTTTCTACTCACCAACCAAACATGAGAAAATAAGTCCAAAATATATTTGTTTTCTAGGAAAACATTTTCTAGGAAAACATTTTCCTCCATACCAAACACACCCATAATGTTCCCCAATTTTACATAAGGAGTTTCATAACCTGTTTGACCAAACTTCTAAAATCTGCTTATGTTAAAAAGTGTTTTTTGTCAGAAGAACTTTTCGACTCGAGAAAGTACTTTGGGGGAGTAGCATTTTGTGTTTGGCTAATCATTGTGACAACCATTTTTGCCAATATAAGATCAGAAAATTGTGCTTGGCCATGGTTCCAAAATTGCTTCTTGGGAAAAGCAGCATCTTTTAGCTTTTCAAAATACAACGCCAGCTACTACTAAAAATCACTTGTCTTTTTTCCTAAAATCTTGGTCAAACCTCTCAATTCTCTAAAACAAGAACTTCTCTTTTAACAAAAAACGCTTTTGGCTTTGCAGAAACTTGGTCAAATTGACTATCGGTCGTAGATGTACCTCACCACACACGGCTGTTTTTTCTATAAAGAAATAATGCTGTCATACAGAGCAATTCAATCCCTAATTCTTTCCCACAAAACACCATCTAAAACCGACCCTTTTATAATGAAGATGGAATGTCATTTTTATAGTAGTTTTCTCTAATAACTAATCTGGAAGACAATTAACACCATTAGTGTTCACACTCCGCAAAGGGGAATGAGATGGTAAAACTAAAACTCACTTTTGAGAAGATATGGTCAAAAGGATCTCAAATGACCAATAGATCTTTATTAGGAAAGATCTGAATGGACATGTGGGTAGACCAAGGACAAGGACCATTTGGTTATGGTACTTGGGATAAAGAAAGGAAGGTACTCTAGAGTTGGTCTTCCGTTATGATTTAGTTTTAGCTAATTTTTACTTATTACACGCAAAAAGGAAGGTTATAATTTTTCTAAGAAAATTGATACAAATTTACTGAGAAGGAAGAATATCACCACATCATGATTCATATCCATCAACTTAGAAAGACATATGAATGTGCAAAAAGAAGTCCTTTGTTGGGTACTTGAGAAGATAGGAATGAATTTCAAATAAATAAATGACATACAAGATATATGTGAGGGAGCACTCACAAGTGTAAGAATAGTCAGCACTCACAAGTGTAAGAATAGTCGGAGGAGAGAGTGAAGAGTTTCTCTTATCTATGTGTTTACACCTCAGATTGTCCGTGAGAAAATACTTCTTATTCTAGTTATAAATGAACAAATAAATGTCATATAGAATGAGATTTCATAATGCATGCCATAGATGATATTGTTTTAATTGATTAAACAAGTTACGAGTAAATCAAAAGTTGGAATCACAGAGAAACACTTTAGATAGTAAGATCTTAGAATAAATATCGATAGTCAGTGTTTTAGAATAAGTAGAAGAAAGGGTATATGTGAAGCACATCTAGTCCCGTTTGAGAGGAATGATGCTCAAATAAGATTATATGTGAGTTTTAATGGTGCCTAACGATCATTTCAGATATCCAGACTTAATTTTCCAGGAAAATGACTTCGAAAACATAACATATAAATTAAATAGAACAATTAAATGGACTGTTGAGTGTCATGCGGTAGGAAAATACCAAAAAGTGGAACCAAGCTTTATAGAATGTTGTGAGACCAGTAATGTGTTATATAGAATTAAAAGTTGGACCTCTAAAGCTCAACACACTGGTAAGATGAATGTCAAAGAAATGAGGGTGTATGATAAATGTGTAATCATATAAGATTGGACAAAAGTATTATGATAATTGTCGAATGAGTTGACAGATTTAGTTATAATCTGCTCCATCAATGAGCTGGCAATTGATTGCAATTTACTCCACAAATAAGCTAGCAGATTTGATTATAATCTGCTCCTATAAATATGGGATAGAATATATTATTCTAGGAAAATGGTTTGAAATCCCTTTCAAGGATCTCCTAAGAATTAGGCGTAGATTAGTTTATTTGATCTTACTTGTTCTCTTATAAATACTGTACAAACGCTATGAATAAAAATATACTTTGCATATCTAAACTTTCATGGTATCAGAGCGGGACTTTTTCCCCTAATATCATATGGACAAACCATCCTTTCATGGAGAGCATCTTACTAGAACATCAACAGTTCCAACACAAGACAAAAGTTCTTCTCTGGAAGCTCCTACGGAAAATCTGATGACACAAGGAGGCAGTGCTTCTCACATGCCCTTCCAGTCAATTTCTCATCCATTAAATGGGAAGAACTATCTGGAATGGGCACAATCCGTAAAGCTTGCAGTCGATAGCCGTGGAAAGATAGGACATCTGACCGGAGAGATGTAAAAGCTGGGAGTTAAAGACCCAAAGATGAACTCCTGGAGATTAGAGAATTCACTCGTGATTGCTTGGTTAATAAATTCCATGAACTAGCCTTCAGTAAATCTTCTCTCTTTTTTCCACTACTAAAGATGTGTGTGAAGTCGTTAGAGAGACATATTCTAATGTAGAAAATACCTCTCAAAAAACTAGTTAAAAATTAAACTATGGCATGCTAATTTTTAGTTAAAAGTTAAACAATGGCAAGCTAAGTAGAGTGAGAAGGAATTCACGGCTTATTATAAAGAAATGGTGTCTTTGTGGCAGAGTTAGACCGGTGTTAAAATGATGAATGACAATGTTCTGTGAATAATGTGAAAGCAAAAAAGGGAAGAAACTGAGAGAGTTTTCCATTTTTAGCAGGGTTAAACTGGGTCTGGGAGTTTGACAAGGTAAGGTCACAAATCCTATGAAAATATCCTCTGCCCTCACTTTGTGAAACTTTTTCTGCCGTTAGGAGAGAGGAAACTAGGAAGAAAGTTATGTTAAAACCTGATTTTAATGTTGAACTAAAACCTACTATAGACTCTTTAGCTCTTGTAATAGTGAAGAATGAAGATGACAAAATCAAAAGGTCATGGTGAGATCATTGCAAAAAACATTGGCACACCCGTGACCCATGTTGGAAGATTTATCGGAAACCACTAAACTGGAAGAAGAGAGTTGATAATCGTGGCTTTCAATATCAAAGTGAGCAGGCTATTCAAAAACCTATTTTGATCAGGGGCAGCAACCTTCTCTAGAAACGTCTCCATTTACAAGGGAACAACTAGAAATTCTGCACAAACTCCTTCAATCTCCACAATTTCGTCCAAATGCACCAAATACTCATAATCCTTCTTGCTTTTTGGCTGAAACGGATATTGTATTGTCTGCTTTCTTTTTAGTGTCAATTCAACCAAATAGATTCTTGGATCATAGATTTAGGAGCTAGTGACCACATGACTGAAGTTCCTTGACTGAAGTTCCTGTTTTTTCTCTACTTACACTCCTTGTGCAGGGAACAATAAAAATGTATTTAAGATTTTCTATGTCATGGTGGAAACACAATTTAATGAGAAAATCAAGATTTTTCAGAGTGACCAAAGGTCATGAATTTTATAATGAACAATTAGGAAATTCTTTTCAGAAAAACTGGGGTAGAACACCAAAGCTCTTGTTTGGATTCACCTCAACAAAATGGTATTGCCAAAAGAAAGAATAGACACCTTTTAAAGGTAACGAGAGCTTTAATGCTTACCAGTAGAGTTCTACAATACCTTTGGGAGAGGCTTTCTTGACTGCCACTTACGGTTAGCACCTTTTTAGTCCACCGATGGTTTACAGATGGAAGATTTAAGGGACTCGGAAAGTAGATTACTTCAGCTTATGAGTTATTTATTTTTTTATTTCTGAAGTTTACAGTAGATTATTAAGTAGATTATTACAGATTATTACAGCTTTTTAGTTATTTATTTTTACTATTTTTATGTAGCAGTTTTTGCAGTAAAGAGGTTATTCCTCCACTTTTTCATTTCACTTATAGTAGGAAGTTACTTCCTTGTTTTTAAATGGGTGGTTATCCACTAGTGCTGTATTTAGTGTTGTTTGCATTCAGTGAAATGATAAAGCAGAAATTACTAAGTCTTTGAGTACTTCAAACTCGAGAGATTGCAGGTTCTCTCTAACGAACCAGCACCATATGTAGAAAAAAGAAAACTTCAAATTTTATCTTGCAACGCCCCATAAATATATCATTAACAAGGGACCATAACAACTTGGTATCAGAGACGGGAGTCATGGTAGAGCAAATTCAACATCAACTAGCACAATTGGTGAACTTGTTCCACGAAGAACGTGAAGCCAATTTGGCCAGACAACAAGCAATAAATGCTTGTTTGGATGCCCTCGCAAAGAATTTAGAGAATTCTACGGTCGATTCTGATTCAATCGAACATATGAGCCAGAATCGTAGTTGGAAGGGTACAAAACAGAGTGGCAGGACGGTCGGGATCAGAAACAGGTGGTGTTAGCATTTTTGTTAATGCTGATATGGTCCGTATAGATGGGTCCATTATCCCACTTCATGGACCCATTATTCCACTAATGGGAAGGTAGTTAACTACCCATTATCCCACTAATGGGGAAGTGGTTAATTCCCCATTATCCCACTAATGGGAAAGTGGTTAATTACCCATTATCCCACTAATGGGATAATGGTTAACTACCCATTATCCCACTACATGAATCCACTATCCTACTAAGTGTTTGGTAACTTCTCATGATCTCTTAACCGTTCTTGATGGAAGCACGGTTATAAATATGTCATTTGGTTCAAAAGTCCCTAAGCACATTACTTCTAAAACTCCATAGCATCTAAGAGTGAGGTTTTGAGTGCTTAGAAGATCTTTGAAGGAAAGAAGGATTGTAAACTCCGACTATATCGCTAACAATGCCTGGAGGTATGTCGATCACTCTATATTTTCGCTGCGTCATTGCTCTGTAATGTCTAACATTTGGCATCAGAGCCGTTGAATTTCCTCTGCTTTGTTAATTTTCGGAATTCTCTAAGGTCGCTCAAAATGGTTCTTAAAAATTCAGGTTTTGTTTTGAAATTTTTGAAAATATTTTCTAATAATCAAAAGGCAAAGAGATTGTTGTTTTGTTGCATAATGTTCAATAATAAATCTTGTATATGATTTTGAGTTAATATTTAGTGATTCATATAATTTTATTTGATTGAGATTTAGCCACAGCAATCTTAATGAAATGATATTATATTTATATTTTGGATCACTTAAAGAAATAAATGTCTCAGTGATCTAGAATTTATTTGATTAAAGTTTAGTCACAACATCTTTAATTGAATTAAATTTTAGAAGCTAAGGATCACATAAAGAAATTTTTAGACATTAGAATTGTAATTAATTATGCATGATATGATAACTTAATTTCTTTATTATTAAGTTGCATAATTAATTAAGATGAAATATTAAATATTTTTCATAATTACCCACAGGAATTATGAATGAGAGTTTAATAGTTTTGTCATAAAGATAGAATATCATGCTACTAAATTGATAATTTTATCATAAATATGAATCTAATTGAATTAAAAATTTAGCCCATAGGCAATTTTTATGTCAGTAGATTCAATTTTATATTACTTGCCTCAAATTTATGTTAAGTATGTATGTATATTTTTTGCAGTTATGCAACATGCAAATTTCTCTGATATATATGATATTCCCGAACTGAATGGTGAGAACTATAAGATTTGGAAGGAGAGAATTCTCCTCAACTTAGGGTGTATGGATATTGATTATGCTATCATGAAAGACGAGCCACCTATTAATGAAATCAGCACTCAAGATGAGATTTTTTTCTTCATGAACAATGGGAACGCTCTAACCGTTTGAGTGTTATGTTCATTAAGACCAAAATCTCTGCTGGTATTCGTGGTTCTGTCGAACAGCATAACGATGTCAAGGCATTACTGAAGGCTATTGACGAACAGTTTGAGACTTCAGATAAGGCACTTCCAACACCTTAATTATGAAATCATCAATGAGGCTCACTAGTGTGAGAAATGTGCGTGAGCACATTATGAAAATGTGAGACTTAGCGGCTCAACTAAAGATTCTTGAAGTTGAAGTCGAAATGTCTGAAACTTTTCTTGTGCACTATATCCTGAATACTCTACCTGCACGGTATGGTCCCTTTAAGATCTCTTATAACAAGATAAATGGCCTATTAATGAACTCATGGCCTGTGTGTTCAAGAGGAAGGTCGACTACTGATGGAAACAGGAGAAAGTGCATTCATGACTACTCAAGGAAAGAAGACCAATCAAGCCAACAAGAGGTCTAAAGGAAAGGCACCACTTGAAACTGACATAAAAAAGGAAGCCAAGTGTCGCTTCCGTAGAAAGAAGGGGCACATAAGGCAAGATTGTGTCAAGTTTCAACAATGGCTTGTTAAGAAAGGTACTTCTATCTCTCTTGTTTGTTATGAAGCTAATATAATTGATGTTAATCATAACACGTGGTGAATTGATTCTGCTTCTACAATCCATATTACGAATTCCTTGCAGGATTTAAGAAACCTGCGGAAGCCAGTGGGAGCTGAGCGAAGTATCTATTGTGGAAACAAGATGCAGTCGCATGTGGAAGCTATTGGGACATGCAATTTAGTTCTTAGTAGTGGTTTTATTTTAGAGTTGGAAAAGACTTTTTCTAGGAATTTAATTTCAGTATCAAGACTTGTAGCTTTGGGATATTCCTTCTTTCTAGAAGGGGATTCCAAACAATTTTATAAATCTAAACTTCTTGGATATGGTACATTGTCTGATGGTCTTTTCTCTCTTAATTTAAAAAATGATTCCACTCATACTGTTATGCATGTACAAACTGGCACTAAAAGATGTGTTATAAATGAAGATTCCTCTATCTTATGGCATCGGAGATTGGGACATATCTCCATCGATAGAATTAAGAGATTAGTAAATGATGGAGTACTTAGTACTTTAAATTTTACTGATTTTGATACTTGTACGGACTGCATTAAAGGCAAGCAGACCAACAAGTCAAAGAAAGGTGCCAAGAAGAGTTCAACCGTATTAGAAATCATACATTCAGATATATGTTGTCCAGACATGGACGCATATGGTTAGAAATACTTTATCACCTTTATAGATGATTACTCACGATATATGTATCTCTACATGCTTCATAAAGAGCGAAGCATTAGAAGCCTTTAAAGTTTTCAAGGCTGAAGTAGAGAAACAATGCGAAAAACAAATTAAGATCGTGAGACTGATAGAGGTGGTGAATATTATGGTAGATATACAGAAGATGGACAAGCACAAGGTCCGTTTGCGAAGTTTCTTCAACAAAATGGGATTGTTGCTCAATATACTATGCCTGGTTCTCCGGATCAGAATGGTGTAGCAGAAAGAAGAAACCGAACATTATTGGGCATGGTGCGTAGTATGTTAAGTAGCTCTAAGCTACCTAAGTCCTTGTGGATTGAATCTCTTAAGACAGAAGCGTATATATTAAACCGAGTTCCAACCAAGGTTGTTCCAAAGACGCCTTTTGAGTTATTCAAAGGTTGGAAACCTAGTTTGACACATATACGTGTATGGGGATGCCCGTCTGAAGTTAGAATTTACAACCCACAAGAAAAGAAACTGAATCCTAGGACCATTAGTGGATATTTCATTGGATATGCCGAAAGGTCTAAAGGATACAAATTCTACTGTCCATCTAACAGTACTAGGATTGTGGAATCAAGAAATGCAAAATTTCTTGAAAATGACTTAATTAGTGGGAGTGATCCATTTCAGAATACAATTTCTATAAGAGATCAACCTTCCACTTCAAGTCAAAAATTGATTGTTGTACATAATACCCCACAAGTTCAATTGGGTGTTGAGCAACCAATCAATGAGATTCCACAAGCTGCTGAAAACATGCATATAGATCAAGTTGTTCAAGTAATTCCTGAAATTATTGAACAACCAGTTGAACAACATAATCCACAGGAAAATGTTGGTGCAACATTGAGAAGATCTATTAGAGAAAGAAAATCAGCAATTCCTAGTGACTTTGTTGTATATTTGCAAGAATCTGACATTGGAGTTGAAAATGATCCCGAGTCTTTTTCACAAGCCATGAATTCTAAAGAGTCTGAATTGTGGTACAATGCCATGAAAGAAGAGATGAATTCTATGAAAACTAACAAGGTCTGGGATCTTGTAGATTTGCCTAGTGGTGTTAAAACCATTGGATGTAAATAGGTTTTCAAGACTAAAAAGGACCCATCAGGCAACATAGAAAGATATAAAAAAGACTCGTTGCTAAAGGATTCACTCAAAAGGAAGGAATTGATTACACAGAGACATTTTCTCCTGTGTCTAAAAAGGATTCCTTGCGCATAATATTGGCATTAGTAGCACACTTTGACTTAGAATTGCAACAGATGGATGTGAAAATCGCATTTCTCAATGGTGATCTAGAGGAAGAGGTTTATATGAAACAACCTAAAGGATTCTCCTCTAGTAATGGTGAGCACTTGGTATGCAAGTTAAAGAAATCCATATATGGACTAAAACAAGCTTCCCGTCAATGGTATCTGAAATTTCATAATGTTATCTCTTCATTCGATTTTGTTGAGAACATTATGGATCAATGTATATACCATAAGATCAGTGGGAGTAAAATATGTTTCTTAGTTTTATATGTGGATGATATCTTACTTGCATCCCATGATAAGGGAATGATACATGAGGTGAAACAATTTCTCTCTAAAAAGTTTTGATATGAAAGACATGGGTGATGCATCTTATGTTATTGGTATTAAGATTCATCGAGATAGACATCAAGTACCTTAAGTTTATCTCAAGAATCCTATATCAATAAATTTTAGAGAGGTTCCGAATGAAAGATTGTTCACCAAGTGTAGCTCCTATCGTAAAGGGTGACAAGTTCAACTTGAATCAGTGCCCGAAGAACGATCTTGAGAGGGAACAAATGAAGGACATTTCTTACGCTTCTGCTGTCGGAAGCTTGATGTATGCTCAGGTTTGTACAAGACCTGACATATCATTTGTTGTTGGAATGTTAGGAAGATATCAGAGTAATCCAGGTCTTGACCACTGGAGAGCTGCAAAGAAAGTCTTAAGATATCTTCAAGGAACAAAAGACTACATGCTTATGTACAAACGATCAGATTACTTGGAAGTCATTGGCTACTCTGATTCAGACTTTGCTGGCTGTGTTGATTCACGGAAATCAACTTCAGGATACATATTTATGTTAGCCGATGGAGCTATATCTTGGAGAAGTGCCAAACAGACTCTAGTTACTACTTCCACTATGGAGGTTGAATTCGTTTCTTGTTTCGAGGCTACCTCACATGGTGTATGGTTAAAGAGTTTTATTTCTAGACTTAGAATTGTCGACTCTATATCCAAGCCATTAAGGTTATATTGGGACAATTCAGCTGCTGTCTTTATGGCTAAGAATAATAAAAGTGGTAGTCGAAGCAAGCATATCGACATCAAATATCTAGCCATAAGAGAACGTGTTAAAGACAAGAAAGTGGTCACTGAACACGTTAGCACTGAAGTAATGTTAGTTGATCCTTTAACTAAAGGCATGCCACCACAAAAATTAAGGATCATGTAGTCACAATGGGACTTAGTCCCACTATGTAAAATTTCGTTGTAACAATGAATGTTTACGAAACTCTATTTTATATGATATTTCTCGTTAACTGTGCACATTCAGTTTTATTTTCAGAAATGTCACTAAAGTATGGACCTTGAATAAATATTGAGTTTATTCATTTAATTATATGGGTTAAAGTTCAAAGACATAGTGCATTGTGATACATGGAAGATACTACTCACTGTAAGAGAAACTATCGTCATGATTCGTGTATTATATTTCATTAATGGGATTAGAATATACGGACCAAGTGGGAGAATGTTAGCATTTTTGTTAATGCTGATATGGTCTGTATTAGATGGGTCCATTATCCCACTTCATGGACCCATTATTCCACTATGGGAAGGTAGTTAACTACCCATTATCCCACTAATGGGAAAGTGGTTAATTACCCATTATCCCACTAATGGGAAAGTGGTTAATTACCCATTATCCCACTAATGGGATAATGGTTAACTACCCATTATCCCACTACATGAATCCACTATCCTACTAAGTGTTTGGTAACTTTCCATAACCTCTTAACCGTTCATGATGGAAGCACGATTATAAATATGTCATTTGGTTCAAAGGTCCCTAAGCACATTACTTCTAAAACTCCATACCATCTAAGAGTGAGGTTTTGAGTGCTTAGAAGATCTTTGAAGGAAAGAAGAATTGTAGACTCCGACTATATCGCTAACAATGGCTGGAGGGTATGTCGATCACTCTATATTTCCGCTGCGTCATTGCACTGTAATGTCTAACAGGTGGAAGTTTCATCATTCCTCGACATACAAAACTGGATTTCCCACGATTTAGTGGCCAAGAGGACCCTTTAGGATGGTTGAACAGGTCTAAACACTTCTTTCGACACCAACAAACTCTGAAAGAAGAAAAGGTTGGACTTGCTTCTTTTCGTTTGGAGGGCAACGCACAACTTTGGTTTTTTCAATTGGAAACAGATCTGCCTCAACTGTCTTGGGATGACTTCAAACGTCATTGTAAACTTCGTTTTGGGCCACCAATCAGAAGTCAGAAATTGGGAGAACTGGCTAAGCAATGCCAGATCGGGTCTGTGTCAAATTACCAAGAAACATTTGAGCAATTAATTTTGCGGGCTGGTACACTTACGCAGTCCCAAAAAATTGAACTTTATATCAGCAGTCGTACTGATTATATAGCAATTGAGGTTGTATAATCCTCCAGATTTGGCTACGCCGATGAGTTTATCCCGACTTTATGAACGCAAGGAACAACCCATTTGTTTGCAATTGTTAGATGCTTGCAAATCAAAAACAACAGATTTCTCACCTCCACAACATGTCAGATTTGTGAAGAAACTGACCAGATCTGAAATGGAGGAAAGATGACTTAAGGGACTTTGTTCAACTTTGATGAACCATTCACTCGAGGTCATCAGTGCAAGAAGTTATTTTGGATTGACTCTATATACAATGAGGAAGAATTTGTTGGAAAAGCGGGAAACACTAATACTTTCTGTACTTTGCGCTTGTGGGCAAGCACAATTTGAAGAGGGGAGTAAGGTTAGCACCTTTTTAGTCCACCAATGGTTTACATATGGAAGATTAAAGGGAATTAGAAAGTAGATTACTTCAACTTATAAGTTATTTATTTTTTTGTTTCTGTATAACAGTGTTCACAATAGATTATTACAGTCTTTAGTTATTTATTTTTCCTATTTTTATGTAGCATTTTTTGCATCCTCCACTTTTTCCTTTCCTTTCAGTTATAGTAGGAAGTTACTTCCTTATTTTTAGATGGGTGGTTACTTCCTTGTTTTCAGTTATAGTAAGGAGGTTATTCCTCCACTTTTTCATTTCTTTTATAGTAGGAAGTTACTTCCTTGTTTTTAGATGGGTGGTTATCCACTAGTGTTGTATTTAGTGTTGTTTGCATTCAGTGAAATGATAAGCAAAAACATACTAAGTCTTTGAGTACTTCAAACTCAAGAGGATTGCAAATTCTCTCAAACGAACCAGCCACATAGGTAGAAAAAAAGGAAACTTCAAATTTTATCTTGCAACGGCCCGTAACTATATTATTAACAAGGACCATAACACTTACCTTATTAATAGGAGGTCATCTCGTCCTCTTGAATTTAAAACACCTTTTGAAGTTATTTGAGAGAGTTTTCCTAGTTCTACGTTAACTAGAGATCTGCCTCTAAAGATTTTGCTTGTACAACATTTTTTCATGTTCATAATCGAAGTGAACTTGAACCGCGGGCTAAGAAGTGTGTTTTTGTAGGATATGCCCCAAGTCGAAAGGGATGTAAGCGTTATGCTCCACATGCTAAGAAGATAATTGTCATGATGGATCTAACTTTCTTTGAGTCCCAACTTTATTTTATCACTCATCTTTAGGGGGTGTATCATGTAGGTGAAGATTCATCTTTTTGTGATATTGAGGAAACTAGAAATCAGGCAAATGAGGAGCCTGAAATTACAACAAATATTGATGTGAGGGGTCTAGGAAAAGATATAAATAAGTGTGATCCAAGAGATGATAGGGACCTTAAATGATAAGAACTCATAAATTGAACGTGTAAAGCCTTCAAATGACAAATAAAAATGGGGAATAAAGAACAAACAAAAGAAATAAAAGTGAACTCGCAAAGGAACTAAACTCAAGGAAAAAAGATCGGAGATTCTCAACACTACCAAAAGGTCAGTTCCGCAAGACCTTATTGGTATTCAAGGTAATCTTCCAATCGATTCTATTTCTAACTCCTCAGATCTGGACCTACCTATTGCAAAACACAAGGTGTTATAAATGCTCCTAAATATTCTATTTCTATGTTTGTGTCCTATAAAAAGTTGTCTCCTAGTTATTCAGCCCTTCACAACTTTCTAGTGTGTGGAGATTCCAAAAAATGTGTAGGATGCTCTACGAGTTCCGAGTGGAATCCATAAGGAGG
This sequence comes from Solanum sitiens, assembly GCA_016801875.1. Classification (NCBI taxonomy): domain Eukaryota; kingdom Viridiplantae; phylum Streptophyta; class Magnoliopsida; order Solanales; family Solanaceae; genus Solanum; species Solanum sitiens. The sequence goes on along the minus strand of JABWTJ010000479.1, from coordinate 586,606 downwards.
CTATTTTGGAGGAACTGTGAGCTCTTAAAAAAATAAGACGTGGGATGTCATGGATTTAACAAAGGGAAAGAAATCAGTGGGTTGTAAATGGGTGTTCACCACCAAATTCAAATCGGAAAGATCCTTAGCAAGGTATAAGGCTTGCCTAGTAGCTAAGGGATTCACGCAAACATATGTCATTGACTATCTTGAGACATTTGCTCCAGTAGCTACGCTAAACTCAATTAGAGTTTTGTTGACAATCGTAGTAAATACTGACAGGTCTCTTCAACAGTTGGATGTGAAGAATGCTTTCTTGAATGGGCACCTAGACGAAGAAGTCTATATGGATCCCCCTTCGAAATTTTGAAGGGAAGTACAAGTCAAAGATATGCAAGCTTAGAAGATCTCTTTATAGTCTAAAATTATCTCCAAGGACTTTGTTCAAAAAATTTACTCAATTTGTGAAGAAGCAAGGATATGTGCAAGGACAAGCAGATCACACAATTGTTTACTTGACATTCACTAGAACGAAAAACAACAATTCTTATAGTGTATGTCAATGATATATTACTCACAGAAGATGATGTGTATATATATAAGAACGTCTTGGCTCAGAATCTGAGATACAGGACTTCGGCCTGCTAAAGTACTTTCTCGGCATGAAAGTTGCACAATCAAATAAGGAATATTATAGTGTAACAAAGGAAGTATGTTCTTGATCTGCTAAAAGAAACAAGAATGAGTGGTTGTAGACCAACTAAAACTCCAATTGATCTAAATCTAAAGTTTGTAAAGGAAGGAAAATTGATTGATAGGAGCCAGATCAGAGATTGGTAGGGTAAGTTGATTTAATTGTCACATACTAGACCCGATATTTCCTTTGATGTGAGACTAGTAAGTCAGTTCATGCATGCTCCAGGAGAAAAATAGCAAGAAGATGTGTATGAATCTTAAGGTATCTAAAGAGCTCTCCTGAAAAAGGATTGTTCTTTAAAAAGAATGAGAAAGGAAGTATTGAGGCTTATACGAATGCAGATTGGGTAAGGCTTATACGAATGCAGATTGGGTAAGGCTTATACGAATGCAGATTGGGTTGGTTCATTTATTGATAGAAGGTCTACATCTGGATATTGTACCTTTGTTTGGGGAAATTTAGTGGCATGGAGAAGTACGAAGCAAAATCTGGTAGCTCGAAGTAGTGTTGAGGCTGAGTATCGATCCATGGCACACAGAATTTGTGAAATGTTGTGGCTCATGAGATTTTTGGAATAACTAAGAAGGCATATGAGTTTTCCAATGAAGTAGTATTGTGAAAATGAAGGCGGACAATAAAGCATGTTGAAGTGGACATAGTTGCAGTTATTTTCACAAAAGGTCTTTTCAGGACTATTTTTGAGTCCTTGTGAGCAAGTTAGGCATGTTTAGTATTTACATGCCAACTTGCGGGGGAGTGTCGAATGTGTAGGCAGATTTAGTCACAATCTGGTCCATCAATGAGCTAACAGATTTGATTGTAATTTGCTCCACAAATAGGCTGGCAGATTTGGTTATAATCTGCTCTTGTAAATATGGAATTGAATATATTGTTCTAGGAAAATAGTTTAGAGGAAATCTCTTGATTCAAGGATCTCCTAAGAATTAGGGATTGATTAGTTTATTTGATCTAACTTGTTCTCTTATAAATATTGTACAAACGCTTTGAATAAAGCTATACTTTTGCAGTATCTAGACTCTCATTATTTTCTGGCAAGGATCACGAGTACCTACATGAAGGGAAAGTTGTAGAGATATGACTTGAGTAGGTTTGATCATTTCCTACATAGACCTCCAAATGCTCAAGTCATAAATGTGACACTATGATAATTGAAGAAGTTAAAACCAGAATGGAGTGAACCTGAAATTATATGAAACAAAGTAGTCGAAAAAAACCTACAATCTCTTGAAAGCAAGAGGACTTAACTAAGAACAAAGTACAAGAAAAAAAAAAGGGTACATATAGATCATATCAATTATTTAAAATTAAAACATAGCTCACAAGTGACTCTCAGAGATACTCGAAATTCCGTAAGCAACTTAATAGATTCTCACCATTTCACTCAGAAAAATAAAGGCACATATGTCGATCAAAGAAAGATTTTGCAAGAACATTAAATTGAGGGCATTAGTAATACAGCTGGCTAACTTACAAAGTTGCAATTCTATTAACAAGAAGAACAATTGATATTGAAGGGTTTTTGACAGTTTACCTGAAACTTGTCGACCAATTGAGAGATCTGAAAGGTAAAGGATGCGTACAAAACCTGAACCATGAAGGCCACAGCTGGCCTACAAGCTACATGTAAGCACTCATTGTCCACACAAACACACACATCTTTAGGTGAAGGCCTAACTTTTCCACTATACAAATAGGCGAGCACACTGACCACCGCATCAAAACTGACCTCATACTCTTTCATCAGCTCTTTGAGTTCCAGCTTCGTCTTCCTATCTTTCCCACAAAATACATTCTTAAAAAAAGGACTCCTCGCCGACAAAATGCACCGGTGCACCGGAATTTCTTTACCGCCTGGAACCAGAAGCTTAGCATCAGCGAAGAAGTCGAAATCCGGCGAAGACGCATCGAAGATAGACTCCAGTGTTTCTGATAGACGTTTGAGGGAATTGACGTCTGCCGGTAGAGTTTCCGATTCGTTCATGCAGCATATACTACTGCTTCCACTAATATCATTCGAATCCGAAAAAGCAGTTCTACTATCCATTAGAGCATACGTTCATGGGAGAGAGAGGGAATAGAGGGATCATTGGGAAGAAAGAGCCATTTTATTTGGGGAGAGAAAAAATTGAACAAGGGGTAGTTAGCTAGTTAGGAATTATGTGAGGAATTGGGGGAGGAAAAGGGACAGAGAAGAAGGGAAAAGATGAGGAGAAAGCCATAGAAATGGAGGTATTGTAAAACAAAAAAACACACGAAGTTTGCCATTCTTCTCTATGTGAAAACAGCAAGTCTTTTTTTTGTTTTGCTACAGAAAAGTCAAATGGAAGAACAAGGGAGCTCTTGGAAATGTAAGCAACAATCGCTTTTGTTTATTCATTACTCCCTCCGCTACCTGCTAACAAAATACTATAATTTACTAAAAATTAATTTATTCGAGGTTATACTTTTTTGAAAAATATTATTTTATCATATATTTTTATTTGTTATTTATTTCAAAAATATTTTTTTTATTTTGATTTGACATATCAAAAAAAAATCATGTTTTACCCTTAATATTAAAAATTAATTTTCGAATCATTTTTAAAGATATAATTTAATAGGGATAGTTTGATAAAATATTTATAACATTAATTATTTTTTAATGTATGTCAAGTTAAATTGTGACGAGTAAAACTAAATGAAGCGAGTAACTCTCTAAATAAATTGAAGATATAACAAATAAAAAAAGTTATCTTTTCTTGATTTATCAAAAATAATGACTAATAAAATAAGACAAGTAATAAGTTAAAATTAAATAAACAAATAAGAAGGGACACAAGTAGTATTTTGAAACAAAAATCTGATTAATATTTTTTAAAATTGTAATTCATTTTTAATATTAATTACTTATTTTTAAAATTTTATTTTTAAAAATCTTTAAGTGCAAAATATTAAATTATTATTTTATCCATAGATATATCAAATTCATGAGAAGTAAAAAAGAAAAAAACTAAATGGAATGAGTAACTAATTTTAAATAAAAAATTATGGCCTGTAAGATGTTAAATTTATTAGAGAAATGATTTTTCTTTTGTTAAAAATTCAAATAAAATTCCTATCCGATGAGAATACCATTTTAACCTGCATATTTAATTTTGCAATTGTCCAAACGTCAGATAAAATTAGTTGAAATTTGTAGGAGCAATTAATACTCCTTTTGTCCCTTTGACATCATTTTTTAGTGTTCATTTAAAAAAAAATATTATGTTGTTACAATTAAAAAGAATTTAAGTTTAAAACTATTTTTTACTTTTTAGTAAATAATTTTTCGCCACACAAATTTTTAAACATTATTTTAAACCACAATTTTCTTTTCAAATATCATGTTAAATTAAAAAGTACTCTCTTTATTCAATAACATTAGTTCACTATTAATTTTACACATTTCTTAAGAAACTATAAATAGAGGGATGATTTTACTATGTTACCTTTTGAATATAATAATATAATGTCTTAAAAAATATAATAGAGAAATATCTATAATTAATAATAGGAAAAATGCATAAGTACCCTCACCGTATGCCCAAAATTCAGAGTCACACTTATATTATACTAAGATTCTATTACCCCTAAACTTATTTTATAAATAATTTTCTGCCTATTTTTGATCTACGTGGCACTAGCTTGAAAAAAATTATCAACACGTGCTGGAACCACAAGATAGGGTCACGTAGACCGAAAAGGGTAGAAAATTATTTATAAAATAAGTTCAGAGAGTAATAGGACCTTAAGTATAGTATAAGTGTGTCTCTCAGGTTTCAAGCATAAGTTGAGATACTTGTGCATTTTTAGTTAATAATAAGTGTAAAATTATTTATTAGTTTAATAAAATTGACAAATATTATTAAATATTTCAAAATTATACAATAGACAACTATTATTAAACGAAAGGAATATCACGCACTTAAAAAAGACAAAAAAAGAAAGAGAAAGGAAGTAAGGAGAAGGAGGTGACGAGTGAAGATGATGTGAGAAATAGTAGAGAGGAGAAAGTGTCCACATTAAACCTCATCAATTTACGTGTTTTTTTTCTAGCACAAGCAAACGTTGCTTACGTCCCTCATCCCTCCAATCACCATTCTTTGTCTTTATCTTCACTTCACATGTCATGATTTTAATATTTAAATGAACCTCTGTCTATGTAATAAGAAATAAATAAACCATACCCACAAATATTAATCAATTGCCTACCCTACTTCAGTTTATTAATCATTTTAGTCTCTATTCATGTAATGTGGACCTACCTTCACTTGCCAACTCGCAATTAATAAGATGGCTTTATTCCATTTTGACTCTCACTAAATTGATTGATTTTTTTTATCTGTATATCTGATTTTTTCTTCTTGAAATGGTGCAACTTTAGAGGCAATTCAAATAAATGAGTATATCTATCATAAACTTGCTAATAATGGGTGAAAACGCCAAGACCCAATGTGGACCTTCAATATTATATGGCGTAGCTTTCTGTAAGAGTTTTTGACTAAAATGATCCTTAAAGTATGACCTAAATCTAAAGTATATTCCTATGTTATATAAGTAAACAAAAAATATTCTTACACTATCTTAAAAGTTGCAAGATTCATCATTTTGTCTATGTTTTTAAGAAATTTACGTCACCAACAAAAAAAATATATCACGTTGAATGAATATATGTACAAATGGTTAAGTTAGTCAAGTTGGTTGATTTTTTTAACTTTTAGAAATTGAGGAAAATTATATTGATACAAAATATATTCAAATTCGAAATATTCTTTGTAGAAAAATATGGCCAATTACAATTCCAACTTTAAAAATTTCAAAAAAAAGTAATTATTATTTAATTTTCACAACAAAATGCCTACATAATTTCACTAAATTTTCAGTATTTATGTAAATTGTATCAAATGTGAATTACATTGCATATATAGTATATACGTACTATATATGTATTTTTTTGTTAAAGAAAATCTCTAAATAATTGCACATAATATTTTTAAAATGATTTTTTTACATAATCTTTCTAACCATCGGAACCTACTGTATGTATTGTTGCAAGTCAATACACTTGATGATGCAAAAATATATAAACTAACAACACACAGTTTAAAATATGAGAATAAAATATTCATTTTCTATCCATATCCTTATTCTTTTAGGTAACTTTGATCTTCTCGTCATGGCTAAGACATGACCAAATTTAAAATAAATATTTTTTATTGGTTCAATCATTTTCTTAAAAAAATAGACTGAGGGATGATTCTTGTTATTTTTTGGATAGTATAAGGATGTTTTTTGTTCACTTAGATAATATAAGGATGTACATTAGATTTGAGTCATAGTTAAGGGATGATTTTAGCCAAAAACTCTTTTGTGTAAAGATGAAAATCATATTGGGTCAAGCACCTTCCGGGTGAATATGTCTTGAATTTTTTAAGAATTTGATATTTTATGCGTATTCAATACTATTTCATCCCTCAACCTACCTTTGATAAGGAATAAGAAAACATGTATGTAGTTTTGATGATCGTAAAGTGAACAAGAAGTTATATGGTGTGGGCTAGGAATAGACGGTGCATTGTTTGTTATCATAAAAAAGAGAGAAATTATTGAGAAATAAAAAAATAAGTACGTAGTTTTGATGATTGACAAGGTGAATTTGATTTACTATGTATTGTCTAATGAACTAAAGCCTTGGCAAACTGCATTGCCCCAATTGTACATGGAATAGTGAATGCTCCTAAATCCATTTTTTGCACTGGAGAATTTAAAGCTAATCGCACTACAATAATGTGTACACACCTTCGATTGTGTCTCCGCTTACTTCTCTTTTCTTTGTGAACAAGTCTTTCATAAATTTGTCATATCCTAGTATTTGTTTCAAAGCCTCCACAAATGAAATATTAACTGATAGTTGCTTGGACATGGATATAAGCCTCTTACACTTTTCATCTTCCTTCTTTTTCGACATCCTTTGAAGGAATGGAGGAGGACATTTTGGCCTTGGAAGGGGGATTATTGAAGTGTCCTTGCTTGGTAATATTTTTTTCTTCTTGCTCGTGAGATATTTTATTCTGTTATTTTCATGTTTGCCCTCTCTAGGTTCAAGATCAATATGTTGATCCTCTCTTTTACTTGTTTCCTCATTTGTAGTTGGAGAATCATATGGTTGGACTCTCTCTATAACATCATTTTCCATCACTACATCGCTCCCACTCATTTCTCCACCTCTCGTGGTCACTCATGCACCTAATGTTATTGTTGCAATCTCCAGGATGTCTATCTTTCATTGTTTGAACCAGTGACGATGAGATTAGGTCCGTCAAAGTTTATATATGCTTTATGGTTGTGGAGTCAACATTTATCATTTGACTCGTACTTGCTACATAACCATGTATTTGGTGCATAATATTATATGTTGACTCTACCTTTGTAGTGCAAGGGACAACATATCTTCCATTGAAACTAGGATGGTGAATTTGAAGTTTTCTCTTGAAAGGAATATGAGGTTGTACGCCTCTACTTCTAAAGATTTTCTTATGTGATTCTCATATATATATTACTAATGTTTTTCCTAGTTCAAACCTTGGTTCCTTTAGTCATGTTTCCGAGAACTCTAAGTCAGGTCTTGAAGACTTTTTGTTGATCTCATACAACTATGGGTTGGAAGCTAGCACTACTTCAACTGGGGCATTAAACCCCATCAATGGTTGGAAACACTACATTCAACATCACCAGCACAATGTTGTATTTATTGGGTTTGTAGGGTTTATTCAATGGTTTACCGAAGACCTGAATAAACATTTAGACTTTGCAGAGGTATGTCTAGCTTACAATCTCCTAGTTATCTCTCAAGAATAAATAAGATAGAGATTGTTTCTATTCTCTCTGACTGGTGAAGCAACTACATGTCTTAGAGAGTTACCAAAAGTCATCGCTACCTAGACTGAACTTATAGGGCCACCTTTGGAGAGGGTTTTTCGTCCAAGTAGTTATATTTAGGGATAAGATTAGCAAATTCAAACAAGTTCCCATTGAATCGCTCCAGGAACTTGGTTGAGATTCAAAATAAGGTAATGTCTACATCACAAGCTACAAAATGAGAGATGTTGCAGGAGAGCTTGTACAAATTGTTAAATGTAGTCAACAATTTTGTGGTCAATAATATCGTAGAGAGTTCATTAATGGACCACACTTGAGGAGACTAGTGATATGTTTGAAAGGATGATTAAGACTAACACGACTTGAAATAGCATAGAAGCGAAGGTGGTAAGTAGTACATTAACCTACACTAATATGTTGCACTTCGATATTTAATGACAAAAAATATATGTAAAGTCTTGGTTAATTCTATGGGTGTTACTATCGCAAGAGTTTGACTTTACGATTAAAAGATCAATGAGAGTGTAAAAATCAAGTTGTCAATCACTTGTCCAAATTAAAAGATGAAGGATTACCCAAACATGATTCTGACTCATTTTCTCAAATGAATCTATACTAGAAGCTTCCCATGATTTCTTGGCTTGCAGACTTTGTTAACTTTTTTATTGTGACAAGACGCCTTCTAACCTCAACTATCATCATAAAAGAAAAATCCTATATGATGTGAAAATTTTATTAGGGCGAATCATATTTATTCAGTGTATGTGAAAATAATATTATTCGTAAATGCATCCCAAACCTAAAATAATGTAACATCCCTAAAATTATTAAGATAAGATTCGAGTTATTTTTTTATTAGTGAATAAGATTTCACCGAGCGGTTCTAAATTTTCTTAGATGTTAAGCTAACTAAAATTCCCTACATAAAGTTGAGTTGAAAACTTTCCTTCCAATTGAGTTTCACTATGATATTTTTCTTTGGTCAACTTCAAACAATCATATCTCTTTGTATATAAAGAGTTACGTGATTTATAACCTATCAAATTAATGATATTTGAAACTTCCTTCTAATGCCACCAATTTTGTAATAATCTGAGTTTTGAGTAAATAGTGATGATCATTTTAGTAACATGATACACTTTACTGACAAATTAGCCAAACAGGAAAATATTAAAAAGGATCTTTTTTGTCTTTTTACCTCTAAGAAAATCCTAAATGAATTTGTTGACTAATTAAAGATCCAAAATAATCAGATTTATATCTCTTAATTCATCATTATCTTCTCTCTCAAATCCTAAGGCAAAACCGTAAGGAAAAATCAAAGTAGAAGACTCCATTCAGGATTCTTTCAATCTTTTTCAAGATTCTTCTAAAAGTAAGTCTTTCTTCAAGAATTTCACTCTTTCCAACTCAAATTTATCAATACAATTATGAATACTAATGAAAATCACAATTATTGGCCATAGAGATTTCAAGAAACTAATTTAAGAATCTCAAGAAAGGTTTTCTTGATTGTTTACCTTCAATCTAGGTTTTAAGGCTTCTAATCAAGTTCTTATTCATGATTCTTCAAGAAACTTATTCTTTCAGGTATATAAAGCTATCATAGTGTTGGACTTGTTCGTCCTCATGCCCTACTTCTAATTTCAAATAGAAAAAGAGTAATCTCGAATTTTCTCCCTACATATGAGTATTCTTCATATGAGATTTGAGTTCCTTATTCTTCTTGAAATTCTATTCTTAATTATTGAATTTATATATATTATGCCTAAAGATTCTTGAGGTAATTCGTTCATGTCTATATTTCAACATGAAACATATGAATTGAGTACTTTTTAGATTAGTAGTATCATTGAGTTCTGAGTTCTTAAGTTATGAGTACTGAGTTTTGATATTGCTATTAAGATTACTGAGTTGAGTCCTTCATGTCCATAATTTAGCATGAACCCTATGAATTGATTTAAAAATCTTGAGAATATTTTTAAAGCCAATACTTGAGTTTTAAACTAAAGTTTTTGAGGAAGTAAAGATGAGTTTTGAGAAAGAGTTTCTAAAACATGTTAGTACAAAAATTGAGTACGTCATCCATGTTTAAGCAGTATCGTATCTAGTTATGTCATCAATGTTTATGTAGTATGACTTCTCCAGTCATCAATGACCATATCACAATATGATTTTGAAATATTTGTTAGAAAGAGTTTTCAAATAAGAATTGAGTAAGAGTATAAGGGAACTAAGTATTTCCAAAGGTATCAATTTTCACATTGATAAAAGAGAAACTTTGATTTTCTAAATGAGTTATGAGTTCAAAGATATTTCAAGAGGAATTACCTTTTTTAAAAGGATAGTTTGAGAAATTATCTCAAACCATAGGAAGAATATGTTTTTAACATTGAGCATGAGTAGAGATTATTGGGAGTAGTATTGAGCACCGATACGGGGATGAGTTCAGACAACTCACATTCCTCATAAACCATGTATGTCAATATGGGTACAAGATCATACTTTTTAGATGAATCCTTAGTGTGTATGGGCATAACTTAGTGGATCCACTTAGTTGAGGTGTTTAATATCCCGACAAGGTATAGGAAAATTTTGACAGCATGGGCGAGACGTTGTATCATAATACAACTCATAGTGATGGTTGTCGGTTAGAGAATCTCCCAATAGATTTAAAGTGTATTTCTATATATTACTTATTGTGTTGAGTTCAGATATGAGAAAGTATTTTTAAAGATTTAAATGATTGTGTTGAGTTCAGATATGAGAAAGTATTTTTAAAGCTTTAAATGGCTTAACTCCTCAGTTTCTTTACATTTAGCTTGAGTACATTGTTATCTATTATAGTCCCTTTTTTTTAGTTATTTGTTATTCAGTTATATTAGATACACGTACATTCAATGTATTGATGTCGTTCGATATACATATTCTAATGATGCATATATAGGTTCTTAGGATCCTAAAAAGAGTCTTTTAAGATCATTTTGTCAGCTTTTGAGTAAGACCTCCTTGCTTTTGGAGTACTCCAGTTTTTATGAGTTGTTACTAGTAGTTCTCTTGAGAAGTCGCGAGTGTTTTCCCAACAACCGTCTTTGTATACATTAGAGGCTTCATAGATAAACAGTTTTGGAGAGTCTTTTAGTTTCAGATATCTTATTTAAAACTTATGTTTCATAGTCGGTATATCCAACAAAGTTTTGAGATTTTTTAAATTGTTTTTAAAATATTTCTTTCATTTGATGCTTATGCATTCTTGAGTTAGTCTTCCAATTGTAGTCATCCAGAATGAGGGTTCGCTTGAGGGCCAGCAATGGTTATCAAGTGTCGATCATGTCCAGGGTGTAGGCTAGGGTCATGACAAACTTGGTATCAGTACAGAGTTCAAGTATCCTAGGGTGTCTATGATCCATGTTAATTAGTGGATCTTATTTATGGTTTTGAGGGTCCTACTTCTATAAATGAGAGATTACAAACATTTAAGAAAAGTTTCCCTTCTTTCATACTGTAAATCGTGTAGTAGACCTGTGTCATAAGGAATTTATTCTAGCTCATGCATTTCTTATATACATTCGACTACCCCTCATACTCAAGGTAGTTATAAAGCAAAGCCATGTCCTTATTGATGAGTTACTCTCAACAAAAATCTTAAGAAAATTATGAGACTGCAGAGGGGCTTGAGAGAATGCACGTGAGTGAGTTTAAGTGTTGAGTTTCAAAAAAATGCACTCATATTCATGCGAATCATGCATTTGTGCTAAAAGCGAGATGTACTCTCTACTCTAAACCTTGTTTCAAGTTGAAACCCCAATGAGGAAGTGTCTTTAGAGCTTGAGTAGTAATTGCACCCGAAAGGATAGTAAGAGTCAAAGAAGTAGTACTGAGAGTGCCCTTAAATTAGAAGAATGCATGCAAAAGTAAATTAAATTAAAAAGGGAGAGAGTGATGAGATAAATTAAGTTATTGCAGTCATACACCCAGGAATTTACTGAGGATTTTCCCCTTATGGTAGACTAAGAAGTAATGAGTTTATGCAGATTTCATGATAGAAGGTAGAGAGATAGTTACGAGTTCGGATGATTTACAGTATACTTTAACTATAAAATAGTTTATGATGATGTGTCATTGTGTTAGTAAGGAACAAATGTGGGTATTGAATAGAAGAGCGGGAATATTCATGAGGTGATAATTCTAAGCTAGACTTATGATTTTTAAGGGAGAACTCATAATATTCAGAGGGTTACAAGACTAATTAGGCAATGATGTATAGTGAATGAGTAAAAAGTAATTAAGTTGTGAAATCGAATGTGACTATAATTTGTTAGTATGAAGACTGAGATATAAAAATTGACTACTTGTCGTAAGGTTTTAGTGGGTGAGTCTTTCTTGTATCTAGTAGTTGTAAGTTAGTATGGTATGCGAGCAATCATATTGATATTTGGGTGTAGTAATAAACATTGAGCTTGAATTTGCGATGAGAGTCGTGATCAAAAGAATAGCAACATGAGGGTAATGATGTTAGTCTTGAGATCTGTTCGGGTAGATTTGACATAGAGTAGGTGAGGAATTGTGATGTTAGTTGCAGTAAATATGAATGGTACAAGTGAAAGATCTTAACTTTCAGATAAAGGCAGTGAAGTGTGGCTAAGTCATAAGAGTAACAAGAGCATGAAGAGGTGTAACCGAGATTGTAGGTAATCAAACGAGGTTCAAATTAAGTTAATGATTTTCCATGTGTGCCTAGATTGTATATTTAAGCTTTCAATGTGGATGTAAACATTATTTTTTTACTTAAGAATTAGATGAAGCGACCTTATAAGCCAATGAGAAGAGATTATTAGAAGAATCTTAGAAAAAGATCTTAGAAGGAGTCTTAGTACCTGCTTTAGACCTAAGGGGAGATATAAGATGAGAAATCAAGTCAAGTTTTGAGGATGGGATAGTGATGTCTTCAGAAAGAGTTTAGGGATATATCAATTCGTTCATAATCTTGTGTGTTAATCCTCAAGTCTAGTTATTACAATATCTTGTTGATATTTCTAATATCAAAATTGTGTTTATGACCTATTCTCAGACATTTCAGAGAGGTTCACATTTATCCTCAATTTTCAGAATTAGGGAAAAATACTTTAGCATATTAATTTCAAGCTTAATCCATAAAGTTATGGATACCAATCTCATGATATGAACCTATTCATATAAGCACTTATATCTCATAGTATGTTCAGTTTCACAAATATATGATTTACTTTCAATGGCTAGCAACATAATGTTATGCCATGCATAATCTTATATCATATATCTCGAATGAATCGTGCTTATAATCTTTAACCCTAAAGCTCTCTCTTAGTGATGTTTTTTAGTTTTGGGAGTGATGTTGTTGATAGTAGTTGTGTGATGATAGAGAAAATGATTGTTATTTATTATTTTGATAGTGATAGTATGTTTATTAAATCTAAGGTTTTAAATGAGGAGGGATAAGGAGATGAGGTATGAGTAATAAGGTAGTTCCTTGTAATAATGTACGAAAGTTTTGTTGGTAGAAGTGGCGAGAGAATGAGAAATTCTTATAAGGAGTGGTTAGTAGGAGCCCATGGAGTGGTTATAGTTCTAGGCTTGAATGTGGTGTTGGTAACATGTGGACAATGTGTGATACATTAGGTGTTTCATGATATGAGTTCAAGGTTAGTTGAATGTAGTGGTGAGGAGTAATGTTCTTGGGGTGATATTCCTTATAGAGTTATAGAACTTGAATCTTGTGATTTAGATCAAAATAATCACCCTATGTTAAATACTTTGTGATTTTGAGTTAGGCTTGAATATAGTAATAGTAACCCCTTCCATTCTCAGTTCAACTGTCATTCGAGGACGAATGATCCCAAGGGGAAGATATTGTAACATTTTGAAAATTTTTAAGATAAGATTCAATTCATTCTTTATTTGTGAATTAGATTTCACCGAGTGATTCTGAGTTTTCTTAGATGTTAAGGTCACTAAAATTCTCTAGCAAAAAGTTGAGTTGAAAACTTTCCTTCCAATTGAGTTTCACTATGAGATTTTTCTTGGGTCAACTTCAAATGACTATATATGTTAGAATATAAGAGTTATATGACCCATAACCTATCGAATTGAAGGTTTTACAACTTCATTCTAACGCCACCAATTTCACAATAGTCTGAGTTTTTGAGAAAAAAGTTATGACCATTTTCATAACCTGATACAGTGTAGTGATGAATAAGACGATGGGAAAAATATTAAAAAAGGTCTTTTTACCTCTAATAAAATTCTAAATAAATTTCTTGACTAATTAAAGACCCAAAACAAATTTTCTTCTCTTAATTCATCATTGTCTTCTCTTTCAAATCCCAAGGGAAAATCCTAAGAAAAAATCAAAGTAAAATACTCCATTCAAGATTCTTTTCAAGGTAAGTCTTTATCCAAAAATTTCATTATTTTCAACTCAAGTTCCTTAATAAAATTATGAATCACTAATAAAATCCACAATTATTGGCCATAGAGATTTCAAAAACTAATTCAAGAATCTCAAAAAAGTTTTTCTTGATTGTTTACCTTCAAGCTAGGATTTCAAGGCTTATAGTCTAGTTCTTATTCAAGATTCTTCAAGAACCTTGTCCTTCCATATATGTAAGGTTATTGTAGTGTTGGACTAGTTTGTCATCACTCCGTACATCTACTTTCAAATTAATAAAAGAGTAATCTAGGATTTTATCCCTAGATATGAGTATTCTTGAGATGAGATTTGAGTTTCTTATTCTTTTTGAAATTTTATTCCTAATTATAGAATTGCTATATATTATTCATTAAGATTCTTAAGTTGATCCGTTCATGTCTATATTTTAACGTTGAACCATATGAATTGAGTAATTTTTAGATGAGTAGTATCGTTGAGTACTGAGTTTCCATATTGCTACTAAAATCCTTGAGTTTAATCGTTCCTGTCCATAATTCCGCATGAACCCAATGAATTGATTTGTAAATCATGAGAAGCTTTTTAAAGACAACATTTGAGTTTTAAACTGATTTTTTGAGGAAGTAAAGATTAGTTTTGAGAAAGAACTTTTAAGACATGATTAGTATGACAATCGAGTATGTCATTAGTGTTTAAGCAGTATGGTATCTAGTTATGTCATCATTGTTTATGCAGTATGACTTCCCGAGTCATTAATGATAATATCACAATATGATTTGATATATTTTTGAGAAAGAATTTTAAATATGAATTGAATAAGAGTATAATGGAACTAAGTATTTTCAAAGGTATCAGTTTTTACATTGATAAAAGAGAAACTTTGATTTCTAAATGTGTTATGAGTTCAAAGATATTTCAAGAGAAGTAACCTCTTTTAAGAGGATAGTTTGAGAAATTATCTCAAACCAGAGGAAGAGTGTTCTTTAAGAAATTGAGCATGAGTATATATTACTGGGAGTAGTATTGAGCATCGATATGGAGATGAGTTCGAACAACTCACATTTCTCATAAACCACGTATGCCAACATGGGTACAAGATCATACTTTTTAGATGAATCCTTAGTGCCTACGAGCAGAGCTTAGTGGATCCACTTAGTTGAGGTGTTCTATATCCCGACAATGTATAGGACAGTTCTGGCAGCTTGGGTGAGACATTGTATCATCATATATCTCATAGTGATGGTTGTCAGTTATAGAATCTCCCAATAGAATTAAAGTGTATTTTTATATATCTCTTATTATGTTGAATTAATATATGATAAAGTATTTTGTAAAGGATTTAACTCATTTATTCCTTTACATTCATCTTGAGTACATTATTATATTTTCTAGTTCTTTTTCAGTTATTTTTTATTCAACTATTCAACTATATTACATACTCGTACATTCAATGTAATGATGTCATTCGACCTATATCTTTTGATGATGCAAATACATGTTCTTATAATCCTCAACAAGAGTCTGTTGAGATTATTTCGTCAGCTTTTGAGTAAGACTTCCTTGCTTCTGGAGGACTCCGGTTTTTTTGAGTTGTTACTAGTAGTTCTCTTGAGGAGTCGCGGTTGTTGTACCAACGCTCATCTTTGTATACATTATAGGCTTCATAGATAGACAGTTTTGAAAAGTCTTTCAATTTTAGCTATCTTATTTAACACTTATGTTTCATACTCAGTATATTCTACAAAGTTTTGAAATTCTGTAAACTAATTTAAAATGTTTCTTTCAATTCGATGCTCATGTGTGATTGAGTTAAACTTCTACTAGTAGTAACCTAGGACGAGGACCCCTTGAGGTCCAACAATGGTTCTTGCATTTCGTCCACGTCAAGGGTGTCGGACCTGGTCATGACAAATGATACCAACTATAGAGGCATGTCGCTCTTCTCCCATGGGAAGACATCATGGGAGTATACGAACTGTGCACGAAGTACTACAAAGTGGCTTCTATTGGCCAAGAATTTATCAGTATGCACATGAGTTCATGAAAATATTCCATCAATGCCAGAGGTTTGGGGAAATATAGAGAAAATATGAATTACCCCTCTAGAAATAGAATTGTTTGATATATGGAACATCAACTTATGGGGCCATTCTCTAGTTTCTTTGAAAATAGATATATTTTAGTAGCAAAACGGATAAAGGTGGTTGTATTTCCCAACAATGAAACTAAAAGTGTCATTATATTCTTAAATATTTTTTTTTTTGCATGTTTGAAATAGCAAGAGCAATCAGTAGTGATAGAGGATCAGTCTATTTGCAACCGACTATTTAGTACTTCAAAAGTATAGAGTAAAGAGTAAAGTTTTTACACCCTATCACCTTCAAATAAGTGGAAAAGTGAAAGTTTTAAATAGAGATATAAAGAACATCCAAGATAAGATGGTTGGAATACTTTGGTAAAAGACTTGATGATGCGTTGTTGGCATATATAACTACATTCAAAACACTTATATGTACACCCCCTATCAAATTATTTTTGAAAATACATGTCATTTACTAATTGATATTGAACATAGGGCATTAAGGGTACCGAAAAAGTTGAGCTTCAATTTTGGGGGAACGCATGAAATTTAGGGATGAAACAAATAATTGAACTTGATGAATTTATATTGCGAGCATATGAGAGTTCAATATTGTACAAAGTAAGAAGGAAGCACTCTCATGATAAACATTTACAAAAATGAGAGTTTAAACCAGGTAATTGGGCATTGTTGTTTGACTCAAGACTCAGATTGTTTCTTGGGAAATTCTAATCAAAGTGGTCAGGTCCTTGTCAAGTCATACAATGTTCCCCCATGGAGCCATTGAACTCGAATACATAAATTGATCCAAGTTCAAAGTAAATGGTTAATGAGTGAACCTTATTTGGTAGATATGAAGATGTCAGATTGGTGGATAAGGTTTATCTTGATGAGAACTGACGACTTGAATCACTTTATCACGTGGTGATGTTAAATTTAGCACTCGATGAAAGGTAACCCAATGTATAATATAGAATTATACACTAACGAATTTCTATCTATGGTAGGTCCATTAGTCTCACGCTACATAGTGTTTGCTGAATGAAGGAGTTTTCTTTCTCTTGATAGCACTGTGGACAATGCTAATTCTTAAGTGCTGGGTGGATAGCAAATTAAGAGCTTGTTAATTTAGCCATAGTGTTTTATTATTTGTTTGTTTTTATTTTAGGTTCCTCGAATTTTGTTTTTTATACTTTTTTAGGATAGTCTCTTTAAAACAACTAGGATTTATTTGTAGATTTTAGAATTAGTTTAGTATTTGTTAAGTCTTAGATACTTTAGAATAATGAAGTCCTCCATAGTAATTAGGTACTCTAAATAAAGAATTTTGATAGACATCATGGGAATTTATTGTTCAAAAAGGTATAAAAAAAAGATAGAAATATATAAGTGTAGACTCATGTACTATCTAGAATAAGACTCTAGAAATAAAAACAGGACTTGATATTTCATAGCATTCAATGTGGTTAGGTTTGAATGTGAATGTTTTAGATAACTAAGTTTGAAACTATTAATGGGCCATGTGTGGTGTTCATTAATTTATTCTTTCAAATGGAGAAATCTAAAACTCATCGCGTGTGAAAAGTTGAACTTTGTGTTTCAACTTGTTGAATGTGATTAAGACATTTCTTGTATAAATAATTTTTTTTACTATATTATGATACCTAACAATACATTTTCCCTAGTCAACCCTTTTGAACCTATAAACCCAATCATATTGTGAAGCTTGATTCCCCTTTACTAACTAGCCTCTTATTTTAATCCAAAAGTCCTTAATATACTTTGAGTTGAAAGACTTGGAGATGAAAAAGGAGATGAGAAAGAAAGAGGTTAATAAATTTAGAGAAGTTAGGTTATGTTGTCAAGAGAAGATAGAAAATAGAGCTCAAGTTGTGAAAGTATTATGCATGGTGTAAACAAAGAATGAGAGCATACAAAAATTATATGACTTGGCTATTAAGATTTGAGAAGTATGAGAAAAAAAATAAAGAATGAAAAACATCATTATAGCAACTAAGTAGTGAAAAGAAGGAAAATATCTCAAGAAGAGTGAAAAGAGGAAAGTATACTATAAAGTTGAAAGTAGAGTGACTAAGAAAGAAGAACTTTATTGATCTTGTCAGTATCTTAAATAACAGAGGAAAAAGTAATTAGTATTTATAACCAAATAATTCCTACTCATCGGGACATTACAACTCGAAACAATCTTTGTGATCTTACAGTTTTATGCTTTGATTAACTTAGGAATACATTATTAGCAAGTCTTTGGTATGTTTTGATATATCTTGAATTTCTTTTTGAGAGTGAGAGACTACTTACGCCCTATTAATATTATATATATGATGAGTGAAAAAGGCAAATTCTTTGATTTTAAGGGCAATTGATTGTTAAAACTACTATCTTAATGACTTCAATAGTTGCATATTAGCATGTTAACACTATATATGCAATAATGAGTCAGCCTAGTAGTTGTTATATCTGCATGATAAGTCTTGAAGTTGTACTTGAATGAGTAAACTCCATATTATGATTAAGTGTCTATGTGAATCCGAATTTGTGAGTAACATTGTCTAACCAGCAGTGGTACGATATTGGATCTATAAAGGATAGGTGAGTTTTTCAAGGATAAATTAAATCTCCAAGTGTTGGGCTTGTGATCTGGGTTGTATTTATGCAATCAAACACAATATATTACACATATTTTAGTTAGTTAAGTTTTGAATATAATCTTTTTAATATCCATGTATTTACAGATGATATATTGCAATGAGATAAAATACAGTATTTGATTGATTTAAGGCCAAAACAAGAAGAAAAGACCATAGAATAGATTGGAAAACAAAGCAAAGTAGTGTGGGCTAAAATAGAGAAAAAATATCTACAAATAAGGACCATGAGATTAACCTTACTCCACAATTGTGCAAGAACTAAACTTTAGAGACTAAGTAAAGGAGACAAAGTCTAAGATGGACCCCATGACATGAGGCACAACCTTTTGTGATGGGCCTGTGACCCCCTTATTTGTTGGAATGGTTTGATCTAGGAAAAATAGAGTCCAACTAGAATTAGGATTTTGAGTTATGAATCATTCGTAGAAGGCCTTGCTTTAGATATAGAGAAGGCCACAACGGACGAGTTTCCACAATTGCAGAGGCTATGGGTAGTAGTCTCCCAATTCATCCAAAGATGAATAATTATTTTAAGAGATTTTTAGGAGACCTTATGGGTTCTAACTCAAAAAGTCATGTATATGTAGATTCATGGTTGCACACCATAAACCCAACTACCTTTACAAGAGTTTACCCGATGAGGCTAGTCGGGAGTGGTTCATGGACTACTGGATGATGATATTTTATTTTGAGAGAGCTTTCACATGTGTAGAGTGAAAAAAATGGCACCAACATTCTATTACTAGATCTAGGAATTTGTCTAGGGCCACTGGTTGAAGTTCCCCGTGATGCTCTATCCGAATGGGTGAGATAGTTTTATGACCTTCTCCTGATAATCCTTTGGGATTCCCGCAGCCTTTCCTTTCCATACGGGGGTGGATGTCCCAACGATGAATGATATCTTGGGAGTGCCAGACGTTTTCAATGATGAGTTTGAGACCAAGTTTAAAAAGATGGATATGAGATGGCTACGATATTTACTGGTTGTTCAGAAACATTAGGGTAAGGTCTATTGGCCTAGTACCAAGGGTATCAATAGTGCATATTTTCTATAGATGCATGGAGGTGGTTGACACTGGTAGGTTGAAAGATTTATCCATTTGGAAATCTCTCCGATGTGGTTTATTTTAGGGCCCTAGTGGTGGCCTATGTTATCAGGGGGATCCAGTTGAACATGGGGGAACAAATAACGTTCAAATGGAAGGATTTTTAGAGAAGTAGCAGGAAAGGCCCATTCCTCCCTGTTCTTGCGTTCGTGCTTTGCAGACGAAGGGTTCCCAAGGATGATACTGATTGGATATCACCGATGAACCCCCAATTCAACTTTCTACTAGTGAGGAAAATTCCTGAGCAAAAGAGAAAGAGAGTAGAAAAAGTTGGGAGCAGTCGTGCTGCATTCAAGTGAGGTAGATGCATTTGATGAGGTTCATGCCCCTCCTTTCCTGTCCCAACACCCACTTTCTAGCAACCACATGGAGAAGGACCTATATTTGGTTCGAAGAGCTTTATGAAGTGCCACTTCTAGAGCCAAAATACCTCCCTCCTCTAATTCCCTCCTTTGCCTATGGAAATGAGATGCTCATAGTTGTATTGGGAGAGAAAGAAGAATCATGAGCAGGATCGCCTATTGGCCAAGATTTGGAAGGCCATCAAGGTAATCTTCACCTGCATTTTCCCCAGTTGGAAATTCCCCCACTCACCCCATGAGGACTTTCGGGAGTTTCTATTCCTAAGAGATGCATAGATAGGCGAGCGGGTCCCTAAGGATCTCCTATTTGAAGAACACTCCCCCTTCCCTTTGGACATGTTAGACTAGGCTTGGTTTTGCCTGTTTAGGCACGAAGACATCTTTTCCTAATTCCTGTTTTTTTAGCACACAAATGCTTGTTTTGAATCCTTAATCACTAGTATTAAATGCTTTAGTTTTTTTGGTTGTATTTCTGGTATTCCCATGTTGTTATGGGATGGAAAATCAATTCGAACATTCTGGAAACAAGAGAATAAATGGGGGAAAACAAAGCAAAGGTTTTGTCTTGCCTTGCCCGCTATAGTGGCTGACATACACCATAGTGGTTTTTGGCTATAGCAGTCTAGTTTCTCTATAGAGGCCCCGATGAGTTCATTTTAGAATTTTGAAATTATGCTAGATTTATCCCGCTCTCATATCCATACTTACTCCTAGAACAAACTATACTTGATAAAGTACTCCCAAGATCGTTCGCAAACAAGAGTAGCACAGACATTCAAATAATAGATTCAAATATAGACCCTAGGATCATACCCAACAACACATAATTAAGCACTTAACACCACCTTATTATAAAACTAGTCTTGAAGTATACTAGAGCTTTTTCATTACATCACATAACAATTTATCATTATATCATTGCATATAATCAAGTTATGACTTTTCCATGTCCTTTATTTCACAGAAAAAAATTAATCACACTTCCCACATATCCATATATTTCGGCTAGTGATATTGTCCATGAGGGAAATGATTCCGGCAAGAGTTGACTATTATTAATTGATGCATTTTGATACTTGTGATTAGTCTATTTGTTATTTGTTATGGATCAAATTGTTACTTGTGATTGACATGCTTGATACGTGTTGATTGTTGAATTTTGACTATCAAAATATGTGGTTTAGCTTTGTGAACAATGTACTGTGAAATTGTTAGGTTGATTATTTTTTATGCAAGTTATAGTTTGAGGAGTTCTGGTTGGAATGATATGAATATTAGATTTATAGCTAGTTTGTCTTGTTTATTTAGTTACTTGATGAGTACCGTGTTGGTTGGTACACACTTCTTGCTTCTACACTTATGTAGGTTATGAGGTTGATAACATGTGATTGCTTTTCTTCAACTCCTATTATCGAGGCTTGTCAAAGAAATTTTGAGAGATAGCTGCTCGCCATCCTAATGGACTCTACTCTTCTTATTTTATATTTTGTTCTATTCTAGGATCAAAGACATTGAAACTTGTAATTTTCTTTCATTTCGCAACTTTATGTATTAGTTTTTTACACATGACAATCAGTTTTTTTGGTTGTAATAAAATGAACAAATTTTCCGTTTTATTCTTGTTCTTGTTTTAATTTTCGCTTATCATTCATTTCGTTGGCGTAGGCTGAATTGTCTTGGTGGGAATAGAAAAGTGTCATCATGTCTATTTTTGGGTTGTGACATTAACTATAGTTTGCCTATCTACACATCATAGATACAATTTAAATAGTTAGCGAATCAGAATTGTATTTTTCCCCTTTTATGAAAAATACACTAACTTTGACCGAAATTGTTGTTACGATACCAAACTTTATGGAGGACCTTTTACCCCCTGCACTATTTAATAGTATATTTTAAAGGTATATATGTGCAAACGTGGACACATCACTCTTTATAATGATGCAATATAGATGATGTACATGTGGACACATATATTCCTTTAAAATACACTATTAAATAGTGCAGAGGGTAAAAGGTCCTTTCTAAAGTTTGGTTTCGTAACAACAATTTCGGTTAAGTTTAAATATATTTCAGACTTTTTTCTTAAAATAATTAATCAAAATTTTGTTTAATTATATATAGCTAATTATGCATAATTAAGGAAATTATTACCTTAATTAAAAGTTATTTACTTTAATTAGAATATGTTACCAAATATGACTTCTTCTTCTTGACGAAACATATAGTACTTTTTCTTCTTGACGAAACACGGAGTGCTCATTGTGTTCATTATATCTAAACTTCTTCAGAATTAAAACAGTATCCTTTTTTTTTTGTTGGGTTGTATATAACAATCATCTATTATGAGTTGTATATTTTTCTAACTATATTTAATTTATATTTATTTCATATATTACTCAGTTAATTCATATTTAATTTGTTGTATTGTGCTATTTACTACAAATATCCAGTTGAATTGTATAGTTATTTATAAGTTTAAAATAGTTTTAAGCATATTAACATTCTATATGAAGTAATTGATTTGTTTGAAATCATTTGCATATGTATATAATTGGTATTGAATTCCAGATTAAGTTATTTGTGTGTGTTAATGTATCTAAACATATTGTATATAATATAGTTTGTATATAAGTCGTTGTGTATTTAAAGTCAATAAATGTGTGTAATTGAATAATTTTTTGTTGACTTGTATGAGTTTATATATGTTACTCCATATTATATAGATTTTATACAATATGTTGTATATTTTAAGTCAACAAATGTGTATACTTGAATAATTTTCGTTTACTCATATCATATTTTATATGTTACGATTTGAACTCTATATTATTTAGAGTGTGTACAAGTTATTATGTATTTTAAGTCAACAAATGTGTGTAATTGAATAATTTTTCGTTGACTTATATCATTTTATGTATGTTACAATTTGAACTATGTATTTAATATACTGTATATAATTCGTTGTATATTTTAGAGAAAAGGGTCTGAAAAATACTTTAACTTTGGGTGAATTGTTGTTATGATACCAAACTTTATGGAGGACCTTCTACTCCCTCTGCACTATTTAATAGCGTATTTTAAAGGTATATATGTGACCACATGGACACATTACTATTTATAATGATGCAATATTCATGATGTCTACGTGGCACATATATAGCTTTAAAATATAGTATTAAATAGTACAGAGAGAGTAAAAGGTCCTTATATTTTATGTCAACAAATATGTTTAATTGAACAACTTTTGTTTACTGATATATTAGTTTGTATATGTGACGATTTGAACTCTATGTTATATAGACCGTACACGAAATATACAAATAACAAATCTTTATTATACAAATAGTTGTAGTTGTACAACTATGCAATATTAGTCTTGTAAAAGTATAATCTTACAAATAGCATCCTTGATTATTTCTACATATGCTAGTTATTAATTATGTAATATATACAATTAACTAAAGTTACAATCCATTTATTATGCCATATATACGTTAAACAAAAACATTATACCTCAAAATTTTCTGCCTCTGGTTGGTCCATTGCACCATAATCATCCACAATTATTTTTGAGTCATTATTACCGGAAGATGATCCTTGTACTTTCTTTTCAAGAATCATCAAATTAGAATTATTAATTTCTTTCTCCTCAACTCTTTTTTTCTTTAGAGATTTGTTAGAATCTGTGCGTCCACTATCAGTCAATGGACCAGGTCCCTTGACACACAATCGTAAATATATCAGACAATAAACGCAGTAAACAGACAGACAGAGGAGTTTTACGTGGAAACCTCCTTGCTCAAGGGAATAAAACCACGACCTGTCTCACAGGATTTCCAAAACAGTTTCACTAATCTTCACAAGCAAAAGGAAACCGGTTACAAAAATGTGAGAAAAAGTTTTTAATCTCACTATCAAGCAATAGCACTATTGCTTGATGAGCCTAAGTAGATATTACTCTACCCACTAAGCTATCACCCTAGACAACTTAGAATTTTCTAAGCAATCTCACAGATTGCCACTAAATCACTAACCTAATAATGATTTAGAATTTCAGATCAAACCACACTGATTCCTTTATAGATTTAGGATCAGTTTATAATGTAAGATCGAAAGAATATATTCTCAAACAACTACATAATGTAAGTCTGAGTTTCGATTGTTCTTGAATGATTTTTCTTCTTGATTTTCCTCAGTCTTTGCAAGAGTTCTTGAATGTGCTTTTTCAAGTTGCAAAAACTAAAGAGAAAATGTAAAGAAAGGTGAATTGTATAGACAAGTCACTTTCCTTAAACCCATGCCATTGGTTGGAAAGTTCTGACGTTTCTGACGCAGTTGGGAACTGTGCACCAACCTTTTGTACTTTCTCCAGCTGGCAGTCAACGAACACTTCATATTGAAAATCGGGTACCTTAACAAGGTCCCTGAGTTTGTTACATCATCAAAACTACAAATAAATTTCCCCCCTTTTTGATGATGACAAACAATACTCCAGGCTTCAATCCAGTTCCAAGACAAGTTCCCCCTGAATTGCTTGTCCACCCACCTAACAGAGAATCGAAAACAAAAAGAAACACAATATACATAATATATACTATATCTGCACTAGCTGTATTCCCCCTCACAAACATGTCCAGTCACAACCAGTTAAAATTCCCCCTTTTGGCGTCATAAAAAAGAGATACAGTAAACCAACAGTATCAATAATAATATCAGAGAAGACAATAGCCTTTTGGCAATCAAACATAAAAGAAGGCAGTCAACAAGAGATATTAGCCAGAACAACAGGGGAATAATATAAATAGCATTCCAAAATTAACATTCAATACATTAACAGCAAACTGAAATCCATAGGACAAAAAGATAAGCCACACAAGGAAGACTAAGGGAAGACTAAGAGACGGACTATGAAGGGGGAGGCTGATGGGAAAGGGGCTGAATGATGAGAGTGAGTCTAGCATTTGCATCATCATTATCCTTTATTGCTTTCTCTTGTAAAGCAATAACTTTGGCCCTCAGTTCTGTATTTTCCCTTTCCAGGGCTTGAACTGCATCGGTACCAGGTCCCTCAGTCTACGCAGTGAGTAGCTCGGCCTTAAGAATAGTAATTTCTGCATCCTTGCCACTCAGCCTCATAGTCAGTTCTTCAACTTCATGCTTGAGTTGGTCCTGGTCTTCAATGAGTTGATCCATTTTGCTCTTGGGATTTCCTTTCCCTTCAATGCACTCACATTCAACCAAGGTAGTCTCTGAAAAGGCTTGCTTCACTGTACCAACTTTCCCAAGACGAAGCGGAATGTTAAAGTATTTGAATACTTTAGTGAGAAAGTATCCATACCCCATACCATGTATCCCTTTCCGCTCAATGACAATCTTGTACATATGCTCAAGCATGAGTCCCGGAAGATCCAGAGGTTCGAACTTGCACAACAACTCCATCACATACAAATCAGCAGAAGTTGCTGAGGTCCTCTTTTCTGTTCGAGGGAGGAAATTTTGTTGACAAATTCAAAAACTAACTGATATTCACTTTTCATCACTTTCTTGAACAACCCTGCGCATTTTGTAGTAGGAAGCTTCGAACACAATATCACAAATTCAACAGAACATGTCTTCCTACCACAGACCTGGTACCTTCACGAGGTACCCTAAGAATCTTTCCCAGCAGAGTTTCGTCATGATGAATAGCAATGTCGTTTACTCTGGTATTGATACTTCCATCTTCCTGAAATTGAATGTTGTAGTAGAATTCTCGCACTTCCTCTTCATGAAGAATGGGAGATGTGTGGTTGAAAAAATGCATCCACGATTGAATCTCAACCATGTCATAAAGTGAGTCCATCCTAGGAAGATTAATTATCCCCATATCAAAAACCCTGTCAGCCAGTACAGACTGCTTCCTCAGATTGTCAACAATCTCTTGCTTGTTGACCCGCTCTTCATTTACATGCACCTGTGTACCAGGTCCCTCTGACCTTTTCCTTTTTCCTTTAGCAGTCTCCTTTGTGGATTTTGTTTTCTCAGCTTTCTTCGTTTCTCTTGGTTTTGTCTTTCCTGATCTCTTCTTCCTATATCCGTTTTCTGTCTCTTCAGCAGACACATCTACCACACCAGACTCAGGCAGTTTAAAATTGGACACTTTGAAAGTTCTAGAACTCCTGTTTTCTACTATAGACTTAGCACTGACTTTCAGGGCATCAACCATCATCTTTTTGGAGTCAGATCTAGTAATAGGTCTCCTTTTAGACACTTATCCCACCACTTTCTCTTTTCCCTTCTTAGACACACTTACATCTCTCTTTACAACCTTCCACTGTATAGGTCGATCATCACCTACTGAGTCAGAGGAATCAGAGGATGGATATCTCCCAAAATCTGGAGTTCTATCAAAGATAGGTTGGGTCTCTCTGATCTCTTCATTTTGAAGAGGTTCACTTTCCTCAACCCTGACTTCCTCTCTCATCATAGAAAGACTCTCGATCACCAATTCTTCACTAGCAGCAAGAATTTTTGACTCAGAAGTTTTGTTCCTAGGTAAGTCTCCTTCAAAAAGAGCATCTGAAAGCATTTCATGATGAGGACCAGGTCCAGTAGGAAGACTTGGACTGTTCAGATCTATAGAGTGAAAAGGATTTTTGGGGTTATTTAAGGGAGAACTTATTTTTGAACTTGTTGGAAGATTAGGTTTTGACCCTGTGGATGACGGAGAGTAGAACGAAATTGGGTCAATCTCACTAAGTACTGTAAGCATTTGCTTAGAGGCAGAAGAAGGGTCCAACATTTTATCAATAAGAAGAGAAGAAAAGCAGTAGTGAAAGATGAAGAAGGTAGTGAGTGAGAGAAACAGTTTAGGGTTTTTCAACAGAGAGAAGGAATTTTGCAAGAAGAGTGAAGGATTAATAGAGAGAAGGGGGGTTTAAAAAGAAAACGAAATGGTGCCAGGTCCCTTTTGATTTGACGCATTGCTTGGAAAATAAGTGATGGGACTAACGGTCAGAATAACCGATGACTGACACGTGGCTTGATCAACGGTCACTTTATCTCAGTTTAAAATTAATGTACAGAATGCTAACCTCGACTAGGACCAGGTCCCATAATGCAATTTTATCACCATTCCTCAACTGTTCTTGCCATGTCTTTGCTTTGCTAATCCTTTATGAATGTATACCTACAATAGGTACAACAGTGATCTAACTTAGACAAAATATTATTGACAAAGAGGATACCTGCACTACAAGTTTAGTCTTCAAGGAAATTTCATGATTGAATGACTTGAAATCAGTTTGAAGTCATCATGCCCAACTTCAACCTATTACTCTCAAATTGGTCTTTGCTAAGAGCCTTGGTGAAGATGTCTGCGATTTGTTCCTCTGTTGGGCAATATGTAAGCACAATGTTTCCCTTATCAACATTATCTCTCAGAAAATGATGTCTAACATCAATGTGCTTGGTTCTCTTGTGGTGAACATGATTCTTTCCCATAATGTCTGCACTAGTATTGTCACACATAAGAGGTATTGCCTTGATGCTTACTACGAAGTCCTCTAAGTGTTGTTTGATCCATAACAATTGTGAACAACATGCAGCGGCTGCTACATATTCAGCTTCAGATGTTGAAAGAGCTAGTGAATTCTGTTTCCTCGTTACCCATGAGATAAGTGAAGATCCAAGGAAATGAGCCATCCCTGAAGTGCTCTTCCTGTAAACTTGATAACCAGCAAAATCAGCATCTGCAAAACCAACAAGATCAAAGGTGTCACCTGCTGGGTAGAAGAGGACCAGGTCCCCTGTTTTCTTCAAGTATCTTAGAATTCGTTTAGCAGCCTTCAAATGTGAATCACGAGGGCATGCTTGGAATCTAGCACATATTCCAACACTGTATACAATGTCAGGTCTACTAGCAGTCAGATACAACAAGGATCCAATGATTCCCCTATACATGGTTTGATTCACAAGAGAATCAGATTCATCTCCTACAAGCTTGGAGTTTGTACCATAGGAGTATCAATATGTTTAGAACCAAACATATTGAATTTCTTCAACAGCTCCTTAATATACTTCTCCTGACTGATTGAGATTCCATCTGATGATTGCTTGATTTGTAGCCCCAAAAAGAAAGTCAGTTCACCCATCATGCTCATCTCAAACTCCTTTCCCATTAATGATGAAAATTCTTCACACAAATGCTCCGATGTAGCTCCAAAGATAATGTCATCCACATATACCTGTATAATAAGCAATTCCTGTTCTCTTTTTAATAAGAACAAGGTATTGTCAATTTTCCCCCTTTTGAACCCATTTTTCAACAGAAACTTCGACAGTCTTTCATACCAAGCTCTGGGAGCTTGTTTTAAACCATACAGGGCCTTATTCAACTTGAACACATGATCTGGTAGCTCAGCATCTTCAAACCCAGGAGGTTGTTTAACAAACACCTCCTCCTTTAAGTCTCCATTTAGGAAAGCACTCTTGACATCCATTTGATACAGCTTGAATTCCATAAATGCAGCAAAGGCTATGAGAATTCTGATGGCCTCCATCCTTGCAACAGGAGCAAAGGTTTCATCATAGTCTATACCTTCCTCCTGATTATATCCTTGAACAACTAATCTAGATTTGTTCCTAGTAATCACACCATTTTCATCAAGCTTGTTTCTGAAAATCCATTTGGTTCCTATAACAGTTCTGTTAACAGGTCGAGGAACCAGGTATCACACCTTACTTCTTTCAAACTGATGGAGTTCTTCTTGCATTGAATTAACCCAATCTGCATCACCTAACGCCTCTTTCACATTCTTAGGCTCAATTGATGATATAAACGCTGAGAATGCAACTAGATTTCTTATTTTTGATCTACTGTGAATTCCAGAGTTCAGAGGTGAAATGAGATTATCAAGTGGATGTGATGAACCGTGTTTCCATCCTGGTCTTGAAGTCAACTGGTTCAGCTGATCAGTGTTCTCTTCTTCATCAAGGAAGTCTTCATTTTCTGGAGAGTGAGTGATATTCTGACTTGAGTTCAGAATGGTACCAGGTTCCTCTTCAGGTTTATCAACTTCATCAGCCTTTTCAGATGAACTTTGATCAGCATGGTCAATCCCCAACTAGTCATTTATTTCAGCTTCACTTCTTTCACTTTTCTGAGATTTAAACAGCTCAATTAACTCATCTTCATCATTTGATGCTGCCCTTTTCAGATTTCCATCTTCATCAAAGACAACATGAATACTTTCTTCAATATATTAAGTTCTCTTGTTGAAAACTCCGTATGCTTTACTTGATGAAGAATATCTTACAAACACTCCTTCATCACTTATAGGGTCAAACTTTCCGAGATCATCCTTCCCATTGTTCAAAACAAAACATTTGCATCCAAATGCCCTAAGGTAGCTCAACATAGGTTTTCTGTTGTTGAGTAGTTCATAGGGAGTCTTATTTAGTAAAAACCTTATCAAGCATCTGTTAGTAACATAGCATGCTGTGTTGATTGCCTCAGCCCAAAAATTTTGAGAAAGATTTGACTCAATAATCATGGTTCTTGCAATATTTACCAAGGTTCTATTTTTCCTTTCCACTACTCCATTTTGCTGGGGAGTTCTTGGAGCAGAGAAATTGTGACTAGTGCCATTTTTCATACAGAAATGATCAATTTTTGAGTTTTCAAACTCAGTTCCATGATCAGACCTAATTCCAGCAATCACTTGATTCAATTTTGTTTGAATCATTTTGAAAAACACTATCAATTCTTCCAGTGTTTCTGCTTTTGATCTTAAGAACCTTGTCCATGTGAACCTTGAGTAGTCATCAACTATCACCAGAATGTATTTCTTTCCACTTCTACTTTGAACCTTCAAGGGTCCACATAAATCCATGTGTAACAGCTCTAATACTCTCGATGAGGTTACTTGGTTCTTTGGCTTGAATGATGATCTGATTTGTTTTCCTTTGACACAGGCTTCACAAATTTTGCTTTCACAAAATTTTAACTTTGGCAGACCTAGGACCAGGTCCTTAGAAATCAGTTTATTCAATAAAGATGAGCTCACATGCCCTAGTCTTCGATGTCACATATCAGCATTTTCATTCTGAGCACTAAGACATATCAGATCATCTCCATGAGATGTTTCTAAGTTAACCACATACATGTTTTTGCTTCTATGAGCAGTGAGAATCACTTTCTTTGTAGTTAGATTAACTACAGTACACTTCTCAGATGTAAACTTCACTTCATTTCCCTTGTCACAAATTTGAGACACACTCAAAAGGCTATACTTCAACCCACTGACATGATACACGTTGTCAATGGATTCCCTAAGCGATTTTCCCACTTTACCAACACCTAAAATAGACCCCTTCTTTCCATCACCAAAAGAGACACCGCCACCTTGAAGTGCCTTGAGTGAGAGGAAGTTTTTGATATCACCAGTCATATGTTTAGAGCATCCACTGTCCATGTACCAACATTGACTGCTGCTCCTCTCACTCACCTTATCCTCATCATCTTCATCCTCTGAATGAGCCATGAAAGCAAACATCTCATTGAATATGGTTTCATCCTCATGAACCACCACCATTGACACATCATTTGGTTCATCAGGATCTTCTGAATCACTCGAAGAATCACCCCATACAGCAAGGGCTTTCTTGACCACATAGTCAGCAGCAGCTTTGCGATCATTCCTATCGAGTACCAGGTCCCTGCGCTTTTCTTTATCACCTCTTGGTTTTTGATATTCTTCGTTTTCAGCTTTGAGTAATGGACACTCTCTTATGAAGTGTCCAGCCTTTCCACACTTGTGACAGGTATCATTTTGAGTGGAAGTTCGAGGAACATTTGCTCCCTTTCTAAAACCTTTGTTTTTCTTCACAATCTTCTGAAACCTCTTGATAAGGTAAGCCATATCATCATCATCACTGGAGTCCTCTTCAAATCTGTATTTCAGCATCAAGGACTTATCTTTCTTGACTTCCTTCTTTGACTGATCACGACTTCGGTTCATCTCATGGGTCTTTAGATTTCCAATGAGAGCATCCATTGTTAACACTTTCAGGTCCTTTGCTTCAGTAATAGCATCAACCTTACTTTCCCAAGACTTGAGAAGAATTCGAAGCACTTTGCTGACCTGCTTACTCATGCTGATAGGTTCTCCTAGACTTCTCAACTCATTTGTGATTGATGACAGTTTGGTGAACATTTCATGAATAGTTTCACCTTCTCTCATTTTGAAATTTTCATACTGAGAGGTAAGCATATCAATCTTTGACTCTTTTACTTGTTCAGTTCCTTCATGGGCTGTTTTTAAGCAATCCCAGATCTCTTTTGAAGATTCACAAGCTGAGACACGATTGAACTCATCAGGTCCTATACCACAAACAAGAAGCTTCTTTGCTTTGTATTCCTTTTCAATCTTCTTCCTATCATCTTCATCATATTTTCGTCTAGGCTTTGGAACATGCCTAGTGATTTCACCATCTTTCTCTTCAATCATGGGAATGAAGGTTCCATCTAAGATAATGTCTCATAGTTCACTGTCTTCAGCCATAAGGAAGTCATGCATTCTAACTTTCCACCAACTATAGAAGTGGCCATTGAAACGAGGGGGTCTAGTTGAAGACTGACCGTCTTCCAGATTAAGTGGAGCAGCCATTCTAGAACAGGAATCACTCTCTTGGTGTTAACCGGATAGAGAGTACCTGCTCTGATACCACTTGTTAGAATCTGTGCTTCCACTATCAGTTAATGGACCAGGTCCCTTGACACACAATCGTAAATATATTCAGACAGTAAATGCAGTAAACAGACAGAGGAGTTTTACGTGGAAACCTCTTTGCTCAAGGGAGTAAAACCACGACCTGTCTCACAAGATTTCCAAAACAGTTTCACTAATCTTCACAAGCAAAAGGAAAC
Organism: Solanum sitiens; assembly: GCA_016801875.1. NCBI lineage: Eukaryota > Viridiplantae > Streptophyta > Magnoliopsida > Solanales > Solanaceae > Solanum > Solanum sitiens. The sequence goes on along the minus strand of JABWTJ010000479.1, from coordinate 554,457 downwards.
CGATTACAAAAATGTGAGAAAAAGTTTTTAATCTCACTATCAAGCAATAGCACTATTGCTTGATGAGCCTAAGTAGATATTACTCTACCCACTAAGCTATCACCCTAGACAACTTAGAATTTTCTAAGCAATCTCACAGATTGCCCACTAAATCACTAACCTAATAATGATTTAGAATTTCATATCAAACCACACTGATTCCTTTATAGATTTAGGATCAGTTTACAATGTAAGATCGAAATAATATATTCTCAAACAACTACACAATGTACGCCTGAGTTTTGGTTGTTCTTGAATGATTCTTCTTCTTGATTTTCCTCAGCCTTTGCAAGAGTTCTTGAATGTACTTTTTCAAGTTGCAAAAACTAAAGAGAAAATGTAAGGAAAGGTGACATTGTATAGACAAGTCACTTTCCTTAAACCCATGCCATTGGTTGGAAAGTTCTGACGTTTCTGACGCAGTTGGGAACTGTGCGCCAACCTTTTGTACTTTCTCCAGCTGGCAGTCAACGAACACTTCATATTGAATACCGGGTACCTTAACAAGGTCCCTGAGTTTGTTACATCATCAAAACTACAAATAACAAGATTTTAACCCCGTTTTGATGGGGTCATTGTGAAACTTAGATATAATATCCTTCTTTATGTTCAAATCAACAACTTTAGATTTGACAATGGAACATGCAGTTCTTTTACAATCTTGCGTTAATCCCATAAAAAAGGATGGGGGAAAGGTTTGAAATATATTCAATATTTGATCGAAAATGTTGTAACGATATAAAACTTTGAAAATGACCTTTTACCACCTGCACTATTTAATAATGTATTTTAAAGGTATATATGTGTCCACGTGGACATAATAAATATTGCACAATTATAAAAATAATAATGTGTCCACGTTGGCACATATATACCTTTAAAATACACTAGTAAATAGTGCAAGGGATAAAAGATCATCGATAAAGTTTGATACCGTAATAGCAATTTCGGCCAAATTTCGAATATTTTTCAGACCCTTTTCCCAAAAGGATGGACTTTCAATTAAATTTGTTGCATGCAAATGTATTCCTCTATTGATTCTCTTTGATGGAGATTGTTCCTCCATAATTTGAATGAGTGTGATGATTATATTGAAGGAATCAATCTTATGGTTGTGGAACTATAAAACAATGAGTTGAAATTGAAAAAATTATATAAATACAAAAAATTTAAAACTAATGGGAGTTAAAATAAATGAATGGAGATTACTTGGAATTGATTTTGCACGATTAGGAGGGCTGATTCAAAATTTTGATTCGATAGAGTGATTTATGGGGGCTTAGAGATTTAAGGAGCAAATTAAGTGGATGTGGTAAAGAGAAATAATGTGTAGATTTTATAAGAGGAGAAAAGAGATTCTACACGTTTTGATACAAAAAGGTGAGACTTGACATAGTTTCTTAAAAAATAACCGTTTTCCACAATTAATGTAACATAATTAGATATTATATGTTAGCTTGATTATGTAATTATCTCTTGGATTTTTTAAAAAAATTTAAAATATAAATTATATTTAACTTTGGGACATAACTTTTCTGCTCGTATTAGGGGTGGGCGTTCGGTTATTCGGTTCGATTTTATCAAATTTCGATTTGGTTCTTCGGTATTTGATTTTAGAAAAGTGTGCACCATATTTATACCAAACTAATATCGGTTCGGTTCTGTTTTTTCTACTTCGGTTCGGTTTAAATCGGTATTTTTAAATCGGTTTTTCGGTGTAAATAAAAATAAAGTGAAAATATAATAAAGTGTTAAGAGTTTTATGTGCTTAATAAAAATAAAGAGAAAATAAATATGTGACGATGTTTTTTATTTCTTCCATACCTGAATGAATAAAGAAGAGAGCAAATATAAGGTCTCATGTACATATACAGAAGAGGAACTAAATTGTCATTATAATGTTTTATCAGTAAAACAATTTTTTATCGTAATGGCTAGCTTAAGTAAAACGTTTAAATGGGTCATGTAAATATTTTGAGCAAAAAATGTATAAATATTATTAACTAAGCAATATAATTAAAAATTTTAAAATTTATTTAATAAAACTTCGGTTCTTCGGTGCACCGTAGTTTTGGGACCCTTGCACCGAACTCCGAACCGAAGAACCAAAGTTCCAAAAATAAAAAACCGACACCGAACCAAAGAACCGAAGAACCAACACCGAAATGACCCTTTTTGATGGGTTAGGACATAATGAAACAAATATCTATTAGTAAATTACTTAACAGAACTATAGTTATACCACGGAGAAATTACATAAATGGACCATAAAATATAAAATAAGTACAATTTCATAGCCCAACTCAAATTAATTCAGCAAATATCCATTCTTCCAAAATAAAATAATTTGTCCTATCATTAATTTCTTTTATTCTTTATCATTTATTATTTTTATTTTCTCTTTTGTTTTTTTCTCATTTTTTTTTGTTTTTTTCATTTCATGTTATCCTTTATTTCATGTTATCCTTTATTAGAGATACAATTTGGTAATATGTTTATTATTTCTATTTTTTGTTAGTTTATCTTTTTTGAATTTTTTCGCTCTTTCTATATTTTTTTTACCTTTTAAGAAAATAAAATAAAATACTATTGTTCTTTTCTTATTTACTATATTTATTTTCTCTTTTATTATTTTTATTCTTTTTTCATATTATCCTTTATTAGTGATACTAGTTGGCAGGGGCGGCTCAACGTAATTGGGGGCCTAAAGCGAAATTTCAATTCGCGGCCTAAAATATAAATACACTCTATATATGTATTTATTCAAAATTTATTTTCTTTACACTATTTAGATGGAAATTATTAGTACTTAATATTATTTTTTCAGTTACTAGTTTTTGATAAGATTTTATCAACTCAACACTGAAAAACATCCTTCAAGTGAGACAATTATTATATGTATAGTTGACATAATGCTACAAGTAATAAATCGATAAATATTAAATAAAGATAAGAATTAGAACCATAGAATTTGACTCAAAAAGTTGATGACTTGGTATACCTCATTTTAATATACATATAGTAATGTTTGAAACTAAAATTTAAAAAGAAATAAAAAAGAATTTATAATTCACTTTGTTCAACACTTTTCACTATTAATTCTTATTTTTAACAAAATAAAAAAGATGTTAAAGTGGATAAAATAATTTATTTTTAGAGAAATTATATATTTGATCATAAATAAATAATTTTTCTATAAAAATTTTAACACGTAATTTAATTTCAACAAAAATTTGGGCCTCAGGCAAATGCCTTATTTCCTAAAGCATAGAGCCGCCCCTGCTAGTTGGTAACTTTTTCTTATTCTTTTCTTCTTCTATTTTCTTTTCTTTTTTTGTAATCTTTTTTATTAGTTTATCTTCTTGTTTATTTCTCTTTCTATATTTTTCTTTTTTGAGAAAATAAAATGAATTACTTTTTGTTTGTTACTTATTTTCTTTTCTCATTTTATTATTTTATTTTCCCTTTTATTCTTTTCCCATATATTGTTTTCATTCTTTGTTTTTCATTTATCCTTTATTAGAGATATCATTTGGTAACATTTTTATTAATTGTTTCTTTCTTCTCCTTCTTTGTTTATTTTTTTTTTTTGTCATTTTTATCCTTTTTTTTTGTTAGTTTATCATCTTTTTCTCTTTTTATATTTTTTCCTTTACAAAAATAAAATAAAAAAGAATATTAATTAATTACTTTTATATTAACTAAAAATAATCAGAATACAAAAATAAATAAATAAGAAAAAAAATATATAATAATGTGATCTTGGATCTGCATAAACTTCATTTGATATATAGTGTGGTTTTTTTCCCCAATTTGAACTGGCTGAATTTAGTCTTGTTACTGGGATGCGGTGTAATAGTAATACATCAATTACAGTTCCATCAAATGGAAAATAGTTGACTAATGAGCAGGGCGTGCACAAGAAACCTTAATGATATCAAAAAGGTGTGTATATATATATATACACACACTCTTATAGTATCAATAACTAATGAGTAATTTCTGAACCAGAATTTTTAATGATACCGCAACAATATATTTATATTTGTACAATTTACTTGACTAATGAGTAGGGTGTGAACAAGAAATCTAATGATACCACAACAATGTATTTATACTTGTACAATATCATTGACTAATGAGTGGGGTGTGAACAAGAAATATTAATATATTAAAATTTTGGTATATTAAATATATATTGGTGTCATTAATATTTCTTGTTCACATCCTACTCATTAGTCAATGATATTGTACATTGATTGAATTTTTAGAGGTTCCGAGATATGGGTTTTTAGAGGTTCCATCAATTTCAACAGTCATGAAATGTGGAAATTGATTTATGAGAGTGTTCAAAACCTTTGAAAATTCAACCAAGACCTCCCTAAGGCCTAATATCATTCCCAAATTCAACAGAACTCTCGAAATTTCAATCTGAGCATCCAAACCTTAAATGTTGACCAAAGTCAATGAAAGGCTGAAATTTCACAAACTTTCAACTTAGAACCTCAGATCCTCAAAAAGACTCTAAATATGAAACTGGACACTCTTATAAATCAATTTCCACATTTGGTGACCGGTTAAATGACGGAATTCTATTCTAATACTTAACACTCCAAAAAAATAGCAAAAGCCACTTTTAACAACTTCAACCTTTTAAGCTCAAAACTTACAAAAAATTACAACTTTTTACTCAAAGTTTGAAACCAAGTTTCAAAACTCAAACATAAATAATTCGGGGTCAATATCGGGAGGGAAAATAGTAATTTACAAAAATTTCCAAAAATATCCAACTGTATCACTACATTATCCGCTATTAAAAAACCATGTTATTCCTCGAATGTAAAGTAAAAGAAAGTACCCCAAGCCTTGAAAATATGAATATATCTGACACCGTATCTCAAGTTGCCTCACCAACTAAATGGTGCTTCCACTACACCCTCATTGAAGTGATCTCCTTGGTCTTAAGTTTACAGACCTACCTATCGAAGATGACTATATGTTTCTCCTAAAAGGACAAGTCTAGACCCAAAACAACTAAATCAAGAGAAAGTATGTGGGACTCATTTGGTACGTATTTCCAAAGCACGGAGACGTGGAACACATGATGCACAACTGACAAACTAGGTTGCAAATTCAACTTATAGGCCACCTATTGAAAGGCCCAATGAATCTAGATTTAAGCTTTTACTTCTTTCTGAACCTTATCACACCTTTCAGAGGTGTCATTGGAGCCAAACATGATCACTCTTCATAAACTCTAGGGCTTGGACTCTATGGTCTGCATAACTCTTGTATTGACTTTAGGCTATCAACAATCTACCATAAAACATATGGGCCTGCTCCATAGCATCTCTAAGAAAGTTTGTATCCAAAGAGTTCATCTTAGCCTAATTGAACTGTCCGATTGGAGATCTACGCTAGCTTCCGTACAATGCCTCAAATGGGGTCATCTAAATACCGAAATGGTAACTGATATTGTAAGTAAAGTCTGCTAAGGGTAAATATTTATCCCATCTATCAACAAAATCAATCGTACAAGCTCGGGTTTATGTCACATACTTTCCAAAAATATTTTTCTTCCGCACATTATCACTCGGGGAAACCATTTTCTTCAGATTTATATTATATCATATGTCAGAATCATTTTTCTTTAGCATAACATCACATATCTCATCACGATGCACAATAATATCAATGCACATAATCAATTTCACACCATAAATAAAAGACAACAATTCAACCAATTCAAGCCCCCTTAATGCCATCAAAGCATTTCATCAATCAACTAAATAGGGTCCATAACAAGACAATTCACAAATATGATCAATACGTTGTCTTTTCATTAATTTTTTTTATTCATTAAGGTTGATCAAGTGCAACAGTAAATCCATAACCTCATTCCCATTACTCCCCAACACACACAATGAAGGAAAGTACACGATTCCACTAGATTTACAAGGTTTAGGAAATCACTTACTTCAATTCAATCAAATAGTCAATCAAATACTTGAGTGTCTCCTTTTTGAAAAATGTCTAAGACCACACAATTTAATTCAATCAAGTTAATAACAATACCTATATCACATACTTTTAAAAATGGGTCAATCAACTCAATACCCCAAATCCCGAAAACGAAGTTTGAATTATAAATCATTACTGGAAAACATTATCCAAGACATTTGGAACTCACTGGTGAAAGCCATTTGGGATTAAAAGTCTTAAAATCATATCACAATCACCATTTTAGTTTATAACTCAAGTTCTTGAGAAATATTGCCATTTGTCAATCAAAATCTCAAGCTTTGCTGTTAAAATCCATAAATGATTAATGAAAAATGAAGTTTTAGGGTCACAAAAGCTTATCTAAATAATTTAGCAGAAGGACTCTCTTCAAAATTGTCTTAAGGGTCTTACAAAAATCAAAAATAAAAAATGGGGCCTAAACCCTTAACTCTATGCTCAAAACCCTTCTCAGATATCGCTAAAGCGGACTCAGGTTCACTTAAGAGAACATCGCTAAAGCGAACCTCACAAAAGTGATGCCTCTTGCAAAACATTTGTGAGACACTTCTTGAAATAACCTTAGTCATTATTGTGGGAGAGTTACCTTTGACCGACATGTAAGACCATGTGAGCTATTAACATGGAATCCGTTGTTTACCCCACACAAAAAAGAGGTGTTCTCACTTGCCAAGGTAAGAACCATGAACTTCTATCTTACGTGAACCCATTAGCTAACGTCTATCTAGACAGCTTATGGTGACACATAATTTATGGGACATGTGTAATCGTCACTTGTCCACTCGATGTTAAACATAACTCCCACATAATATTCATTATTCTTAGCTTTTCTTAACGTTAATCAGACATGGTTAATCGCCACTTGTCTTATCATTGGAGGTCATAGGTAATCGCCGCTTGCCTTTTTATTAGAATAGCTCCTTAACTTTGATTCATTTTAGGTGAGAAGACCTTTCAACCTTAGAATATTTTATGTGAGAAAACCTTTCACACTCATGCATTGAGTAATTAGGTGAGAAATCCTTTCACAAAAATTAAGAACAAAAACATCATATATGTTTTCTCTCAAAGCAATTTACATTATATATCATTAATTTCATGAGAACAGGCATATCTTCAAAAGTTCATACTTCATGTTTAAAACTCACATTATATCTCATAACTTGTAAAACATGGGTTAAACATGGGTTCATGGGATTCATATTAAAAACATGAAATTGTTTCAATTCATGAATAAAAGTACATAACTCAATCAAATAAATCAACATTGAAAGAATCCATGACATAGGAGAAAATCCTAACTTCAATTGGGAATTTCTAACTCTGTAAATTGGAGAATTCAGGAACTCTACAGAGGAAAGATCACCATAGATAAAGAATGTCATATTTTAATGCCAAAAGTTTGATTTCAATAGAGGAATTGGAGACTTGAATTGAAAACCCTATGCTTGTTCTTCTACTACCAGAGAGAGAAATATTTGAGAGGATATCTTGTTCTTCTTTTGAGAATTTGAGAGAATGAATTGATTTAGAAGACAAAACGACATAGTATTAGGCTAGAATAATTAGGAAAAGACCCAAAAGGCCATCCTAAAATTAATTGTTGATTCCCTCGACGACCCAACCTACGGTCTGTTGGTCAAACCACATATTGTACTGGTTGGTCATCGGCCGAGTTTAAAGACTATGATTTTGCGACTTTTAATGACGGACCCATGTACGACTATGATTTTGCGACTTTTAATGACGGACCCATGTACGATCCGTGGGTCCACCTATGGATCGTACTTGCCCAATCTTGTGTCTCAATTTTGACTCTGACTCACCTACGAAACCTATAGATGGCTCATGCATTACACGATAGGCCATCCTGATGAACCATCAAAAAAGTACTAGAACTTAAAATTCTTGATTGTCCAACCATGGCCCCACTACGATCCGTGGTATGACCTACAAACCCGTGGTGGCTCTATCTGTGTTGGCACCAGAGTTCTGAAAAAACTAAAAAAATTCATCTTTTAAATCCAAGGTTTTATTGAAGGCTTCTTCACTTTTGTGAAGTTCGCTTACGCGAATAAGTCTTCACAAAAGCGAAGCCTGTAGACATGAATCTTTGAATGGACCCTTAAAATTTGTTAGGAACTCCGTACACATAACTAAAAATGCAAATTGACTAAACTCGATGTTATGAATTAATTGAACAATCGAAACACAAATCTGAGGTCTTACCCGACATCCTTAAAATTTGAAAGAAACCAATATAATTCCTAAAAGGTAAAAACAAGTCTGGAACCTTTGAAAATTCAAACAAGACCTCATTTAGGCCGAAACTCATCTTTCGAGTCCAAGAAAACTCTCGAAATTTTGATCCAAATATTCGAACCCCAAATGTTGATCAAAGTCAATTCAAAGGCTAAAATTTCACAAAATTCTAACTTAGGACCTCAAATCCTAAAAAGACTCTAAATGTGAAATCGATTACTCTCATAGAATAGTTTTTATATTCTAAGACCGATGGAATACTAAAATGGTAACTGTTGTTGTAGGAAAACTTTTCTAATGGTAAATATTTTTTATCTAGCACTGAAATCAATCAAACAAGCTTGGAGAATATCCTCCAACACTTGGATCATACGCTCGAACTGACCTTTTGTTTGAGGGCGAAAGATGTACTCATATCTAACAGAGTGCCCAAACCATGATGTAAAGCCTTATAGAAATGGAAAGTGAACAATGAACCACGATTAGACATAATGGAGTCCATGTAGTCGCAAAATCTGATCCTAGACCAAATTCTCCATCATATACTTCACCTGAAATGGGATGAAATGAACGAACTTTGTCAACATATCAACGACCACCCAAACATAATCATAACCACCCACAGTGAAGGTAGACTTACAAAAAAGTCCATAATGAACCAATCCCACTTCCAAGTAGGAATATGCCTCCTTTAAGATATACCTCCAGGTTGTTGGTGCTCACACTGACCTATTGCCAAGTCAAACCTAGAAACAAAATCTGTAATATGTTTATTCATGCCACACCACTAGTAATGTTGAATCAAATCATGATACATCTAGCCACTCCCAAATGGATTGAATATCGAGAACAATGAGTCTCCTCGAGAATCAGTCTAATCAATTCGCCCAACTTGGGTACACAAGTCCTGTTTCCAATAAGACACTATCAGAATTAAGTATAGCCTCATTGGTTTACCCTCTCATCACATTGTCCTAATGAGACATAACTTATCATTATCAATTCAGCGCTCACGGGATCTTCTCAACTAAGGAAGAACGGGCCTCTATAAAAGTAATCAAACCCCCACTCTCCTTAGAAATTTGTAACCAATCAATATTGTGGGCTAACATCTGCACATATCTAGCCAATGGCCTCTCTTCCACACAAAAAACGACAAGATTTCCCATACTAGGAATCGTTTTACATCTGCCACCATATTGGCCTTTCCTGGATGATAGAAGATGGTGATGTCATAGTCTTTCATTAGCACAAGCCATCTGCTCTGCTTCAAGTTTAGATCCCTCTAACTGAAGATGTACTGAAGACTCCGATGATCAATGAAGATCTCATAATGAACCCCATACAGATGATGTACCCATAGCTTAATTCATGAGTATGGTAGTTCATCTCATGGGTCTTCAAATATCTAGAAGTATAGGCCATCAACATACCTTTATGTATCTAAACACCACCTAACCCAACTCCAAAAGCTTCATAATAAACTGTGAAGTCTACACCCTCCTTGGGTAAAGTGAAAACATGAGTCAAAGGCAACAAGGTCTTGAGATTTTGAAAGACCTCCTCACACTTATCAAACCATCGAAATCTCACACTCTGTCGAGGCAATCAGGTCATACGAGATGCAATGGTGGGGAAGCTCTAAGCAAATCGTCTGTAATAGCCCATAAGTCCCACAAAACTCTAAATCTCAATAACTGATGTAGGCTTGGTCCAACTTCTAAATGCTTTAAATCTTTTTTGGATCCATCCGAATACCCTCCTTGGACACCACATATCCTAGAAATGCAATAGAATTAAGAAAAAATCAGCACTTTGAGAACTTGGCGTAAAGCTTATCTTCCTTAATCTTTGAAGTATAGTCCTTAGCTGCCAAACATGATATTCCTTATTCTCGGAGTACACCAAAATTTCATCAATGAACATTATTACTAAAGAATCTAGATACGGTAGGAACATTGTAGGTACATTAGTCAAATTGCAAGATATCACAAGAAAGTCATAGTGTCCACAATGTGTCCTTAGTTTTTTTTAGAGATATATGACAACCTAATCTTTAGCTGATGATAGCCAGACCTTAAAATCAAAGATCCCCTTGAAGTTGATCAAATAAGTCATTAATATGAGGAAGAGGATGCTTGTTCTTCACTTTTACTTTGTTAAACTATCGATAATCAACACACATTCTCATGTTACCATCCTTGTTCCTCACAAACAACACTCCATAAGGGAACATAAGAGAGAATGAATCCCTTACTCAACAAATCCTGCAATCGATCCTTCAATTCCTTTAACTTTGTTGGAGCCATGTGATAAGGAGAAATAGAAATGGGCTTGGTGCCCTATTCCAATTCCATAGAAAAATCAATATCCCTATACGGAGGAACACTAAGAATATTAATAGGAAAGACATCAGCAAACTCTTGAATATCGGGCACAGAATCCATGGGAGATGGTTCAACACTACTGTCTCGAATGAAGGCCAAATAGGATAAACACCCTCTATCAACCAATCTCTAGGCTTGAATATATAAAATAATCTTTCTAGGATAAGAACCACTAGTACATGTCCACGTCACTCTTAGGACACACGGTATCGCTGAGGTCACAATCTTAGCATCACAATCAAGAATAACATGATGCGGAAAAATCAAATCCATACCCAATATAATATCAAAGTCTGCCATCCCAATATGATCATATCCTATCCAAGAAGCATATCTAGCTAAGAAAAGTACACATGACCGATACACTCGATCAACCACTAAGGACTCACCCACTAGTGTAGAAACATCAATAGGAACTAGCATGTTGTAAAACATCATATCAAATACAACAACAATAAGTAGACACATACTAGAAAGCAGACCCTCGATCAAACCAAACAGATGAAATTCAATGGAAAAATTGATGATATCTATCGGCCTCAGGCCTCTCAAGAAAATGATAACATTGTCCCTCTCAACCACCACTAGTCTGAGTAAAATCCTGACCTCCATTTTGTGGAGCTGTAGCACCCCTACCTAGAGCTGTCAAAATGGAATGGTCCAACCCAACCCAACCCTAACGAGCTAGAGTGTTAAATGGGTTGGGATGGGCTGACTATTCTAATTAAAGGGCCTATAAAATAGCAGCCCAATTCAGCCCTAAGTGGGCCACGGGTTGGGACTGGTTGACACTTCAACAAAAAATGGACAACATTTTCCTTTTAGAAAGGATACGAACGTTGATGTCCGATGAACACGACACTAACACATATATAAATTCATTCATATATTACGCTTTCTAATTAAATATTTACAAAACAAATACATAATAGCCAAGATACAACATTCATAAGATTCATCTGAGCAAAAGAAATTACATGATCACTATTTTCATAAACAAGACAATAATGGAGAAGTGAAAAATTAGGCATAAAAATAAAAGTAAAAGAGGTCAAAGATTTATAGTTATAATGGAGTATGGACTTAGGCTCATAAGAAAATATAGTGGGCTAATGACCCTAAAATGTAAAAGATTGTAAAAAAATATAATCTTGATTTTATATTGATATTTCAAAAATATTTATTTAACAAAATCTTAACAAGTAAAACACTACTTAATATATATAATAAAATATTTTTAAAATTGTGAATTACATAAATCTCATATTTTTAATATCAAATTATAATCTATCCCTAATAAGTTTCTAATTACATTAATCCCTTAAAAAATAAAAAATCGGATACAATAATTGAAGCTTGAATACATTAAATATTGTCTCTGATACATTAATATGTAGTTCGGATTCATTAAAAATTAGCTCGGATGCATAATATGTAGCTCATATACATTAAATACCGGCTCAGATACATTAATATATCGCCCAGATACATTAATATAAGGAATTTTGGAGATTTTTAAAATTAATAAGGGATAATGGAAATAAGTGAAACAAAATGTGTGTACTTCTGTAATTTTTCCTTAAAATTCACAACTCGCAGGTTGGCCTCTAAGGCTTAGCGGTTGAGCCTAAGAGGCCAGTGGGTCAAATGAGGTTGAGCTAAAAAGCCTCATTCCTAAATGGGATGAAAAAGTTGAGCCCAACCCCATTTAATTCAAGGGTTGGGTTGGGTTTGTTCGGCCTAGCTGGCCAAGCCCATTTTGACAGCTCTACCCCTACCAGATGCCTTGCCACCTCTATTAGACTTGACCTTTGCCTCGACCCCTGGCAGGAGGCGATGAATCTCTGTCTAGATAGTTGAATGAGTATGCTCAGACCCTGAGTGAGTCTGCAAAGGACACTACTAAACCAGATGACTTGGATCCGCACACCCATAACAAGCCTCGACACGAATAACTAGCCTCGACACGAATAACTACTACTCCAAACTAGATAAGCTACCATGGCCACCTCATTCAGAACAATAGGATCCTTGGGATGTATTCCCTCTTTAAACTAGTGGCATAGATGCGTGAATAAGTCCTCGACGCTGAAGGATCTGCTACCTTTATGTGAATGACTCCATAAGAGACACCAAAAACTAATCAGATAACCGAGACCTCTTGGGGTCCCCAAATTCTTCCCTAACCATCAACTTTGCCTTGAGAAATTCAACCCTCTCACAAACATTGACTCTCTCTGCCTCACGAAAATAATAGCCATTACGTGCTTCGATAATTCATGGAAACGAGCAACATACTCACTCACAGACAAACTGCCATGTGTCAAACCCTCAAACCTTAATTGACGTTTCTCTCTCATGCTCCAAGGGATGAAACGGTCCTGCAAAGTATTGAGAACATATCCCACCCCGCCTAAGGAGATCCAATTGGTCTAGACCTCACTAAGTCCTTCAGCACACTTTGATAGGTCCACCTGAAGAGCAACAAAATGAACACCGGGAGCATCCACCATAACTACTACCTCAAGGATCTCATGGCACAAAGTCAAGAACTTATGAGCATCTTTCTCTCTTACCATCCTGAAATTAGGGTGCTTTCATCTTCTAAATCCTCAAATAACATTGTCAGCTTGTAGTTGTCCAAATGACATCATAAGCAATTAATGCACCACCAGTGGGTACAGAAACCACTAGTGGATGACCCACCTAATCATGAATGTCCGGAACCTACTGCTGACCTGTATTCTGCACCCCTATCCTCGTCTGATAACTCTATGGCATACTTGTCGCACCACTTTGATAAAAAATCTCCAGCTGATCCATCATTCTCAACAAAGTCTCCTAAAACAAATAAGCTCCTAACTCAAAAAGAACCTGGTCCTCAACATACTCAACATGTGGCTCAGGAAAAACCTCTCTAACTCTACTCTAGTTGGTGTCGCTCCACGAGCATGGCCTTTAACTGGTGCTACTCCACGAGCATGACCTTTAGCTCAGGACCTACTTCTAACCCTAGTGGGGCCTAAACAATTGCCTCGAGAACTACCTCTCATCTACCACTAGAAAAAAAAGCTTTGGTCTTTGGAATCCGCCAAATGATATGCGGTAACACAACAATACCGAAGGTAACCACACACAATAAGAAAGAGTGAACCAAAAGAAGTTTTTTAAAAGTCCTCATAACCTCTCGAAGATAAGTACAGACGTCTATGTACCGATCCTCATGACTCAAATTAGACTTTACTTGTACCCATATGCAATCTATGAATCTGGGGCTATGATGCCATTTTTCACGACCTAAATATGTACGTGATGACACTTTTCCATCCCACCAAAACAAGTCAGAAAAACTTGTTGCTTTCAATTGAACACGCAAGTGTACGTGGTCATGCAAGTAATATAATGACTTTTAAAAGAAATAGATTATCGAATCCAAAGTACTTTTCAATTGACTACTTTTACTAAATTATACTGGTCTATTTATTTATTTAAGAGTGCCAAAACAAAAGAATGCATTAATAAAATAATAAAATTACTGACAATAGATGGAATATTCCAGGGCTGAAACATGCATTGAATATCATGTATCATATTCTTGGCTTTGAACTAATTTTAGTTGTCAAGTTACTAGTTTACAGGGTTAATTGTATGAGTTGGGTATCAAACCTCTAGTTGGTTAGTTGTCTAACTACATCGTTGAGTGGGGATAAACATACCTAACTAGCGAGCATTTATATTTCATCTTGTTTCATAACTAAGAAAGTTTTTTATCCAGGCGTCACTCTTGAACAAAAATTACCTTGATGAAATGGATCGAGCGAGCTCTATGTATTCTCTAGTCTATCTAACCCCTCATCTCTCAATTTTAAGATTAGACAATATATTTATCTCTAGATGGCCAGTCAATAAATACTAAAACAAGAATATAAAAGTAACTTATTGTCACAAGATGTAATTCATAAACCTTATATATTCAATATTCTATTCGTAGCTACAGCCCCAGAACAAGGGTGTTTAGCGACTAATCTCTTAGAAAAGAAAAGGAAGAATAGAACCCTAAAAAGTATTGACTTTTTTTTTTGCAAAGTACCTCCTAATTGATCTCCTCCCCTCAAATAATTATTTTTATGGACCATTTATAAATGTAGAAAATCTTAAATAAAATAACGGAGTCCAAAATAAATTGGGAAGCCAAAACCCAAACGAAATTGTATTCGGTGTGAACAGTGGTTGTCGCCCAGCCGCCTCACTTTAATTTCTTATGGTTTTCCTTGAGTACCACATGGCAGCAGCTTCACGTTGCAAATTTGTGCAATTTCACCTGCCCTTTATTCCTTATATATTATTATATTCAATTTAATTCATTAAGTTGTCTGCTTGATTTCCTTCTATAATCGTCCATCTTTAATTTATTTTAGCTCCAAACTTTTTCAACTTTACACCAATATACTCCCACAAATAAAATACACTATTTAGCACAATCCATAAATTCACGCTCAAAAAGGACAAATATAAATAATAAATGAGAGGCAAATAATGATAAAAATATATAATTTTGGCCTCACATCAATCAACCTAACAAAATGAATGAAAAGTGGAAAGTAAAACAAGAACAAATTCAAAAGCAATAAACTTATTCTTCTATTAAAACTCCAAAACTTGGTTGTCACGAGTACAAGTCATAAATACATAAAGTGCAGAAATAAAAGATAATTAAAAGTCTCAATCTATTTGATTCTAGATTAGAAGAAACCATAAAATAAGAACAAGAGAGTTCATTGGAATGGAAAGCAACTACCTCTCAAAAGTTCTTTAATGAGCTTCAAAAATAAGAGAAGAAGAAAAGTAATCACACAGTTTTTAGCAAGTAACCAAATAAATAAGGAAAACTATCTATAAATTGAATACTTTTTTCATTCCAACCCTCCTCAAACTACAACTTGCATAGAAATTAACCCAACCTCACATTCTTACAATACACTATTCACAAGGCTTAACCACATAGTTCAATAGTCACGATTCAACGACCAACATGTATCAAGTATGTCAATTACAAATAAAAAATAGTTCAATTACAAGTAAACAATAGAGTAATCACAATTATCAAAATGCATCAAGTAATAATAATCAACTCTTGTCAGAACTATTTCCCTTCAGCATAATATCATTAGGCGGAATCATTTTTCTTTGGCTTTATATCATATCACTAGTCTGAACCATTTTTTTCCGACTTTATATCACATTACTTGTTGGAACCATTTCCCTTCAGCTTTATATCATATTTCTTCAGTTTTATGTCACATTATTTGCCGAAATTATTTTTCTTTGGCACATTATCACTGGTTGGAACCATTTTCTTTCGATTTTATATCATATCACATGCCGAAATCATTTCCCTCCAACATAACATCACATGTCTAATCACGATGCACAATAATACTAATGCACATAAGCAATTTTACACCATAAAGAAGAGACAATAATTCAAGCGATTCAAGTAGGGGTGGGCCTGGTATAGTACGGTATTTGAAAGTTTCAATACCGTTCTTTAGGTATTCAATTTTTAAAACATTATACTATTAACATATAAATTTAAGGCATAATACATATATTTGCCCTTAAACTTGGCTTCAAATTTTAAGTATGACCTCAAACTTTCACATTGCACAAATGGGCACTTTAACTATCCTATTTTTTAATAAATACACACGCGAATTTTGGACTCAAAGAGCGTGAAATGCAGTTGCGCCCACGTGTATTAGTGAGCCATTCAATGGCTGCCAACTAATTAATTATTTTACACGATATTTTTTTAAAAGAAAAATTTACACATCATTTAAGAATTAAAAAAATGAAAATTAATTTTAATTAATAAAAGGGTAGACATTTCTACCCCATTTCACATTTTCACCCGATTGTGAATCAAAGTCACTCAACTCAAAGGTGAAAAACCTAGGTTATCAGGGGAATCAAAATCTTGGAATCAAAAAGGGAAAAATTATTCAAGATTGCTACTAAAGTTTGTTCATCTGTTCTCTTCCTGGATTTAGTTCAGGTATGCTTCGATTTTACTCTTTTGAAAGTTTATCTTTGATTACAAAGTAGAATCTTTTTATCACCATTAGTGTAAAATTATTAATTTCTTACAGATTTATACATATGGGTCATATTATAGCTATTTTTCACCATGGAGGTCATTTTTATAAAGGTCACTATGTGTCAAAATTGGGAAATATCATTTTCAGCATACATAAGGACCACTTCTCTTTAACAGAGCTGAAATCGTATGCAAAAGATATTGGGTATGATGAAGTTGATGCATTTTTTACTGAAGACCCTACAACCCATAATTTTGTTAAGTTAGAAAGTGACAGCCAACTATATAACTTTGTTAAAGATTTGTGGAGTGGGTCATCTATTAAGTTATTTTTGAAGCATGTGATTGATAAAGAAGGTGGATCCACTCGTATCACTACTTTGGGACAATTTTCTATTGAAAAAAATAATCAAGAATTGGAAAATTGCTCTAGGATTTCACACGGGGTAGGTGAAGTTGAACAATCATTAGAAGAAGGAAATGGTGATTCTCTTGACTTTGAAGAGGATGACTTAGATGATGTTCCAGATCAGGATGATAGTGAAATTGATGAAGAACTGAGAGCTTTTAGAGAAAAACTTAGGAAAGACAAAAAGAATGAAGCTGCAAAGAAAAAAAAGAAAACTAAAAAACCCTCAAAGGATCAAGGTGTTGAGCTTGGAGAAGTTGGCATAGATAAGGGATTTGAAAATATCTTCAACAATAAGGCAACCAAATATAATGGAAAATTGGGAGGTGATGAAGTGTTTATTGACGCATCAGATGAACCAAGTGAAGATAGTGATGAGGAGCTAGATGTTTTAGCACAACCGGGTGTTGATTTACCTTCAAGAAGAAAAAGCAACAAACTGAGGTATGATTCTTCTTCTTCCATTTCTTTCTTTGAGTTGGGTATGATATTTGAGAGTGCAACTCAATTTAGAAAGGTTGTTGCTGATTATGCTGTTCAACATAAGGTTCAATTAAGGCTTAAACCCAATCAAGTTGGGCATAACAAAAGAACTTGTAAATCAGTGGTAAGAACTTTTGTCTTTATTTTAAATTTTAATCAATTTTATACTTCTAATTGTGTGTCTTTACAGCCCTCTGAACAGCCCACGCAACATCCTGCAAGGCTCTTTCAACAACTACCAGTGAGGCAGCCTTCACAACCACCAGTGAGGCAGCCTAGCACTGAAAATGCCTCTTCTTTATGTGCAGATACTTCAAAGGTTAAAGAAAGGACAAAAAAGCAGTCAACTGCATGGACATCATCTTCTTCAGTTGGAATGCCACCACCTTCTTCAATTGGAAGGTCACCAACTTCTTTAGTTGGAACGCAACCAGCTGCTTCAGTTGGAAGAAAAAGAACAAGAAATGTGGGATTTGGTGTTTACACAGATATACAATCTGGAAGACAAGTGATTAACGTATGTATATTGCCTTCTTTAATTGTTGATTTTCTTATATCTTTATTTAGGTATACTAAATAATGTCCTATGAATTATGTAGCCCGGAAGATCAAGTGAAAGAGTTATCTCAAGTGGAACAGGAGTAGCATTTAAAGATGCATCACAAACAAATGTTGATCTTGGATTCAATCCACCCAGTTTAAAATGGAAAGGAAAAGATGCAATGACTGGAAATCAACTTCAACAATTGTCAAAGACAAAGTTGAAAAGCAAATCCAAGGGGAAGTGGGTTCCATAAGAGCTCAAAGTCTTAATGGTGTGTATAATTGTTGATCTAGTAGGAGGTCTTTCTTTTTGTTTATTTTGATAACTGTGTGTAAAGGCATACTCCAATTACTTATCATTTTGATGTATTTTGGGTTATTTTGATGTATGTGTATGCATAGACAAATATTTAGAGTTTGTTATGTTGTGTTTAATGGATATTAAGTTGTGTTTTGTGTAGCCTTTTGGTGTTTGTTATGATTGATATTAAGGCTGCCTTGATGCTAGGACAATACAAACAAAATGATTCTGGCATAATTTTTTCAATCAATCTACATAACATTTACTACATAAAGAACTCTCTATAAATCCAAGATAGTATCACAATGATCAGCAAAAGTCGATATTTCCTCCTAATCTTTTCCTTTTCTTCATCAAGTTTTTTTATCCTCTTTTGTAATCCCAAAATAGCAATTCTAGCATGTACAGTATAATCAAGTTCACACCACCTAAAAAACTTGCATCCAACCTGTTTAAGAAGAACAAATTCACTATCAAAATTGAATCTTGAGAACTAAAATTTAAACAAAAAAATATGTTTTAAATGGAACCATACCCGATCATCTTCACATCCAAGAAATCAACGACCTGAATTGGTTGCAGACCAAGAAATCTTCATTATAGATCTTTTTCCACAATGACAAAAAAAATTACAAGCCATTTGCATAAAATAAAATGAGCACAAATCGTTTTAAAGAGAAAAAAAAATCTTGGTTTGAAAGAGGAGTAAAGAGAAATTAGATTTTGATTTGAAAATATAAAGATATATATAAAAGGGATTCATTAAGGGTATATTTGTCATTTCTGCTTTTTTTTTACCATTGTGGGCCTCAAAAATAGTCATAACTCGCGCAGAAAACGTGCAACACACGCGTTTTGCCATGTAGGATTCGCGTGTGTATTTATTAAAAAATAGGATAGTTAAAGTGCCCATTTGTGCAATGTGAAAGTTTGAGGTCATACTTAAAATTTGAAGCCAAGTTTAAGGGCAAATATATGTATTATGCCTAAATTTAATTTGGTATAGTTCGGTATTTTGAAGTTCAGTTTTGATATTTTACGGTATGGTAAATCGATAACCATTGTTTGTTCAATTTTGACTAATATATACTCGTATTATAGAGTATTGTGACATCGATAATTAAAAAGGTCTCAATTGTATCATACTAACACATTAAAAATGTAGAAATATATATATTCAAATAAGTACAAACAACTCCTTTTGTTAATCCATTAAATCTCAAATATATTTCAATCAAACTAGAGTAGTCAAAATTTCAAATTCTAAACATTTAGTTATACTAATATGCGGTTGCATATTTATTAGTATTTTAATATTATTTATATGTTATTTATTGAACTATATACTTAAGTATAATATTCAGTATTTCGCTATGTTATTTCTAAATACTAAATACTATACCGAATATAAAAAAATATATACCATATTCCATACAAAATACCACAATACAAAAATCACAGTAATTTTTTTTTGTATGATATGGTAATTTGGTTTATACCATACCATGGCTACCCCTAGATTCAAGTCCATGTTAATGTCATCAAAGCATTTCATCAATCAACCAAATAGGGTCCGCAATAAGGCAATTCACAAAGCATTATGATCAACATGATGTGTTTTCATTAATCTCTTTTTTATTCATTAAGGCTAATCAGGTGGAACAATGAACCCATAACTTCGTTCTCATTACTTCCCATTATACACTATAAAGAGAAAGACACGATTTTACTAGATTTACAAGATTTTAAAGATTACTGGCTTCAATTCAATCAATTAGTCAATTCAAGACTTGAGTCTTTCCTTTCCGGATAACACCCAAAACTAGACAATCTAATTCAATCGACTAATCACAATAAGATTTCAGAAATAAGAATAAACATATAACACACTCTGAAAATGGGTCAATCAACTCAAAAATCCAATTCCAAAAAGAGGTTTGAATTCAAAAAGTCTTTACTTGAAAATATTATCCAAGACATTTGAACTAATTGATGAAAATCATTTTGAAAAAAAACTCAAAATCATATTAGAATCACTAGTTTAGTTTAAAATTCAAGTTCTTGAAAAACCTTGTCATTTGCCAATCAAAATCTCAAGTTTTGATATTAAAATTCATAAATGATTAATGGAAAATAAAGTTTTAGGGTCACAAAATCTTATCCAAATGATTTAGCACAAGTAAAGGAAAAATAGGGCTTAAACCCTAAAAAAAAGTTCTCAAAATCCCTCTCAGATATTCAAAAGCGGACTCAGGTTCGCTTAAGCGAACCACAAGTTCGCAAAAGCGAACTTTTTGTGTACCCCGCAAAAGTGGCACCTCTCGCAAAGCGAATGCTCCTTAGCTTTTGCAAAGTTTGCTTACATGAACAAGTCTTCACAAAAGTGAAGCATGCAGACACCAACAAACCACAAATAATCAAATGGACCGTTGAGATTCGTTCAAAACCTCGTCTACTCAAACCATAAATGCAAAATGCAAATTGACTAAACTCAACTTTCCAAACACAATGAAACCACTGAAACACAAATCTGAGTTCGCCTTTATCCAACATTCATGAAAGTCATAAGAAATTAACATAGCGCCTAAAAAGGCCAAACAAGCTCGTGAAAAATCAACCAAAACCTCACTTAGGCCTAAAATTATTCTTTGAATCCAACAAAACTTTTAAAATTTCAATCTGAGCAGCTAAACCGCCAATGTGAACCAAAGTCAATCCAAATGCTAAAAGTTCACAAATTTCCAACTTAGGACCTCAAGTCCTCAAGAAGACTTCGAATCTGAAACCGAGAACTCTCATAGACCGATTTCCACATTTCACATTTACTGAAATCGATGAAATTTCATTCCGATACTCAAAACTCCAAAAGACACTAAAATTCACTTTTGAACAACTATAGTCTTATAAACTCAAAACTTACAAAAAATCATAACTTTTTACTCAATTCGAACCTAACTTTCACAACTCAAACAAAAATAACTCGGGGTTAATATCGGGAGGAGCAAATAGTTATTTTATGAAAAATCTAAAAAATGACCAATCAAATCATTACAATTAAGGAAGCCTATTATGTTTCTATGCTATTTATGAATTTTTTCCAAAATCTAATTCATAAAAGTTTTGTTCTTCGGTGCACTAAAGAATCGTTATCCTCAAATATTTTTTCTTTACTTGTATATATTGTTAATGGAAGGGCAAATAACCTTTTTAAAAGTTGCTTTTGGCTTTTATCTATCATAGAACTCATCATAATTTACAATTAGCTAGTTACCATGCTTTAAGGATATTATGTTTGAATTAAAAAGGTTTAATTGCGTATTCAAAATTTTAGTTATTTTTTATGTTTCTCATTTTGTTCAATAGCATTTGACTAAATTAGATTGAATCATATAAAACAAAAATTGATTTGATGATCGTATATTACTTACGAGCCAAAATTCTTGTAAATTGAATCGAACTAGTCCAAAACGAATTGAATAATTGAATGTGCTCTTTAACTCGATATCAATCACAATTTGAACTGATTGAATGTGTGCCCTAATTCGATGTCAATCACTTGTGATAAATTTGTATTAAAGTCGTTAGATCCGTGTCTACCTAATGCCATTCACTTTGCAATTTAATTTGTTTATAATTATTATAAAAATTTCATTCATTGGTGAGTTCCTAAAGATTCTATCGGGGTTCGTGGAAGGCAATAATATAGAAATTAGAAGTTAATGGTCAACTGGTCTTGGATTCAATTGATTGACAAGAATAATATAAAAATACGTATAATATAGTAATAATAACAACTAATAAGAAGTCTAATGATGGTAGGCTGCAGTTGGTAATCCGTCTACTTCAGTTGTTTATTAGATATGATAAAGTTTTCTAATTATTAAATAAACAAGTACTAGTAATAAAACAATTCTAACAACTCAGGCTGCTAAGAAGGAACAAACTGTTGTTTGTGGAAAGCAGTTGAGGAGTTGAGTCAGGGTATTCATTTTCAGTATCACATTGGTGATATGATGATGAAACTGTTTTATCTTTAATCAAAGATTTCGGGATATGAAAAAATCTTGTTGACAATATTACCCCTAAATAAATCATGCGGTGTGTGATCCAAATTTATTTAGAGCTTCAATGCGGGCTTCAGACACCAAGTGAAAAATAATACTCCCTCCGTTTCAAAAAGAATGATCCTATTTCTTTTTTAGTCTGTTTAAAAAAGAATGACCTCTTTCCTTTTTGGCAACACTTTAACTTTAACTTTCCACTTTCCATGTGGCATGTTTAAGACCACAAGATTAAAGGGCATTTTGGTACATTTGACATAACTTTAATTTAGAACCACAAGATTAAAAAAGTCTTCTTTCTTTTCTTAAACTCCGTTCCAAGTCAAACTAGGCCATCCTTTTTGAAACGGAGGGAATAATAAAAAAAAAACACAAATCAAATTTTTTCAAGCAAAACATATTATATATATATATATATATATATATATATATACAAAACATTTTTTCATATATATATATATCTTTCAAATACTTTTACAAATATTATGACTTATAATATTTTTCACTTAGTTTTTAAATTATGCAAAATTTACTTTAATTTTTTAAATATTTTACACCTGAATTTATGATCAAATCAAATTATTTAACTCGCGAACAAATTAATAAGCATAAATTTAGACAAAGTGAATAATATTCTTACTAATAAATACTACCTTTTTCGCAACAGCTTATATATTATTATACAATACTTACATATTTTCAAGCAGTGTGTTTGCTTTGTGTAATTGTGTATAAAAATAAATCCACTTTGTGTAAAAGTATATAGCAATATATAAAAATGTATTAGATCTTTTAAGTTTTTAACTAAAGTGAGAATCTTTTTTACGATCTCTAGTTATAATTTTTATTCACAACAAACTGAAATCTCCATCAATCTACTTCAAATTTTATAAATACCCTATTTAAACTATTATTTTCATCAAATCTGATCAAATTTCTCATAAAAATAAAAATCAAAAGTTAAGTCATTTAATATGTCAATAATATTGAGGTTATCTTTCTAATAAAATCTTCACCATATAGATCTCATTATATAATTACAATTTGAGCTTCAAATCCAACCATTGGTTCAAAATTTATCAACTAATAATAAACATGATTCAAAAAAGTTTAGATTCAACATTTTATATATCTCAAATTATAGATAAAATGAGTCCATGAGAATTATATGCTTAGTTTAAGTGGATAAAAATCTGAATATTAACCTATCAAATTTAGATCATAAATATTTTATATATTTAATTTAATCATATATAGCAGGTTGACCAAAATAATCAACGTCTCATATACTCTCCTAAAGCCTCAAAATACGGCTGGCAGCCCTAACATAACTCCTACTGCCTAATTTATAAATATCTGAATAATCCAAAATGCTCATAATTTTGCATTGACTCATGACCAATCTCTCTTTTGATTTTGACTATTATTAATATTAATACCAGGTGTTCCATTAATTTTCAAATATATTACCGGATAAATTTCAGAAATTAGCGCAAGGGATAAAAAATTATTCAAATCATATTAAACAGGAAATATATGCATATCTAACTCGACTTAAAAAATATTAAAATGAATCTTGCTTTAATTACATGATAAAAAATAAATTATATATCTAACTCGACTAAAAAAAAAAATTAGTTCATCACGAGAAAGTGGTACAAAATCATATAAGGATATTAAATATAACAGCCCTTATCCCAAGGTCCAAGGACATAGGACTCCAGCAATAAGCACAAAAGTTTGACCCATAAAACTTTGACCTAAAAGTTTATATTTTGTAAAAATAGATCAATTATTTTATATTTGTTATTTGCCAGAACATCAAAAGAGATATAAAATTTTCATAAAATATGAACATGATAATATATAATAACTATTTATTAATGATATTGACCATGTTCAATTTTATCAGAGAATAGTTTTCTACAATTTTAATTTAAGATTTTTATTAAATTAAAATTTGATTAATAAATATTATTTTTTTAGAAGAATAATTTTATGACAATGTATTATACTTTTGTTATGAAATTCTGTTATTAGTAACATTGTGTTACAAAAATGGGGACAATTTCAATGATTTTCACAACTTGTAAAATTTATGTATTTATGAGAAAATAATACAACTTAAAACTTCAAATTGTATGTTTAAATAAAAAATTTAATTTTATCTTATATAATTTCACATTATAATTTTATTTAACATAGCTAAACAGGCCGTTGAACAAATAAAAAAATGTTGTATATTGCAATATTTCAGTCTTGTACATTGCCTGGATGGATATAATTACAGAATTCAAGGTGATTGAAAAATGTTGTTACACGTGCAAAAAAAATTCATGCATAAAATACAATATGAATATGATAGTACTTGAGCTAGTGAGAACACACGTAAAAATAGAAAGACTGAAAAAGGTTTACCAAATATGAATCTGAATAATCATGTTCACATTTTCCAGTTTAGAACAAATCTTTTTTTTTTTTGGAATTGTTCCATGCCGTACTAATAATATCCTAATTCATTTCTAGATTTTTTTACTCAACCCAATTGCATATTTTAAATTAGTAGATTCAATCAACTATTATTAGATTAAAAATATACTATAGTCTATAAATAAACACTGTTAGGGTCAGAGTTGTTTTAACATAACATTAGAAGATGAGGAAAACAGATGGAGATAAAACCAAAACAACACGTCGACACGTCACAGTTTAGTTATTTATGGCGCGTTAACATGACCCTTCTCGATAAGTAGTTGACTGTTACGATTTTTTTCGAATATTTGTATTGAAGTTCAATTAGATTTGAATTTGTATTGATCAATTTCATATTGGAGGGTAAAACGTTTTCTGATAAATGTAATTATGTACCAAAGGTACTTGAATTTGAGATTTCTAAATAAGAATAAAAAATATTAATTACTCTACACGCCCGGCGTTTGAAATTTTAACTTTAATGTTTTTAGTCCAGAATTTGAAAAGGAATTTTTTGCTAGAAAATTAAAATTTTTCTTTCTCTTTCTTTCTAGGGGAAACCAAGAGTCCTTGTGGCTGGGTTACATGCAAGAAACCTCCTAGAGCTTACTTTCTTTGACCACCTAATTTTTCCAAGAAAGTCATAAAATTGTCTCTTTTTTGGGTTAGAAAAAGTGAAATTTCATAACTTTGAATTGATCAAACAACTCGTGGGTTACAAAGTTTAAAATTTTGTTTTCTAATATCTTTTTCCAAATTCCAATTTTCTGTTCACAGTACGCTGTACGGTAGATTTAAAAGTTTTAAGTATTTTTAAATTAAAATAATTATATTAAATACTTTTGAAATGCTTTTATTAAATTTAAAAAGTATTTATAAACCCTTTATAAAAATAAATCATTCCAACAGAGTCCGAAACCCAAAACAAAACAAAAAAAAAAGAAAAAACAGAGACGAGTTACAGTACAGTTCCCTGGTCCACTTGCTAATTTTAATTATTCTTTTCCACATTTCCACGCTTGAATCTTCTTATAATATACATATATATAACTGCCATGATTGTATTGTCAAGAGATATCTTTGTGAAGATTTTTAAAGAGCATAGAAAAAAAGTTTCAAATTACTTCCTTTTGTTCTTGTTTTTTATCTTATATTGTAAAGAAGATAAATTGAAAGATGACAGTGATAAGAACAAACAGTTTTAAAGGAACAGAGTCAGAAACCATGACGAAGACGAAGAAGAATTCGATAAATGTAACAAATTGTGAACCTTTAAAACTTATGCTACACACAACATTGTCATTCAAAAATCTGGTTCAAGTTGAAGATTCTGTTGTTGCCCTTCCTGAACCTGCTATCATGTTTTCACCACGACCTGTTTGTGAACTCGATGCTGCAGCTGTTAAGCTTCAAAAAGTATACAAGAGTTACAGGACTAGAAGAAACTTAGCTGATTGTGCTGTTGTTGTAGAAGAATTATGGTTCGTGTTATAATAATTAATTATCCTCTTCCATTTCAATCTTTGTGTTTGTCTTACATGTTTTCTATTCAAATTTTATGTTTATTGAAGATATATATATCGTACATGTATGTAGGTGGAAGGCATTAGATTTTGCAGCTTTGAAGAGAAGTTCTGTTTCATTTTTCAACGTTGAAAAGCCCGAAACTGCTGTTTCTCGATGGGCTAGAGCACGTACAAGAGCTGCTAAGGTTGGAAAAGGATTGTCCAAAGATGAAAAAGCTCAAAAATTGGCTCTGCAGCATTGGCTAGAAGCTGTAAGTTGGGAAAATAAGTGATTTTTTCTTTCGTAAAAGCTAAGATTTCGTATGATCTAGCAATTGACTCTTCGTTTTGTTTCTCTGTAGATTGATCCACGACATCGGTATGGCCACAACTTGCACTTCTATTATGATTTGTGGTTTTTGAGCGAAAGCTCTCAGCCTTTCTTCTACTGGTGAGTACTTGTACTTCATCGCGAATATTACATACTAAATGTTTGAGAATGTAGTGTTCCAATGAGAAATCTTTTCTTGATCTGATCAGTTTCCCTTTTTTCGCTATTAAGGTTGGACGTTGGAGATGGGAAAGAAACAAATCTCGAGAAATGTCCAAGGACAAAATTGCACCATCAATGCATCAAGTATCTCGGACCAGTAAGTTCATATGCAACTTAATTTACCAGAATGTAGTATACTTTGTCTATGGATCATTCATTAGATGTGTTTACACTTCTTTTTGACTTAATTGCTTATGCTTTACAATTTCAGAAGGAGCGCGAATCATATGAAGTAGTCATTGAGAATGGGAAGCTTGTTTATAAACAAAGTGGTGTATTAGTTAAGTCAGTAGAGGGTTCAAAGTCGATATTTGTTCTTAGCACAACAAGAACATTGTATGTAGGACAGAAGCAAAAGGGCACATTTCAACATTCGAGTTTTCTATCAGGTGGTGCTATCACAGCAGCTGGAAGACTAGTGGCTCATTCTGGAATTCTGGAGGTAACTATCCAACAATATCCATAGATAACAACAAACAGATCTGTAACGAAAACAAATATACTTATCTTGTCTATGCATATGTTTTCTTCTGCAGGCTATTTGGCCATACAGTGGTCACTATCACCCAACTGAAGAGAACTTCAAGGAGTTCATAAGCTTTCTTGAAGAACACAAAGTTGATCTTACAAATGTTAAGGTACGTATATGTTGAAATCGTTGACGTACTATATATATGGTGTGTTATGTTCAACAACATTGCTAACAGTCATATACATGATTTATTTCTTATACAGAGATGTGCAGTTGATGACGACAATCTCTCAGAGGCATCAAACAGCCAACCATCTGTTGATCTTTCAATTGCTAAAGAATCTGAAGAAAGAAACACATCAAAATCCAAGAAACCAGAGGATATCATCATCAATAAGAAAGCACAAGCATTTAGCTTCTCCAAACATTTGTCAAGCAAATGGACAAGTGGAACTGGACCTCGTATTGGCTGTGTTAGGGATTACCCTACAGAACTACAATTCCGAGCACTTGAACAAGTTAATTTGTCGCCTAGGGTGGTCAATGGAGGTTTCAACTTCTCTGGTCCAATCCCCTCACCAAGGCCAAGCCCAAACATTAGGCTATCACCTAGGATTGCACATATGGGACTACCGAGTCCCCGGACACCAATTTCTGTGATTAACTAAGAAACATTCCAAACAAATGAAGTGACAGACTCCACACAACAAATTAGCCCGCGGGAGGAACATACTAACTAAAATCTTCAACTTATTTGTTCATTCATATTTGTATTCTATAGATAGTGTTCCATCCAATTGCATTTGGATTTTCAAATAAGATAAGACATGATTCTTATTCCTTTGTATAGACTTTTTTTTTGGTTAAAGAAATCTGAAAATAGAAACTTTTTTTATATAACAAAGTTAACAAATAACATTTTATTGGATACACTTTCTCTTTGTGGTATTTCACCTCATGCTTGTTTTTTGGACACTCATTGTGTGTATCCATTTTGCAATAGATAGGGAAAAGCCTACTTGAGCTTTTTTCATAAAAGAAATACAATGTTGTTTTGATGATAGATCAAAGGATAAAGCACATTACAAATCGATAGTGAAATATCAAATTGCTATCACGAACATAAAACTCAGTGAGGAGGGGGGAAAAGCAGGAGAAATTGATATATAATGAACTAATGGTGATGTTATTGGATGGGAAAACACAACTTAATGGTGATTTCACTTGGAGATTTTGAGATCATACTTGGGATTGACTTCTGAAGGAAGGTTATATTTATTCCTTTGCCTCATCTTGATGAATGATGATCATGAATGAAGGCAATCCAAGTTTCATAAAAGTTGTTCATCCGCCATTGTTGTTGACAAAGTCTTGAGGAAGGGAGAAACAACCTTTCTTGCTGCCTTGGTTACGATAAGACCTGATGTCAAAAGTGAAGTGCCTGATTGTGTGGCAAACGTGTTGAAACAGTTTGTTGATCTGATGTCACCGGAGTTGCCTAAGAAACTGCCACCGAGGAGGGACATTGATCATAAGATTGAGTTGCTTTTAGGTTCAATTTCTCTTGCGTATGCTCCTAAGGAATTGTATGAGTTGCGTAAATAGTTGAACAAGTTGCTAGATGATGGTCTGATTCATCCTTCTAAGGCTTCCTATGGTGCACTTGTTTTGTTCCAAAAGAAGCAGGATGGGACACTGAGGATGTGTGTGGACTACAGGGCTTTGAACAAGACAATAATGAAGAACAAATATTTGATTCCCTTGGTGCTGGATCGGATGGATAGGTTGAGGGAGGCATGTTGGTTTACTAAGTTAGATCTTAGGTCATGCTATAGTTTAGGATAGTAGAGGGCGATGAGCCTAAGACAACATGTGTAACTAGATATAGATTGTATGAGTTCTTTGTGATGCCGTTTGGGCTTACCAATGCCCCGACTACCTTTTGTAACTTAATGAATGATGTATTGTTTGAGTATCTTGATGAATTTATGGCGGTATTCTTAGATGATATTGTCATTTATTATGACACCCCAACTTAAGATAAGAAATCACACATCGACAAAACACAAGAGAGATGTTGGATATATAAGTAAGCAAGTCTTACCAACTAGTGACAAGTTTTAAATTTGTGCAGACATAGGGCCAAAGTAGACAATATCACTAGCGTGTTGGGTCATTACAAATGGTATCAGAATCACTCATATGACAGCCTTGCTGATGTGGGCCAAAGTTCAATTGAGTTTAGGCAAATCCAGTAAGTTGCGAACCTCCGTGCTGAGTCTAGGCAAATCCCATTCGATGGGCAAACCTCAGCGAGGACACTAAGTCGATAGAGGGTGTGTGTGACACCCCATCTTAAGATAACAAATTCCACATTAGCAATACACAAAACAGATGTTGGATATATAAGTAAGCAGGTCTTACCAACTAGTGACAGATTTTAAATTTGTGCGTGTCTAGGCTCAAAGCAAATAATATCACTAGCGAGCTGTGATAATCAAAGGGACAATTAAAAGAAGAAAGAAAACATATGTGGATTATAATTAAGAAATTGAAATTATGGACAACAAGGGACTAAAACCATCATCTCCCAATTGATTTCAACACCTAAAATCAACCCTACACAAGAATCAAAGGCAACCAAAAGATGACCACAAATGAGAAACACTTTAATTAATCAGGCAACGGAGTTAACAATTAATTCTAAGAGTTAACCACTAATTACTCATTAATTCCTTAAGGAAATTTAACTAAACACTAAATTAAGCAACTACAATTTGAGAACATTCAATTTCAATATTCAACATACTCTAAGTATTCCAAAATGAAAAAAGACTAATATTTATATTTTATACTAAGAAATAAAGAAGACACTTCTTTGATAATTTTACCCTTAATGAGATAAGGGTCTTGTTTGGTTGTCTTCTTTTGTGAATTCTTGAATTTACGAGATGATATTTTGCTCAAATGACCTCTTTCTTCTTTCCCTTCACTTTGATGGACCTTAGCTTCCACATATTGTATGTATTTATTTTGTGTCAATCTAAGTTCCTCTAAAGTTTTCATGTGATCCGTGTTATCCTTGTCGTTTTTATCCTCCCCTTCTTGAAAAGGATTCGTCATCGAATCCAAACCTTGCAAAATCATAAAAAGGACAAACAACAAGCATATCCCCATAACATGCTGGTTAGTACAATGGTTAGCATAAAAACATCACACAAAGGAGATTCAATCACAAGGAACAACCAAATATCCTCTATTATCATTACTATTAAGCCAATAGATGGAGAACAAGGAAATTGGATATTCCTCGCATCAAAAGGATAATACCACAAAAAATATGACACTACTATAAGCACAAATACTTCCAAACTCTCACGGGTCAAAATGATAATAGGTTTACATAATGAGGTCATAAAAACAAATATAGACCTCAATGATACCCCATCCCAAATGCAATGCACATTTAAGACAAATGAGAGTCATCATATGCAAAGAGATAGTAGAGAAATGTGCCATGCACATTGAAGTCATCTAAGGTGTTCCGATATGCAAGATCACAACTAGGTTCAAGGATCCAAGCACTTATTACATCACAAGGTGGAACACACAGTGACAACATGATGAATATAAGATAAACTTCCACTTCTCTTGAAAAATAAATCATACCCCCATAAGATGCACAATCAACAAGATCATAGCAAAGTAAAGAAAGGGGGTTATAAAACAATCCTTCCCATGCACAACATAGGCCCCTAAAGTGGATTGTAAACCCTCAAGAAGAAATTTCAATCATAAGGAAAGGTGCCAACAAATTCCTCCAAGTTGTGCTTGTCATCTTGACAAAGCATCACTACACAAGTACAACAATTTAACGCATTATCGGGATCAAATGGAAAGGAAATCGATACGCATGGATCAAGTACACCCTTTTTTACCCAGTTGACACTCTTATCTTCCAACAACATTCTCCACTCAAAAGCATGAGCATAATCATATGCAAACAAGTAATAAAGAAATGTTCTACATAAATGAACTTCATCTAACGTGTTCCTACATATATAATCATTTGATCCACAAGCATTAAGGCCTTGATCAAGAATAGGATAACACAAGAATGAAGGGCTCATTGGAGAATATACACCCTCTTCTATTTGACCACTAACCCCTCCAACAAATGTACTATCATCCTTCAAGAATAGAGGTCCATCTTCGGAAAGTGTGTCATTATACCATAGTGGATTCTCAATCACTGGGTAGACTTTAAGAGGGACTACACTTCTATCATGACAAAACACACCACTATGCATTTCACCATCATTAGTGATGTCAACATCAAACAAGGGATTATTACACACAAGTTCATCAACACTAATATCCCTTGATAATGAACTATCATTTAAAGTACATGTATCAACACTAGATGGACACAAAAAGACTATACTAGAAGAATCAATTTGGTCATCAATGGGATCAACTAGTGTATTCACATTCTCAACATGTACATTATCATAACATGACAAAGAACTACATGACAATGTAATGTCACTCAAAACATAATTGTCAACACTAGGTGAACACAAATTGATCTTTCAAAAAAATTATGTTCGATCATTAATAGGATCAACTAGTGTATGAGCACTTTCAACAAATACATTATCACTATGTGACAAAGAATCATTAATCTCACACGAAATCAAGATATCACAATCAATTTTTAAGCTTAAGGAGGTGTAAGAATTAACATTGTTACCTTGTAGCTCATAACATGAAGTGTCTTCACCTTTGCTGTGCAACTCCTTAGGTTCTTCATCACGATGAGTAGTACCCATCAATAGTCTTTCCAATTCATCGGGTGCCATCTTGGTGACTAATTGAATGACCTTTTCAATACTTTCTTGTATTGAAGCAAACAACTCATTTGTGCTCATCGTACGAGGATCTCGATCGCAAAATGATAATGATCCTTCCATTATACCTATAAAACTTAACAAACAAGTTAGTAGCAAAATACTCATGTCACTCCTTATTTGAACTCTCAACTCACCTACTATGGCGTCGTCTTAGAATAATAGT
Source organism: Solanum sitiens (assembly GCA_016801875.1). Lineage (NCBI taxonomy): Eukaryota > Viridiplantae > Streptophyta > Magnoliopsida > Solanales > Solanaceae > Solanum > Solanum sitiens. The sequence continues at coordinate 521,776 of JABWTJ010000479.1, read as the reverse complement.
GAACTAGTTTCGCCAACCAATTCAAGGACACATATCCTTTGTGATGGAGTGGATTCTTTTGACTCTCGAAAGAAGGATGACCCAAATTAAAACTAACGGACTTGAACCAAGAAGTTTATCAATAAATTAAGATGAGAAGAGTAGAAGAAAGAAGCACCAAAAGAGATTCAGAATCAAAACAAACTAAGTAAAAGAATTACTTGTTGTTACTTAATTTGAAGGATCAAATAAATGATTTGATTATAAAAAAAATAGTTAACAAGTAATTAAAGATGTTAACAAATTATGAAATAGTTGAAAATAGAAGAAAAATGAGTTTAGAAGAAGAAGTGAATTTGGACACTTAGAAAAAGAATTATGGCAAAAAAACTGTCATACTTGGCCAAATTTTAAGGCTGAAACTAAATCCCTGCTCCCTTAAGTTGTACCCCATGCGCTGCATGTGAGAGTTGTATCTCTGTGTGTGGCAGTCACAATTGAGTTGTCGTTAACGTGGTTGTTGTGTTGGCAGTTGACTCTATTGACTGCTGATATGGTAGTCCATATGGATTATTTTTTTTAAAATCATTTTTTTAAAATTTTGATAAGAACACTAAGAATACACACTAAATCTCAATATACTCAAATCAACTCGGAATACACTTAAATTTTAGAATTTTCTTTCCTTCAACTCAAAGAAAAATCCTCAATAAATTATTAACCTCCAATTTTCCTCAATAAAAAGACCCACTTTCAAAATTTGAAAAGTTTGAAAAGCTTGAAGCTCTTCAATGTGAACTTCACTTCTACAACTCCAAATTGAATGAAATTTGAAATCTAGACTCAAAAAACACTAGAGAACAAAGATCTAGTGTCAAAAAAAACAAAAAAAAAAACAAAAAAATCAGATTTTTTATGGAAGATTTTGGACCCATTTCTTTGCAAATCAAGACTAGATTTGTAGGAAAAAATCTAAACGTAGGCTCTGATATCAAATGATAAGAATCAAGGGGAAATTGAAAGAAGAAAGAAAACATTTGTGGATTAAGATTAAAAATTGAAATTATGAGCAACATGGGACTAAAAACCTCACCTCCCAATTGATTTCAACACCTAAAATGATTTCAACTCAAGAATCAAAGGCAACCAAAAGATGATCACAAATGGGAGACACTTTGATTAATCAAGCAAAGGAGTTAACTATCAATTCTAAGAGTTGACCACTAATTACTCACCAATTCCTTAAGGAAATTAAACAACACTAAATTAAGCAACTACGATTTGAGAACATTCAATTTCAACATTCAACATACACTAAGTATTTCAAATGAAAAAGTACTAATATTTATACTAAGAAAATAAAGAAGACACTTCTTTGATAATTTTACCCTTTATGAGATAAGGACCTTGTTTGATTTTTTTTTTTTGGTGAATTCTTGAATTTAATAGATGAGCATTTGCCCAAATGACTTCTTTCTTTTTTTAACGGACCTTCCACACATTGTATGTCTTTATTTTGTGTCCATCAAGCTCTTCTAAAGTTTTCATGTGATCCATGTTATCCTTGTCGTTATCAAGTTGAGTCGTTACATTTATAGTCGTACACTTGATGATTATGTGAAACACTTAAGTGTGGTCCTGTCTCGTTTGAAGGGATACACACTCTATGTAAAAATGGAGAAGTGTGTGTTCTCAAAAGAAGATCAAATTTCTTTATCATTTAGTTAGTCAAAATTAAGTTCGAATGGATCCAAAGATAGTGTAGGTCATTGTGGATTGTCAATTTTGACCCTCCTTTATTTTAATTCATTGTTTTCAAACTTCTATAATGTATCAAAAAATTATATTTTTATTATTATTTTAGCACTATGAACATATTATTATTGTTTAAATTACTAATAAAATATATGTTTTATTGTTGAAGTTACTATTATCTATTGATATATCCCTTTTTCTTAAATAATGGGTTTGTTGTCACTTAAATTCAAATTTCACATTTATTAAATTAATTAAAACTCATAATTTGTACCTATATTTCATATTAGCGCAAAGTCATACTATTGATATTCTTATTTTGTAAATTATTAATTATCATTCCATAACATTTATTATATTAGTTATTTAGTTAGAAGCCTTAAGTAATCTCAAAAACAAAGGAGAAGTCCAATAATTCCGTCTAAACCCTTCAAAATGATCCCAAATCTACTCTAGTATTCGGTACATATCCTTTCTAATATCCAGCCTTAAATTTTTTAGAAGATTTTCAAAATGTCAATATTTTAGCATTTAATATGACACCTTAGCCACATTTTCAATATTTATGAAAAATGTCTATATTTTAGTTTGTCATTCTTTGATTTATGTATTTTTATTTGTTTGATTTGAAAGAATACAATTATTTAATAACATAAATGAGAAAATTAAGGGAGAAAATATTTTTAAAAAAAGGAATAGATCACTTATAATTCTCACCAATTACAATTTCAAAAGTAAATGAAAGTGCACCCAACCCGCCTTGTTCATCAAATTTCAAATATCAATTTTTAACTTTCCATTGATAATACTAAATTTTTTTTGAATGATTTCGATTCAATTGCAATTTTTTTATTTGGAATTAAAATTTTGTGACAAACGATTAAAAATCTTGTTGACAAACAACTTTGGAAAAGGAATTCTCAACTGGAACTTCAATATAATCAGTTTTCTCCAAAATCGATCAAGTAGATGCAAAAGATTCTATTGAAAAAGGAATCTTAATGATTCACTGGTCGGGATGGTGGAACGAACCATAGATTAATTCATGTATTCTGAGATCTGAGAAGTCACGAGTTAACCCTACAAATGAAATAGGGATTGAAAGAGTAAATATTCGCCCGCGAAAACTTTTTTATTGCAAAATTTAGGACAATACAATAAAGGATACTTCAATATAATCAGTTTTCTCCAAAATCGATCAAGTATTAGTTAATTGTTGGATCCTTAATTTGTTTCAAAGTGATTCAAAAACGGTTATGAAAAGTTTTGATGATTGTAAATTATATCTATTTTCCTTGATAAATGTAAATTATATTTATTATTGTCATGCCCCGAGGCTACCCCTTGACATAACACGGGACCTAGGATCACGAGTGATCCCAAGCTAACCCTGTTTCTGGCATATCATAAACATATTGAGTCATTGCCAATATCTAAGAGAAACATGAACTAATGCGGAAGCTAATCAATTGATAACTGAAAATGGGAAGAACCCAACTAGTCTGAATATATATAAATCACAAAAGAGTTTAGTAATACTGAACCGTCACTCAAAAAGGTAAAGTTGAATGTACTACTATATTTGGAAAATCCTCTAACTTAGTTGAGTTGCTGGGACATGTCCTTAGCTAACTCTAGCAAAAACTGAAAATTGAATATACAAACTAAAATAAAAGCATGTCTATTGTTCTCAGAATATGATGACTCAGCACTAAAGTTGTTGAATGCGGACAAGAATTGATCTAAGAGTGATCTGGATGATGAGTACCTAAACCTACATCATGAAAGGATGTAGCGCATAATATGCGTCAGTACATGGAATGTACTGAGCATACATGATATAGATAAAATATACAAGTTGAACAAAGCATAAATGAGCAATGATATAACCTGAACAGAATATAAATTCTAAAATAAAACTGAAAACTGAGCTAAATGCAATGACCAATTACTAATCATGAACATAGCATAATGAGACTGAATACAGAAGTATAAACTAAAAACCTGGTCAACTACACTAGAGTCTAGCTGTGGGAGCTACTATTAACCAACATAAAACCACGTGAGCTAAACGTGGAGTACGATGTGTACGCCCTATCTAGAGGATCCAATATACCTTGTCATGGGTATAAAGGCATGACTAGCGTGATCACTAAATTTGATGCCCAATAAAGGGAACTTAATAATCCTACAAGGGCGTGTGACTATGAGGGTACGCTGAACCCTAATTCAACTCGGTGTTAAGTCTACTCCCAACTGAGATTATGAGGGTACACTGACGGTCAAATGGACCACAACCCATCAAGTGGGTCGTGGTTTTTGGCCAGTGTCTACTGGTTTAGGACAACCCTCAATCAATATTACTTCACCTACTTCAAACCAACCAACCGGAGATCTGCATCTACTCCCATATAATGCCTCATAAGGGGCCATCTGCATACTATAATAGTAGCTATTATTATAGGTGACCTCTATGAGAGGTAGTTGATCATCTCAACTGCCCTTCAAATCGATCACGCAAGCTCTCAACATGTCCTCTAAGGTATGAATGGTATGCTCTGCCTTACCATCCGTTTATGGATGAAATGTTGTGCTGAGATTACCTAAGTACCAAGACCTTTCTTAAATGATTTCTAGAAATGAGAGGTAAACTGAGGACCTCTATCAGAGATGATAGACAAGGAAACCTCATGCAACCTGACTATCATCTCTTGAGTCATACCTCATAGTTTATGATATTCTACCTTAACATGTTGACAATTAGGATACTTAGCCACAAATTCTGCTATGTCCCTTTTCATGACGTTTCACCAAAAGGTTTCTTGTAAATCACTATTTTTCTTAGTGGCACCTGTATAAATGGAATATTTAGAGTTATGAGCTTCGGTAAGGATCTGTTGACTTAACTCACCCATATTAGGAACACATAAGCGACCCTGGTAACGAAGCACGTCATCTCCCCCTTGAGAGAAAACCTCAACTTTCTATTGATGAACTCCACCTTTTAACTTAAGTAATAGAGGATCACTATCTTGTTTTTCCTTAACCTCTGCTACCAGTGAAGATTCTGACCTATTCTACACTATCACACCGCCATCTGACATGTCCTTAAGACTCATTCATACGTGACCAAGCCGGTGAACATCTTTTGTTAATTCCTTCCTTTATTTCTCAACATGTGCTACACTACCCATAGACAGCCTGCTGAGAGCATCATCCACTACATCAGCCATACCAAGATGGTAAAGCGCACTCATGTCATAGTCCTTGAGTAATTCAATTCATCTCCTCTGATGAGATTCAACTCTTTCTGGGTGAACACTTATCAAAGGCTCTTATGATCTGTCAACATCCTATAAGTAATGTCTCTAAATCTTTAGGGAAAATACTAAAGTTGCAAGCTCGAGGTCATGAGTCGGGTAGTTCTTCTCATGTACCTTAAGTTGGATAGAATCATAAGTTATGACCTTACCTCATTGCATCAACACATAACCTAGGCCAACCATGGATGTATCACAATAAACCACATAACCATCTGGTAGGATCATGACCGAATTTGTAGTCAACTTAGTCTTGAGTTCTAAGATTCTTTTCTCACACTTATCTGACCACTGAAATTTGACCTCTTTCTGAGTCAACTTGGTCAATGGGGAAGCTACAGATGAAAATCCTTCAACAAATCTCCTATAACCATCCAAATCCAAGAAGCTTCAGATATCTATTAGAGAGGTAGGTCTGAGCTATTGCTTTATTGCCTCTATTTCTGAGAATCCACTCGGATTCCTTTGCTAGATACCACATGACCAAGGAAAGCGACCGACTGTAACCAGAATTCACATTTGCTGAACTTGGAAAATAACAAGATATCCTTGAAAGTTTGTAGAAAAACTCTCAAATGAGTCACATAACCATCCTCATTCCTATAATAAATGAGGATATCATCAATAAAGATAATAACTAACAAGTCAAAATATTGTTTGAACACCTGTTCATTAAGTCCTAAAAGTTGTAGGAGCATTTGTTAGTCCGAAAGACATAACTACAAATTCATAATGACCATACCAAGTTCTGAAGGTTGTCTTAGAAATGTCACTATCTCTGACTTTGAGCTAATGATAGCCGAATTTGAGGTCTATCTTTGAAAAATACCTAGCACCCTGAAGTTGGTCGAACAAGTCATCAATCCTGGGGATATGGTATTTGTTCTTGATTGTGATTTTTTTCAACTGATGATAGTCAATGCACATTCTAAGGGAACCATGTTTCTTTTTCACGAACAACACTGGAGCACCCAATGAAAATATATTGGGTCTGAGGAAGCCCTTATCTAGAAGGTCTTTCAACTGTTCTTTCAATTCCTTAAGCTTGGTTGGAGTCATTCTATAAGGAGGAAACGAAATGGGCTCGGTGTCTTGAAGGAGATCTATTCTGAAGTTGATTTCCCTTTCACAAGGGACTCCGGGAAGGTCTTTTGAAACACTTGTCGAAACATATTTACTTATGGGACTGACTCAAGAGTTGGGGTTTCAAAGTTTGAATCCTTAGCCTGAACAAGAGGATAGACATACCTTTTTGAAATCATCTTCCTCGCCTTAAGGTAAGAGATGAATCAACCCATAGGCACTAAGCTACTACCTTTTCATTCTAAGACTAGATCGTTTGGAAACTAAAATCGAATGATCCTAGTTTTACAATTGATTGAGGCATAACAGAAATATAACCAATACATGCCTAGAATGATATCAAAATCTACCATTTCTAACTCTATAGATCTGCTGAGGTGACTTTCTAAGACACTGTGATGGGGTAATTTTTATATACCCATCTAGTTATAACTGGGTCACTAACTGGAGTAGAGACTGACAAGGGTTCTGAAAGAGTTTCTAGACTGACACTGACGTATACTACTATATAGAGAGTTACAAAATAAAGAGTATCTCATGTATTTAACAATTCATAAACATCTAAATGAAGGACTCGTAACATACTAGTGATCACATTAGGAGAGCCTGAAGATCATACAACCTGTTGTAGCGCCGATCGCCACCGGTACCAGATGAAACACCATGTTGAGTTGGGCGACCTGCTCTTGCTGCAGAATCTGTAGACAGAGCCCTATTTTTGTTACCTCTTTTCCCCTTCCAGGCAGCGTGTCTCAACCCGAGAGAACCCCCTAGTCGTAACCGGCATATTCGAATTTGAAGAGGTCTTATACAAGCCCTTAACATTCATCATCACATATATCATAGAATCAAAATGGAAAATTTAAAACTTTTACCATATAGAAGTCAACTTCTTCAATATATCAAAATAGGAACTAACTCTATCATAATACCATCTAGACATAGGAATATGAAAGTTGGACTTAGCCCTTACATCAATAGGAAGTCTTAGAATAGGATAGAACAACACAGTCTATCAAATATACGAAATGAACTAATCATAGGTGCTTTGTCCTCGAACTTGAGGACTCACCAACTTGGGAAAACAAATCCAAGCTTCTTGAGAAATGACCTTGAATTACCTCAATGGCGCGAACCTATATTAGTTGGGGGAAAAGGGAAAGAATATGGGTTAGTACAACACACGTACCAAGTATGATGCCATGCGCATAAAACATTTGAAATATGCACAAAAGGACATTTTAGTTGAAAATATGCTTTTTATCAAGTAAAACCCAATATGCATACAAGATAAGGAACATAAGCGAAATCAACATAATAGTAACCCAACATACAAGCAACCTAGGCGACACTAGTGCAATGCCAATGATAAGATTCCATAACGCTATCAAAAGCTATGTGCCAACTATAAGCCACCTACCACATTCATATGTCATAATATCATAATCATCATAAGCATACCATAATATGAAACCAACCATGTTCATAATGTTCATTCATAGCTTACAATATATAATCATAAGAGAACCCTACTACAACCCCCTATTAGAATCATACATGTGCAATGTGCAATGTGCAAGAGAAGTCTCATACCCTCCCTTCAAGTATGTAAAATCCCTAAAGAAATCCCTAGTGGGAGTTCTTATCCTTAGATTTGTTCATTCCTTTGATTATACATTTAGGGAAGGATTGCAATAATCAACATAGACCATGTAAGCTACATGGAATCCGGACCCAGACTTGTTAAACGTAGAAGATTTACATCTCATGAGATAACACATATATTAGGAACCCTGACTTGCTAGACGTAAAAGGAACTCATATAGGAAGCGTACTTGATAAACGTAAAAACCCTCATCTCATTTTCATGTCCTCTCTGTGCTACACATTTATTCCCTTTAGAAATCATCTTTAGTCATTACATAAGTTTACATTAGTCTTTACTAGACATTCATGTCAATATCTTATCATAATAGCTCGTAGGTGTACATAAGTGAGAATGATCCTTTCACTTTAGAAACACTACCAAGTGAGTAAACCTTTCACTTTATCATTATATTATAATCATGAGAACTACCTTTCAATCATATAGCAATCTTAACATAGCAACATACACACTTCATACATAATTCAAGTGTATAGGGTTAAGGATGACGAAACCTTGTCATCAATACCACAATAACACAACAGATATGGAATCATCATCACCTAAGTGATTCACCTTTCATACATAAGTTCCATGGAGAACCAACCTTCATACCTTTTTGCCTTTCAAGTGACTTGATACTTCAATCAACCTAACAATGCATAATCAACACATAATATAAGGTAATTAATAACGTAATAACATAACTAACATCAACGTAAACAATTAGTATGTTCATCATCATCTTCAACCAATCCCCCATATCAAATCCAAGATTTATGAAATTGGGAATGAACATGGGTCTAAGGGAATTTCAAGTGAAAAATAATAGTTACTCATTATTATACACATAATCAACCATATCTAACCATAATTAATCACAATTGATCCATAAAATTCATTTAGAAGGAGACCCATGTATAAGAGTAAAACTCTAGCTTTTTGGGGAACTTTTGAAAGCTTAATTTGAGAGGACCTCTTGGGGAAAGGATTCCCAAGAGTGAAAAGCAACCATACCTTGTTAATATTCAAAGAATTATGAAAGAAAGTTAAGTTTTGAAGCCCTAGTAAAAGCTTGCCCTTCCTCTTCAATGGAGTCTTGAGTTGAGACAGTTTCGAGAAAGTTTCTGTTTTGATTTAGTGTGTTGAGTTAGAATGACTCGGGGTAATGGGGTTGGGTCTTATAGTTAGGTTTATTTAGGTAATTAACTCAATAACCAACCCCTAATTAAATAATTAACTCGAAGTTGTACCCCCAACTTAAAATCAATTTTTGAAAAAACTACTCCCCACCTACGGATCGTAGGTGGCTCCACGCCCCCGTGCTGCTGCCTCATGGAATAGTTCTAAGGGTGGGAAAATGGTTAACTTGGTGGGTAGACTAAATCTCAACCCACTATCCCCTTCCATGCCCCGTCAACCACTTAACGGTCCGTCAAGGGTGGTCGTGGAAGGCTGCTGTCTTTTGATAACTTTTTACCAAACACTTGAGTCCTCATGTCTTACCCGGACGTTTTGACCCTAAAATATTATTTTACTTATTTAAAATATTTTTACATAATTTCATCAACATACGACACTTCAAAACCTTCACAAGACCTAAGAACAGATACTAGTTCAGTTTCACTAATTTCCGAACGTCATGGTCGTTTCTTAATGTTTAGGCTCTAATACTTCCAAACCAAGTTAATTAGATTAGTTTAGGTTTAGAAACATAATTTTAACCATTTTAAGTCATTATTCATAATGTAAGGCTCTAACTTAGGTTATTAGATTTTCGGGGTGTTTTAGAACGACAAATCTTCAACCTTTGGAAAGACTGATCACACCCAAAGCATCCTTCCCCACGTGCAAGACACTCGCCTGAATGCTTCTTACCACACTTTGGACAAGTTGGGAAGGTCCTTTTACCTGAAGCACTCCCCCGTGACTTCGAGCCTGATGCCCTACCTTTCTAATCCTGTCGAAACCTAGGGATGGAGAACTAGTTGATGAATGTCCTGGGGCTGCAAATTTCTACTGAAATTATGAGTGATTCCCACCGCCTGACTTTTGCGTAGAGTACTCATAGTTACTTGTTCTAGCCTTTTTGTTGTCCTTAGCCATTTTCCTAAGCTTATCTCCCTTAACCTGCTGAGTGTGAGTCTTGAAACTGGAGATCTTCATATCCCCTAAAAGCATAGCATTCCAGCACTCGGTCTTCACCAGGTCAGATCCCCAAACAAAAAGTTACTCATTTGTGCCCTTGGATCGGCAACCATGTGTGGAGCGTACCTGGAGAGCTGGGTCAACTTCAGCACATACTCTTGGACCGATATTGAACATTGCTTCAAGTTCATTAACTCATGTGCCTTAGTTTCTCTCAACTTCATTGAGAAGAATCTGTCCAGAAAAGCTGCAATAAAATAATCCCAAGTCACAAGAGCTGCATCGACACCCCTATTTTCTTTCCACCGAGTGAACCATATATGATCCATATCATTTAGTTGATAGGATGCTAACTCAACACTCTCAGTTCCAGTCACTTGCATTACTCCAAGAATTTTTTTAACCTCATAGAAAAAGATTTGTGGGTCATCGCCAATCTTTGACCCTAGAAACTCAGTCGAACTCATCCGAACGAAGTCTTAAGCCTTAGCTGGAGCTGATCCACTATTTGAGTTAGCAGGAATTAGGCCTGTTGATTGTTCTCCATACTTTGAGCTAAAAGTTATATCGCATTCCAAAATTCTACATTCGTAACCTCATGGTTCGGATTGGAGGAACTGCATTAGCATTGCGTGTATTATCATTTCGTGCATTAGTTCTACGAGGAGACATGTTCTAAAACACATAACGACGAATTAGATATGACTCACACATGATAAAAATAGCAAGGAAAGTGGAGTTTTTCTTAAAACACTTTATAGCCTTCCTCTCATAGATGTGGTGCACTTCATACCCATGAAAAAGACTCTACTTAGTGTGAATTTCAGACATCCTAGAAATCTTGAACCTAATGCTCTAATGCCAAGTTTTTCACGTCCTGAGGCTACCCCTTGACGTAGCATGAAACTTAGGATTACGAGTGATCCCAAGCTAACCTTGTTTATGGCATATCATAAGCATATGACAATATCTAAGAGAAACATGAACTAATGTGGAAGCTAATCAATTGATAACTTGAAATGGGAAGAACCTAACTAGTATGAATATAAATCATAATAAGATTTTAGTAATACTGAACCATCACTCAAAAGCTAAAGCTGAATCTACTACTATGTCTGAAAAAGCCTCTAACTCAGTTGAGTTGCTGGGACATGCCCTGAGCTAACTCTCACAAAAATAAAAAACTGAATATAAAGACTAAATATGTTGAATGCGGATCAAGAATCGATCTAAGCGTGATTTAATTAGATGACGAGTACTTGAACCTACATCATGAAAGGATGTAATGCATAGTATGTTTCAATACTTGGTGTACTAAGCATGCTAGGTATAAATAATAGTTGAACAAAATATATAAGCTGGACAAAGCATAAATGAGCAATGATATAACCTGAACATAATATTAATGCTGAAATATAACTGAAAACTGAGCAAAATGCAATGATCAAGTACTAATCATGAACATAGCATGATGAGACTGAATACTGAAGTATAAACTGAAAAACCTGGTCAAATGCACTAGAGTCTGACTGTGGGAGCTACTATTAACCGACACAAATCAGTGAGCTAAACATGGAGTCCAATGTTTATGCCCCATCGAGACGACCTAATAAACCTTGTCAAGGGTATAAAGGCATGATTGATATGATCACTAAATCTGATGCCAAATAGAAGGGACTTAATAATCCTATGGGGGCACATAGTTCTGAGAATATGAGGGTACGTTGAATCCTAGTCCAGCTTGGTGTTAAGTCTATCCCAACTAGATATGAATATGACTGAAATGTGACTGAAATACTAAATAACTCAAAATACTGACAAACAAATATGAGCATGCAACATTTATATACTGATAATGTGACCTTCGAAATCTAAAGCATGATTATATGTTTAAATGACCTAGCAAGTGTAATTCATGAACTAAGAGAATCTACACAACTAGGGTTTTGAGTTTTATACAAGGAATTTAAAATCATTCCCAAGAAAACATGATCTTTAGATTTAGAATACTATACCAACTAGATCACAACAATTCTCCAAGGTTTTAGAAAACCCTAGGTCTATCAAAGATAAGTGGAATCAAGAAGCTAACTGAATTCTAGGGACCTAGTGGATGAAAGGAATCCACATACCTGGTGACGAAAATTTACGGAGAAATTCTTTGATTTCAGACCGAACTTGAAGAAAACCTGTTGTGTGTTCTTGAGAGGGCTGGTCGACTTTTCTCTCTCTTTTTGCTCTAAATTTGGTGACTTCTTGATAACGAATGTCTTGGGTAAGTTCTGACTAGAATATTAGGCCTAAACTGAGCAAAACGACGTAGTTTAACTGTCCAACGTATAGGGAAAAATATCAAAATGACCTTGACTTAAAAATTGACGAGGCCCTCCCACGGCGCCACTGACGGACCGTCAAAGGGACTATAATCTGTCAAGTGGGTTGTGGTTCTTGTCCAGTGTGTACTGGTTCATTACACCTTCCTATCTACGGTTTACTTCACAGACTGTGTGAAGGACCACGGACGTGAAGACCACAATGGTTCTTCACTTGGCTGGGCTTCTGCTTGCTCAGGATGAAGGACCCATCCACAGCCCGTGGTGGGCTCCATGGTTCCACCCCTGAGTCATGGTGACTGTCTCGTTTCAACGAGTAGTTCCACGACTCGTGTGTGGATCCACGACCCGTAAAGGGCTCTGTGGTCCACCACACTTCCATGGATGTGAGCCACGAGCACGTTAACGAACCGTGGTTCCTTTCACGGTCCGTGAATCCCTCCGTGGTTCACTACTTTTCCTGCTGGCTAAGTCTGCTAAGTTCTGAGGTGTTACAATTATGAACTCAGTGGAGAGCATTAGTTTTGCAAGATAGTTTTAATTTTATTTTTTTTGAATACAAAATAAAGATGAATGTGGAATGTTTGTTGATTTTTTTGTAATCTTTAGTGCAATTGAAGCATTATTTTTTTTTTTTTGTAATTCAGAAAAATTGTATCCACTATCGAAAAAGATATGATAATTATAGTGTATATATTTAGTGATCGTTTGGATTACATAGCTATGATAATTGTAGTGTATTTTGTAAGTGGGTGTTTGGAATACAACAAACTGATTTGATAAGGATACAAATATATAGGCATTAATGTAATACAATATTGATCTCTGGGATATAACTTTACACAGGCATACAAGTATGAAAGTAAACACATACATTTATCAATCTTGAATACGAATATTGCTAAATAAATATTACTATGTATTTATTAATGACTTGTTTTGTATTTTTTGGAATACAAAGCAAAATATGGGGAGCATTAGTTTTCTAGTCATCCATTCTGAAAGATGGAACGAAGGAAATCGCTACACTGATTACGCAATAGAGACAATAATTATGAAAAAATATGCAACATTTAGATATTTAGTGAATAAAGTTGTTAAACAGATTGATGTTGATTTGAGATACAATTGTGTGAAACTTAAGTATAAGAAAGAGATAGTAATGCCCTTTAGAAATACACAACGAGACTTACATTTTATTTTATAATTTTTTTCGTGGAATAGTAATACTTTAATATTTAACTTTAAGTAATACTAATAATTTATTTAATTATTGTTAATATGAAATGTTTTATTTATAAAGAGTGTGATCTGACAACTTTTTTTAAATAAAAGAAAGAGTGCATTACACACCATGATGAGAGTATAATAAAAGAAAAATGTGTGTTCCTTAAATTAGTAAGTAATAGTTTATGTATGAAATTTACACTCTTAATATTTTTGTAAAAAACTAAAAAAAAAGATAGTTAGGTATTTTTTTTACCCTTCTCAATTATAAATATAAAAATAATAATATAGTTTTAATTTAAAAATTAAAAAATCAAACACATTAAAATTGAGGGGTTAAAATTTTTGGGCACGTGAGAGAATAGGTGTTGCCAGGTAAGTGATGTGTCGATACCCCACGTATCAGACAACACTAGTCTTTCAATTTCCCACCGTCACGCGTCATGTAAACGCGTAGAATAATATACTCCAAATTATTACCATCCTTATTTTTTAAGAATAAGAATATAATATATATAAATATAACACAAAAAGCAAAAAAAGAAATTATAAATAAATAAAATGGAAGCATATATTCAAATTCCTTCTTTTTATTTTTATTGTTTTTCGTATTTTTTAATCTCTGCTTCAAACCTAACCCTAGCTTTGTAGATAGAGAAAAGGGATTTTCGCAGGCAGAAGAAAACCCTTCAGATCGATGATCTTAGTATAGAAATCACAGTTGTAATCTTTTCTTCTTTGGTTTTGAAAAAAACTTTAGTTAGGGTTTTCGTTCATTTGTAATGGAGCCTCGTGTGGGTAACAAGTTTCGACTTGGTCGCAAAATTGGTAGTGGATCGTTTGGTGAGATCTATCTTGGTAAGTTTTTACCCACAATCGCTCAATTTCTTCTTGTGTTTATTGTTGATTGATTCATGTTTGGTGGTTCTGTAGGTACTAATATTCAGACTAATGAAGAAGTGGCAATTAAGCTGGTGAGTTTTTTTTTGAGTGTTTGAATGTGTGTTATACTAGTAATTTACTCTAGTTGTGCTTGTGTTACTCTAATTGCAGTTTTTTTTTTTTTTATTTGGTTATTTTGGATTGGAATGTTTTGTTTCTGATCACTTGGATTTCAATTGATCTTGCCATAGTGGAGTAGTGTAGTTGAAGTGCATTTTTTATCTGATGTGTTGAGGTTCCTTTTCTTAACTGTTAAGTGCTTGTAAATTGAAGTTGCTTCTCTGGTGAAGTACCATTTTTCTCTATAGAGTGAAGTTTAGTAGTCTAATGTCCGTCTTAAGCGTCAGACAGTTGACATGACCTTAGAGGTTTATTGTATTGCTAAATATTTGCCTCAGACAGTTGACATGACCTTGGAGGTTTATTGTATTGCTAAATATTTGCCTTTTTCTGGTAGGAATAAACAATTCTAGTGGTATTTCTTCAGGGAGTGTGTTTGTCTTCTTTTTGTTTACAGAGTAGAGCTGATGGATTTTAATACTAATTCATAGAACGCTTGCTATGTTGATTCTAACTTACTTATCAGAGTGATCTTTATGCAATACATTCTTGTTTTCCAGGTTTTCATCTTAAATAACAAGATGAATGAACCCAAGAGTATTTTGAAATGTAATTGTTTGCTGGATAGATCTTTCTGCTTAAAATTTCCTTGCTTTAAAAGATTGTAATATGTTTTAGTTCTAGTGTATAAAAGAATAGGGAACATTTATTTAAATATTTTAGCTGTTTCACAAGGCTTGCGTGGTACTTTTGTTGGGATTGTCTATCAGGGGATCTGCTTTGCTTCTGTTTCTGTAACTTCATGGTTTATATTGGTGACAAAAAATGATGTTTGAATTTTTGTCGGCACGTTGTGCGTGGAGTTCACTTGTTTTGGTTGAGGTGCATTCTTGAAGTCCATTGTGGACTCTGTGTTCATCCAAACTTTGAAGGCAACTGGGTCAAAAAAAATGTCTTGCTCCTTGTCCCATTGCTCAAATAGCGAGTGCCTAATGAATACTATCGATTGCTTAAATGGGAGTGTGTGTTCTTTGCTTGAGTTCAAGTGAGCATTTTTAGAAGTTCATAATTGTAACATTTCCTAGGATTCAAGCCCCACACTGCGCAAGGTGAAGTCCAGTGTTTAAGTGGAGAAGGGTAGACGGGCGGGCCCATTATCCACTGAGTTTAGAAGGCTGTGATTGGTCAATAGGGCGGGTCACAGATGGATTTCTTGGTTATAAAAAAATAGTTTCCTAGGACATAAATTTATGGAGAGAAAGCAAAGATTCACAGCTGGAGGACATCTTTGATGTGTTATATGATTGGCTTATTAGTGCATCGATGCTGATTCTTTGTCATGGTTTAATGTACCCATATATTCCTGTCAAAACCTCTGAAAAGATTCCATTTTTGAACCAACATGACAAAAGACGTGATAGAGTTTCTAATTTACTGTATTTTGGGAGAGTGTTCTAAGTTTCCAACTTCTCCCAAGTCCCAATTCTTATTGAAACAAAACTTTGTTTTCAAAGTTTGAGGAAAGCCATACATCTCATTTTATTCTAAGAATTTCAAATTAACTTAAAAATTCTGTCTTACAATGTTAACCACATCGAAGTGAAATATATCACTTCCCTGGATTTTAACTGTGGTTATTATTACCTTATCAAAATAAAACATGGTTATTGGTCTAGTATTCTTCTGGTTCCAGAGGGAGGGGGGAAAAGGTCAAGATATCTGATTTGACTGTGGCTTCAGACATCATTTCTTTATCATTTGGAAATAAGTTTTTTTTACATATTCTAGAATTACATTAAAATGACTTACATCATGAATTTTTATAAGTAAATGTATCTTTAACTTTATTTGAAGAGATCACAATCAATGAAAAATAATTTGACTGTTCAAGTAGTAATAATCACTTGATGCCATGTAATATGGGGTAAAGGGGGGACGATGTAATAAAAGAATGGTGGTCATGTGGAATTGACTATGCACTTCAACCTATTGATAATCATGTGTTAATCATGATATACATGAAATTGCTTACTTAAAAGTTAGTATTTATCTTTAAATTTATACGTGGTATCTAAATCGTTCCTAAAATGTTCTCTAAAAATCTCTGTTCTTAGTTAATCCAAGCTTACTATGGAAAAGAAACTTTAAACTTCTATTTTATAGGTCTATTTTAGTCCCAATGGTGTACACGTAGTGAAATAGAAGTTTTGCTGCCATTAATTGTGGACATTCTAATACTACTATGTAACAGTTCACGGGTTTTAGCTCTGAAACAGATTCCATCCCAGTAACATTTAAGATTTTGACATACCTCTTACTTGTTGAACTAGCATTAGGTGATTAATCCTCATTTATAGCATATTCATATATAACAATTATCTGCAAGATGTACGGACCAACCAAGATGCTCTATTTGCCCGTGTCTTTCAGATCTTGGCTTTTAATGTCTTGTCTTTTTGTGACACCATAAATAGCCATTCAATCTATATCTTTTTATTATGTTTCAATAAATATGTTTATTTAATTTTGCAGGAAAATAATAAGACAAAGCATCCACAGTTGCTATATGAATCAAAGTTGTATAGGATTCTTCAGGGAGGAAGTAATGGCTTTTCCTGTGTCCCTTCTTTTTTTCCTTACAAAAATGTCCTGTATCTACTCTTGCCTAGTTTGTTTTTATTAGCTTTGTAATTGTAATACTTTGTTGTAGCTGGAATTCCAAACGTGAGGTGGTTTGGCGTGGAGGGAGATTACAATGTTCTGGTCATGGATTTACTAGGACCGAGTCTTGAAGATCTATTTAATTTTTGCAGCAGGAAGCTTTCCCTGAAGACAGTTTTAATGCTTGCTGATCAAATGGTTAATTTTTTGCTCAGAGCCTCAAATTTTAGTGTCACTGTACCTTCTCAAAATGTGGGGGGTTATATGTTTTTTTTTTTTTTGTAATTACTGCAGATAAATCGTGTTGAATTTGTTCATTCTAAATCATTTCTGCATCGAGATATCAAGCCAGACAATTTTCTTATGGGCTTGGGAAGGCGTGCAAATCAGGTCTCATTTTTTAATACTATATCTTTACTTATGACTCCACTTTTTTGTCGGATTTGTTGTTTCTTTAATATTTTGTTGACTTAAAATGCAGGTCTACGCAATTGACTTCGGTCTAGCCAAGAAATATCGAGATACTTCATCTCACCAACACATTCCTTACCGGTAAGTTGATTATGAGTTTTGCCTATTTGGTTAGATATGAAGTATTCACAGAACCTTTGTTTTTGTCTTCTTTTTAACTATGAATATGTTCTACTGGAGTGTGTAGTAAATTATCTCTTGGGCCTTGTGGTCCTTTCCCTTATTTTTGAAATATTTGACTTGGTTTTAGCATTGGAAGCAAACTGATCTGTAATTCTTTTCGTAATTGAAAATTTGAGGTTAAAATGTATGTGTCATTGCTATAAAACACAATTTATATATTTTATTATTCAATGACAAGGATTCAACTTAATTGCCTAACTTAAATTACACCATTATGCGAAATACTGTATCCTAAAAAAACAAGGATGACATCATGATCCAATAAGATTGTTTATTCAGATATCTCTTTTTAAGTAAATCAAATTGCTTATTTCATAAGAAAATGAAATGTTTATTAGTGCTTAAATTACCACATTAGATAGTCCTATCGAGTTCAGTTGAGCATTAGGTGAAGTTTATATGCTCGGGCTGTTTTGACATATTAATACAATAATGCGAGATTCTGATTTGTATATAACGGGCAATAATGCAATATGAAATGTACGATGTGCTGCTTAATTAATGCTTGTGGTTCTACTGAAAACTCTTATATTATGTTTGGATGAAAGGATGGAGATGAGAGAAGACTAATGATTGTGCTAAATCTTGAAAAGTACAATATCTTCCCCTTCTCGGTCCCTTCTATTTCTTAAAGAAAACCTGTGCTGTGAACATCTGGATAATCCAGCTTAGAATTGTAAGTTCCAACAGTGGGCTGCTCACTATTCATTCAGAGTACCCTTAGAACCTTGTGGTGTGAATATCTCTGTATTCCAGCTTAGACCTGTAAGTACAACAGAGGGCTATCCACCATTCATTCAGTTTGCCTTAGGATGTTTATTTAATGTTCATGCACATGCATTCAGGTATCTAGCATTTGTGAATCTTTCATGTCTGCTTATATGATGTGGTCTGATTTTTTCCTCTCTGCAGAGAGAACAAAAACTTGACGGGCACTGCAAGATATGCAAGCATGAACACTCACCTCGGTATCGGTAAGTGTTCTGGTTCTTTAGGCTTGCTTGGTCACTCTTCTGACAGTTGAGTTCTGCTGTCGTTGAACTTAATGTACTTTTTTGGCAATTACAGAGCAAAGCAGGAGGGATGATTTGGAGTCTCTTGGATATGTTCTTATGTACTTCCTCCGAGGAAGGTGATTTTTTCTTCTATCCGTCCTCTCTTGAATTTCTTCTGCTTGTGTTTGACATCTATTTTTTGCAGTCTTCCTTGGCAAGGGCTGAAAGCAGGAAATAAGAAGCAGAAGTATGAGAAAATTAGTGAAAAGAAGGTTTCAACATCTATCGAGGTAATTTATTTACTAATATGGTGATTGAATTTTTTTATAAATATTTTTGTATGGAACCTAACTGCTAGTCTATGTTTCTGTAGGCTTTATGTCGAGGTTATCCTACTGAATTTGCTTCATATTTCCATTACTGTCGTTCTCTGCGCTTCGAGGATAAACCAGATTATGCTTATCTGAAGAGAATATTTCGTGACCTCTTTATCCGTGAAGGTAATAATAAGCCTTCAGAAGCTGTTTTTAGCTGTCTGTAATATACAATCTAGCTTGTCATTACAGTTCGGTTTCCCATTGCAGGTTTTCAGTTTGATTATGTTTTTGATTGGACTATATTAAAGTATCAGCAATCGCAAATTGCAGCTCCTCCTTCCCGACCTCTTGTAAGTTGTACGACTTCTCTTTTTTCTTCACAAGTGATAAACTTGTGTCTGACAAGGGTTACTTTTTTTAGGGTGCTGGTGCTGGAACCAGCTCAGGCATGCCTCCAGTTATTCCCAAGGCAGAAAGACAGGCAGGTTAGTTTCTGGCCTCTATGCGTGCTCAATTTTCTAGACTTAAGCATGTTGACTCTATTTTTGCTGTGTCTGACTTTTGCTGACTTTACTTAACTACTGGTCAGGTCTCCTTGTCTCTCTGGTTATAAAGAATCTCATTAATCATCTGCTTGTACTTTTTTTTGCAGGTGAAGATGAAGGAAGACAATCAGCAGATCCCTCTCGGAGGAGAAGTCCTGTGCCACCACTGATTACTTCTGGAAGTTTATCCAAGCAGAAAAGTCCTATTGGAAATGATTCTACAAGCAAAGAGGCTATGGTGAGTTTGAGTTGGATAAATAGAACTTCCATAGGAGAGTAATTTTTCAAATGCCAGGGGCCCTGAAGGCCAATAACAAGAGATTTGTGATGCTTTCCATAGTTAATGACTTGTAAGGCTGTTACAATGAAATGTTCTTGGTCCCAAAGTCTTCCATTATTGCAGATAAATACTCCCTGAGATGCTAGCCCTTGGCTAAAGATTGTATATCAGCCAAGGGGAAGTAAATAATAATGGTGTTTTCAAGGTTTCAAAGTTGTCAGAGTTGAAGCTTAGTTTTGTGCTACAACACAAGTCTTTAACCCTTTCCCCCCCAGTTTTCTGAATCATACCAATATTTGCAGTTGTCAAGCTCCAGTTTTCTGGGAAGACCTAGTGGGTCTCTGAGGCAAGGTCTAGTCTCTGGCAGCCGTGAGACTTTCACCATGGGAAATGACTCTGACCCTACACATTCTCGCATGCCCGAGGCAAGTCCAGCAACTATGCACAAAATATCAGGTGGACATAGAAGCTCTCTACTTGGTGGATCATCTGATCCTAGGTATGCCTCATCTAGCAAGAATACTTCTGGGATAAAGAACTATGAATCGGCGCTCAAAGGAATTGAGACTCTACATTTTGATGATGAAGAGAGGGCTCATTGATTGCAAATCCTTTCACATGTAAATTTTTACTTGTGTGGTAGACTTCAGATAGATTGAGGCCCTGAAAGCTTATTTTTGTTTGAATTCGTGGGTTGGAAACTAGTGAATGAGCAGTTATTCACTCTGCCAAAAGATCTACAGCAAATAAATAGATCCAGATGGTGCAAATGCAGGAGGTGAGGTTCTGTCAATACTAACTCCAACATGGTGCATGACTTTCTATAGATCTAGTCAATGCATGCAGCATTGTCTATAATCATTTAGTTCTGTCCAACTGTGGGGGATCAGTTAAACTGTATATTAAATTTCCCCATACCCTTGATACTTTTCAGGTTAGATGTGGTTCAGTTAAATACAGTTCTCAAATATTAGTGTTCTGGTAATTCATGTGTAGCTTGTTGTGCAAGGAAAATGATGTGCTCATTTCTCTCTAGTATATCAATTGAAACAGAATAGGAGGAGGTGTTAGAAAGGATGGTCATTTTATGTACTTTTGGCAGTGATTTCTAATTGTTTGTTTTCTGTTTCTTGCATTGCATAGTTGTGTAGTGAAAATGCAATAGAGAGTATCTAGGTACCTTCACTTGGTAACTTATTTTCTATCACAACCTTGAGAAGTGTTGAAGGTAAATAAGAAATACAACTGTGAGTTATCCTCCTTCCTTAGGTTCTACGTTATAGGTATATTTTTTTTTTTTTTGATTTTCTATTATGTGAGGAATTGAATGCTCCATGTTCTCCCAATTTTCTTGTTATGCTTTGTTATGTTTATAACAAGTTTGCAGAAGTTTGACATGGATGCCTTAGCTGATTTGTCATAAGTTGTTTGTGTTATGCATTTTGTATTGATGAAATCAAACTAGTTGTGATAGTTGCTCCTATTCTTTTTCTTCTTCTTTAACACCAACACTATAAGGTCACTTCTCCTCCACATACAAGTCTTCCGGAGCGAATTCCGATTGTTCGGTGCCCAAAAGTGAACATCGGACACAAGATCATTTTCTTTTGAGGTCTAACTTATGAGTAGGTAGGTCTGTTAATACAACATTAACCAACACCCATCAGTCCAACTGTGGCCTTAAATGAATAGGTGTGACAATTTCAGCTTATATAAGTAAAATGAAATTATTTTGTGCATATTAAATTAAACGAATCATCTCATATTCTCTCCTCTTTTTTAAATGGGTTAATATGCTTGTCAATCTATTTATGCTCATACAAATATATGGATAAAATGTGATTTTTTTTTTTTTTTGAAAAATAAAAAAAATTAGGGGTTTGTTGGTGGAAGGTAGGGGCTGCAAACTTTTTTTTTTTTTAAAATAAATTTTTTTTAGGGATAGCTTGGTGGAAGGTGGGGTGGGAGTAATTTTATTTTTATTTTTTGAAAAATAAGATTTTTTTTTTTTTTGAAAAACAATTTTTTAGGGTAGATTGTTGAAAGGTGGGATGGGGGTGCCTGTAGGAGGGGTAAATTTTTTATTTTTTTTTTGAAAAATAAATTTATTTAAATGGGTTAGAATCATTTTGTCCAACCATATTTGATCAAATTCGTATTTGTCCATATCATATTTGGATGAATTGTAATTCAAACCATTCTTCTTCAATTCATATTCAACCATTCAAATCCGATCCAATCCAATCATTTGTCATCTCTAATCAAAAGCTATTCTTGTATAGCTTTAAATGATTATCGATTTAACGTGTATACTCGCTTTGTGTCCATGTTGTTGGAACATGTTAGTCAATTTATCTCTTTCTTTCATATGTCATATTTCATACTTGTAGATATACTGAACTTTCACATTTTTCTTTTCATATTCATACTTCTAGATATACTAAACTTCCACATTTTTTCAAATATGAGATGGTGTATTGATAATTTTCAAAATTATAATCATTTTTTTAAGGTTTTATGGACATTCGTGTAACTATTAAAAATTGATCTAAGTTTAAACAAATCTATCATTGAAAAATTATTGCTAAACTAACAAATTACTACCATGTGCATAATAAATCATATGTTTGTCAATTTATCAATTATTACTAGACATACATTAATTTGCCAAAATATTATCTTCAACGCCAACAAAATAAGATAGAAACCCTTATTAATGCAATTATCATTATTACGTGATTTAATGAAGTAAAACACATGTTAATTAAGTAAAATTAAGTAAAATGAAGTATAAATTTAAACATATGGCGTGCATATATTGAATTGGTATGAACACCAGGTGCGGATAAGTTTTACCCCTTATCGATCAGCACAAGTCATCTTTTTAATAGGTTGAGAGCTCATTCTAATTACTTGGTTGAAACTAGATGTCTGAACACTTCCACATTACTTCTTTCTGGATAGCTGAAAAAGCCCTAGCCAGTAGCCAACTGGTACCCGGTTCGCAACTCTTGGTTATTGAGCCTACCCTCTAACCTTTATAACTTAAATAACAGGCAGGCTCGTTGGGACTCACTGCGTGCACCTCATACGTCAAGCACTACACCGATGCCCTGGGAACAAAGAAATTCCTGCAATAATTAGCAGACAGGCACTTTTAACAACCCTATACTTGTTCTGAATCATAACATTTTTTATACTAAACACAGATTTGTCTAATAGAGCTTTTTTCTTGGAAAAATTACTGCCAAACACCAATCAGACATCTAGTGTACAAAATATGCACACAGTGTATAGATAGTGTATACTTTATACTAAATATACATATACTATACATATACATACCTATACACTCGAAGTGAATACTTCAGCCATGTTGGTAAACTAGAGTTGAAGAGTATACTTAAGTAGGTTTTCCTTTCTTCTTTAATCCCAACAATATGGTCAGGGAAGGTATAGCAACAACACTCCTGGAACTTTGGAAGAACCCTTCAAAGTGAACAGTAAATTTATCGAAAAATGCAAAAATACCTATTATACAAATTGTATAGCATCAAAATTGCAATTAACATGACTAATCTTTATCAAATACTGTCTAATATAATATGATAATCTAAACAAAGCAAGTAAAATTGAACACCATTAACATGTGATTAACTCACAAAACCAACAATTTTAACGACATCATCAATTTTCAATTGACTAGCCATAAAAAGAACTAGTTGCAGCATTTGATTTCATAATAATGTAATTACTTTATTACCAGAACTATAATTTGCATCAACTGAGAGATCATTTTTTTATCAGTAAACTGCAAGAGCATTTTTTATATCCAAACAATCAGTGTCTAAATCAATAATAGCACGATAGAGAACAAAACACAAGAGATATAAAGACAGAAAAAGAATCTCGACGGTAAGGGAGTAGAAGAAACTAGAGACGGTAGAGAAACCCGAAAGAAAAACGAAAAAGAATAAGATGCCTCGAGAAAATGAGTAATATACCAGAGAAAAGAAAGAGCTATCTTGAAGAAAAAAGAAGAAAAGAAATCCAAACAAAGCAAGAGAACCATAGATTCAAAAAAAGGATAGGAAAAGTATCGTCACGGAGCAGAGGAAACAACAAGAGAATTGGAGGAGGGAAAAACAACAAACTATACCTGGAGAGGACTAGGAGTACTCAAACTATACAAAAAACCTTAGTTTTATCTGCTCCTTTTTCTCTTCTATGCTTCATCTTTCAATGTGAGAATCAAAGAAGCAGCCACTTCTTTCCTCACGTGGATCACTTTGCACCTTATATCCAAAGCAAGCTTCCCCGAAATACCATCATTTCACCCTTAAAGGGATATCACTTTGCATTACTTCTTCCCTTTAAGAGATGAGAAAATGCTTTTAATACTACAGAGCACTTGGACAAATAGGGCTTCAGTGAATCTTTGAACATATATCACCATCAGCCTTGGGAATTTCAATTTTACTATTAAGCACAAATTAATATCAAATTGGTTTTCAAATGCAGTCCAGAGGTTGCTAACCGTTTAATTTCTCAATGAGCAACTTAGCTGATCTTAAATGAAATATCAACATAAAAGAAAAACTAAGAAATGCTGGATATACCATCAATAGATGATGCACTAGATTTTTCCATCTAGTCTCTACCAGTGTTATTAACTTAGCTTCATGTACGAAGTCATGCATTTCATAGAAATGTGCACTTCAAAGTTCAGTTGATGACGTGCAAAGTGATCCCAACAAGCAACAATCAGTTCTTTGAATCTAAATTTTGTGGAGTGGATGAATATCAATATTGTTGTATATTGGATACTGAATTAGTTATGTTAGCTGTAAGCCTACATATTCTTTGAAGTGACCAAGAAACCTGTCTGGAGCTGATTCCTGCCCCCTCTACCTAGTTGCAAGTCGACAATTATGGTATTAAATTCATACAATTTCGCATTTCACTTCTTGTTTTTGCATTAAAGAGACAGAATATAGCAGCAGAAAACAACACCATAGTATCAAAAAAGTATCTAGTGAAGCTGCTATTCATAGAAGGGGGAAAAGAGAGGGTAAGTACAAAGTACAAACTAATCAAATCAGATAACCAAAAGTGGGTATGGAATACTTTCTGAGGAATATTATGTAAGGTGGAAAGTGGATTTTGACTACACGAAAGCAGAGAACATCTGAAGAAGATT
Organism: Solanum sitiens; assembly: GCA_016801875.1. Taxonomy (NCBI): domain Eukaryota; kingdom Viridiplantae; phylum Streptophyta; class Magnoliopsida; order Solanales; family Solanaceae; genus Solanum; species Solanum sitiens. The sequence continues at coordinate 496,632 of JABWTJ010000479.1, read as the reverse complement.
CAAGTTTCAAATGGCCCTAGTCAATCCCATAAGTCAGGTGCTATCCAAAGCAGAATCATTTCAATAGTTTGAGAATTAATAATGGATTTTCTTCAGAACAGAAGCCCAAAACTAAGTCATTAAACTGTTCCAAGTTCTGGAGAATAACAGCACCTTCCAGCTTAATCTAGAAGGTCGTTGAATGTATAGATCTAGTTATGAAATTTCAAGAATCAATTTTATTAATATGCACATGGTATGCCTTAGTCATGGATGAAGTTCGAATCAAAACCATTGGATACCAGTAAAGGCAAAACAATTTAGATGATTTCTTCCCATCACCTTGGTGGGCAGAGTTAGCCGATACCAGTACTACTGGGAGGATACGATATCTGATGGAATTATCAAGTTGTGTACAAGGTTGGACAGCTACTACGATACAAGAAAAGAATAAAAATAAGAGCCGACCTACTTTGGGGGAATTCAAACAAACTCCATGTCCTTTCTTCACACAACCCTCTAAAAACTCCACTCCGAATGGAAAAATGAAAACAAAAATCAACTACAACTTTCTATGGAAAGCAAAGACTTATTAATGTAACACTATCCAATATAACATATCCTAATCTGGGTAACCAAAAATAGAAATGCAATACTATCGAATGAGAGAGCAACAATATAATATAATTTTACTCATTCAAAGCAATAGTTGACAATATAATACAATAGAGTATATATTATTTGAAAGCAATCTGTAACATACTTGAAAATTCTAGATCAAGTCCAGCCATAGACTACTTTGGTACACCTTTCTTTAATCCAACGAAAACTCTTCTTTATGGATCCCTTAACCTTTCCTTCAACAGTGTAAACCTTATAACTAGCCACTCTCTTCTTCCTCTGCAACTCTGGATCATTGAAACTCCAGCTCTTAGAAACTGACCCATTACTTGACTTCCCTTTCTTAAACTTCACTTCTTTGGACAACTCCATCTGGGTTGCATATGAAGCACTATAACATCGAAACCCAGTTGGGTTTGGGTTTGAACTGGGTTCGCTGTAACCGTTACCAAAATCAGTAGAATAGCTGTAGCTTTCGACTTGCCCTCTAGAATCGTTATATGACTTGCATCTCAAATCATCCATGGTTGGATCTTCGAGTTTTTTTGTGAATTTGGGGACTTTTGATTTTGGTTTACCTTTGGATTTTTCCCTTTTCCATTGTGTCGGTGGTCGTAGGAGTAGCAGTGGGTATACTTTGCATGTTATGTCCTAAGTTTTAACTGCAATTATTTAGCAATTGTCACATTTTGCTTACCTAATTTGACCAATTTTCCCACCTAAATTATATTGGATTAATTTAAACATTTCAAAACTTAAAAAAGTGAAAATATTATAGATAGTAATTTTTTAATGTCAATATAATTAAAATTAATATCTTAAAATATAGATAAAATTTTTAAATAATTCAACTGTTGAAAAGTAAAACAACTATTAAATATAAGAGTAAAGTTACACAAATTATTGACTTGTCTGTCGAGATACTTCTTCTTGTATGTAGCAAAGCAATAATAATTTGATAACTCCAACAAATATTTATGAGCATTTTACTTTTGAATGATGTGATTATGTAAAAGAAAATTTACTCCTTGAGTAATGTAATACTTAAAACTCATCGAAACGAAGATGTTACCTCTAGTGAATTTGGAGCTCCACTGGTTTCAAAATTTTGCATTAATACCTCTAAAGACTAGAATGAATGTAAAACTAAGTGTCCATTTGTTCTAGTCTTGGTATACAGAAACACCTATACATATAGCTAGTAGAAAGTGATAGATATATCATGAAATTAGTTAAGGTGCGCAAAAAGCGATTTGGACACCCGATAAATGTACCAACCAAGTGGAGCTTGTTTCAAGTCCCACTTTTCTTGTCTGGAAACGAAAAGATTCAACCATAATGTTCTAGAGCTTTCAAGTAAAAAAAGTCTGCCCTTAATCTACAAGTCCAGAAAACGATTCAATTGTTTACGCTGTACTAGTTACGCAAAATGTCGATAGAAAAAAAGTTCTTGAAATCTCAAAGTTAAAAACATTTAACTTCATGTCCAAATCATACACCATTACATACAAATAGGACAGGCATTATTAAATTTAATATGAATCTATCATGTTCTTTGCTGTCTACTTCACAGCTGTGCAATAGCAAGTATGATTTAGCTTCCTCCAAGATTTTGTTTCACAACAACAAGTTAAGCGTTTTTAAGCACAATCGGCTTTATGTGTTACACTCAATTATTTACATTTCATGCTAGCATCACAGCCAAGCACAAGCAGAAGAGATGAATGAGAAATTAGAGGCGAGTAGGGATTACATTAACAAGTGCAGGTACCTCAAGATTGTATGTTACATTTTTCTGACATAGAGAAAAACCATAAAAATGTTAGTCATCCGCATCACCTTGTCGTGCCCCTGTGTTGTGCATCCCGAACAGATAATTTCGTGTATCATCTGAATATCATTTGGAGTGATGAAGGAAATAGCAGGAAAGCCTTTGCCAGAAACACATCATCAGCAATGTTGTTACTAGTGGATGACCTGTGTAATCTAAGAAACAGTAGCATAGAGCTTGGAATCCAAAACATAAATACTCGACCACACAACGATTCATGATACTCGGCATGAAGCTTAATGTGCACTGCCTTTTCTATTCATTACGTCGTGGTAATACAGGAGCACACACATTGGCTGACCAAGAATGCAGAAAAAGCACCAGAACATCATATTGCCCACCTAGAAAGATTATATAATAACTTAATGTCATTTGCTTTTAATTACATTTTAAATGAATGTAGAAGAAGGAATCAGCTGAGCATATGGAAATATAACTACACCTAAAAACATACCATCGAGCTTTGGAACTGATTTTGTAAGAAGTTTGTGAGAATGACCAAAGGAACCTGATGAAAGAAACATCGCCATATTTAATCTTCAGCATGGGCAAAAAAGATAATTCCAACATTTTCAAATATTGATGTTTTAAAAGCAGTGTTCTTTGGAAACATGAATAAAAATGAATTTAAGTTCTATGCACCTGATGAAAACGACTATTAACCTGCTATAATTAGTTAGACTATGCTGATAGTGTAAATTTGTAGTCAGTGTATACAATTTAAATCCAATAACATAATGCTAAATGCCATTACCTGGAACATAATTCCAATGAACGCCCAAAACTTGAAAAGGCGACAAGGAACAGCAATACACAGCTGCAGATAGCCAGGAACATGTCATCTCAGAGACTCAGACCAGTAGTTGTAAGTTGCCATTGCTGGGTTATGTTATAAAATGTGGAAGAGGGAGGAAACAACATACCTCATGGAAAACAGCAGATACAAGGAAAGCAATCAGTAATGCGACAGCCTGCACCAAGCGTTAGCGGATATTAAACTTGTCAAAGCAGAAAGTGCAAAATCATTTTAAGCAACAGGTTGGCGTTTTATCCTATTTACACTCACCAATTAACTGAGATCTGACAGATAAATACTTCTACGTAAAATACTCTGTTGAATTGTCAACTAAAAAGTACGTTATGAAGGTCGAATATCATAGGCAACTATTCTGTTTTTAGCATAAAGACGTAACCTTAAGGTTTTAAACCCATCTAACTGGAATATTTGTACTTGAAGATCGACATATAATAAAAAGGTGAAAATGCTGCCATAAGTTCTCAAAAAATGCATTTTGAATTGAGGAATAATCAGATGAACATAGATTGCTGCGTATACGATGGAACTATCGGTAGAAGAAATATCAGAAATCAATTTGGAGAGGCGAACACAAGAGAAGTATGATATATACACGAAAAAACAAAAAAAGGAATTATTGAGACTGAGAAGGCAGGCACCTTTGGAATTCCATTCCTTAAGCAGGGGAAATAAATGTGACGAACCATCCACTTATGAACAGGCTGCAATAATCACAAGATACATTCTTACTAATGTAAAGGAAAGGAAAAATGCTTTGACAAAGATGGAAGCTGAATTGCATGTGCTTGTAACTTGGGGTTCTTTTATATGGTGGAATAGCAAAATTGATTTGGGGAAGCAGGACTTCATAAAGGCCATTATTTTACGTGGTCACATGCAATCTGTCGGGTGGACAGGAAATACTCCATTCAAACTCAAAGGATAGTTTCATAGAAGAGGGAAAAACACAGAACAAAACCTATACTTTGGAAACCATTTGAGTTAAAAAAAAACTCAAAAATATTGACCAATTCCATTAGATTTAACATACTCCCTCCCGTCCCATTTTATGTGGGGTAGTTTGACTCGGCACAGAGTTTAAGAAAGAAAGGTAGACTTTTAAAACTTGTGGTCCAAAATGAATGATAGAAATTTGTGTGGCTGAAAATCATTTCATTAAGGTTAAAATAGACATTTTGTAGTTGTTAAAGAATGACAAAAGTCTCACATTGGTGGTTAATGAGATGGGTGTACTCCTTATAAGGCTTGGGCAATCCTCCTCCCTTTAAGCTAACTTTTGGGGTGTGATTTAGGCCTAAGACTTAATTTCACATGGTATCAGAGCAGGGTCCGTCTCACACGATGTTGGGGTCCCCAAAATCAAAATTGCCCACGCACCAGATGCTAAGCATTGGGCATGAGGTGGGGTGTTAAAGAATGACAAAAGTCGCACATCGGTGGTTAATGAGATGGGTGGACTCCTCATAAGGCTTGGGCAATCCTCCTCCCTTTGAGCTTAGCTTTTGGTGTGTGAGTTAGGTCTAAGACCTAACTTCACCGTAGTTAAATTCTTGCTTAATATAGTAATGTGTCATTTTTTTGGGACTGACTAAAAAGAAAAGTAAGTCACATAAATTTGGGATAGAGGGAGTATAATTTAAGGTGTTCATTAGGATGGACCAAAGATGCTCCCTTTTTGTAACCTAATAGGTCAACCTGAATAGCCAAATGGACACTCATACTTGCACCTATTTGTGTTCCCAGCCCTCAACTCCACAAGGTTTCATCCAGACAACTACACATGGTCAAAATTAGTGTTATAGACGCCTCTAACTGCTGACAAAGGTTATGTTAAGTTTGTCTAAAACAAGAAATCTGTTTAGGTGTCCGGATGAAACGCCGTGGAGCAAAAGGGTTTTTACACAAATCAGTGCAAGCACGAGTGTCTATTTGTCTATTCAGCCTTTATTGAAGAACGATGAAATATGGAACAAACCCCAAAACTAAATGGGACATTCGGGAAAAACTACAAAGTGTTGAACAATAGAAACCACAAATAACCCAATGCAGAAAAGCCTTTATTACTCTTAGGGTAATTAATTTCATTTTTTTTAAAATGACCCTTCTTTCTTTAAGGGGTAAAAGTTGATTCTGTTACTAACCAAAATGACATCCTTATTGCAGTTATACTTAATAACAAGTATGACAATAGGAAAATCAATAAACTAAACTATTGATATCTATGTTGCTTGGACTCTTCAAACATGTTGCCGCACCCATGTTGGATCCTCATGCACTACTTCTGGAGGATCTGACTCACACATGTGTCCGAGCAACATAGATTAACTTGAAGTCCATTAAACTCACTTTAAGTAGTAACCTAAAGGCAGAATACCTAAAGACCTCCCGAAGCTTGGCATGAATTATTAGTTGCATACCTAAACTAGGGGCAGCCAAATGGGCGGGTTGAGCTGAATTTGGGCAGATCAAAATGAGTTGAGTTAATAAAAGGGCGGGTTTTTAGACATGTGTGAGGAGGCGCATGTTTGCACATATGCAGGTGTGGGGCGGGGTAGGGCAGGGAGGGTCGAAATTAGATAATTAAATTATAGAGAATATTCAGCAGCCTTAGGAAGATCACTTAGGTGAAACCAAGAAACATAGCACAACTTCTGACTGTTGGATCAATATGGGCAATACTACAATTAAGGAGGAGAGATGGAAGATTGTCCCAGCTTGTATATGGTGGACAGTGTGGAAAGAAAGGAATCAAAGATGTTTTGAGGGCAAGAAGAACAATTTGCAGAACTTTAAGATGAATTGTATAGCTCTTTATTATTTTTGGTGTAAACAGAAAGTTTTTAGTACAGGCAGAAGAACTTTTTGATGTTTTAGACTATTTGTGACAAACAGCACAGATGGAGTCTGTTTAGTTTGTAATACTTTTGGAAGGGGTACTACTTTGATGTAGTATACCTGTGGTTAAATAGAAGAAAAAGTTGCCATTCTCAAAAAAAAAATTATATGTGGGTGTTGGACGTTGGTGAGGTTTAGAATTTAAAGTGATACCAAAATTTTCTGGTCTTAAGAGTTCACTCATGTTTAGAGATCGTCATATTCATGGGTGCACTTGATATCACAGTGATAAGTCTCAGCAGAGACCCATCAGGGATTTAAACTCTATGGGTTCAATTTTTGAAGTTTCGTATTTTTAATGTTACACATTCATATATACTCCCTACGTCCCAAGTTATGTGACACACGTTTCTTTTTAGTCAGTACCAAATGGAATGACACATTCCTTATTTGACAAATGTTTAATGTCATTATCAACAAATTACCCATGTTCAGTCCCACTTATATGGCAGAAAGTTCACAAAGGTAAGGATAGTTTTGGAACATTGTCTTCCCATATTTCTTTAATTCTGTGCCTAGTCAAATTACATCCCATAAATTAGGAGGAAGGGAGTAACATTTATTATAATTTTAGTAGACTTTTATACATAAATTTATGCTAGGCATTGGAAGTACTGGGTCCAAATGAACCTGGTGCTACTATGTTGCATCGGCCCCTGACTGTAAGTTATTCTATTCTTATGAATTTTGAAAAGCAATTTGGAATATCACTGACACGGAAAAATGGAAATGAAAATAATCTAAAACGTACCTAAACTTAGGAAAATGTAACATGTATTTTGTAGAGTTACTGCAGTCGCTAACCAAAACTAATGCAGATCATTCTTATTCCATTTTTAATATTGATAAGATTTTTACAAGATATTTACTATGTCAATATGCAGATGTGTAGAACCGTGCATCACTAACTTAACAACTAAATTCTTCTATAATATAAATCATTAGCAGCAGCGTTTCAAAACCTAAAACTTGTTTCAGTTTTAGAGCAAACCAGTTTTATGTTATTTCCAAGCACTACCTGCATTGTTTTAAAGCTCTAAAGGCCCAAAAGAAAAGAAAATAGAACTTAAGAACACACTTTAATTCCCTAACTGACATGCAAAATTCCAGCCAAAAGACAAAAAAGAAAGTCAACTGACGTTTTTAAGGAAAAGAATACTTGAACAGGGCGGGGGTGGGTGCACGTGGGTATAGTATGGGGCAGGTTGACGGGGTGAATGTGCTATGTGGATCGGGGTGGATCTGACATTTTGCAGGTCAAGATAGAAACCGCACTGCACTGCTTGTCATCCCTGTCAAGTGTACTTTTGGAAAGATACAGGTTGGGCCAAAGATATTTTGTTATAGCCAACTGTGGAGTGAAAGAGAAGGCAGACAATTGATTCTGTTAAGGAAGGCTTTACAAGTGACAATAACATCATTTCAGAATGTACTTTTGGAAGAAACTGAACATCAATCAAATAAGTTAGACTTCTTGGTCAATAAGACAACATGTTTGCATGCATAAGAATCAGGAAATGATTTATGGTAAAAGGCAGATAGACATACCATATTCCACATTCTCCAGTACTGATAACAGCAGCCGCAGCAGGATAATCACATAAGAAAAGAATAAGAAACTCCAACCAGATCTGAAACAGTTAGTATAACAGAAAGCAAAGTGATAGTTGAATCTACCTCATCAATTGTTTTGGCATTCCACCAATCCTTGTAGAACTCACGGTCACCAAAACATAGTAGTTCGGCAAGTATATTTAGCCTGAAGACAAATATGAAATATGTGAACAGAACTAAGTCTCTTTGATGCAAGGGAACATAAGTCAAATATTCGTTTTAGTATTATTCAGAGATCAGAGTAGAAGCTTTTCATATCCTTGTTAACACAGGTAAGAAGTCCCACATCAGAAAAGGGATGAGCAATTGGTCTCCTAATATGGACTTGGACAATCCTCACCCTACAAGCTAGCTTTGGGGTTGAGTTAGGCCCAAGTGCCATATCTTTACATGGTCTCAGAGCCAGGTTCTCTCAATTCTTTATTCACCAATGTTGGACCCCATTTATATGTCCACGCTCTAGTTAACGAGGTCTGGGCGTACAGGGGAGTGTTAAGAAGTCCCACATCGGAAAAGGGATGGGTAATTGGTCTCCTTATCTGGACTTGGACAATCTTCACCCTACAAGCTATAGCTTTTGGGGTTAAGTTAGGGCCAAGATCCATCTTTACAAACAGCAACGCCATTCCGAAGAGGAAGCAAAGAGATAAATTATGATGACATGAATCTGTATCTTTAACACTAACAAAAATAAGGAAGAATGAAAGATAAGGAAGAATGCATTGTTTAAACATCAGATGAGTTCTAATGACATGTCAACAATCATAACTGTTCAAAGGGTTCAGAAGGCCTGAGCATTAAGGCATTCACAACTAAAAGGTACTTTCTTATTCTAGGGGAACCTTTTCTCTCCTTTTATTTGGGAGGGGTTGGGTGGGGCGGGGGAGGGGGAGAGAGACAGATTTTCAGTCAGATATATGCTAACTAAAACCATTCAGGCTCATTGAGAACCTCCGGAGGTTCAATTGGTGTACCATCTGATTCTTTCCTGCCTGATAGTAAGCACTAATCATGTTTAGAAACTCAAATTTTAGTAAGTGATAAACACATCAACAGTTTCTAACCAAGCATCAAAGTTGAATTAAACATATTTTGATTGGGAAAGGGGGAACCTGTGGAGACAGACACTTCAACGATGTTAATGGTACTTGTTCTGAAGGATTTTACAGCACACATTTCTTGCAAAAAAAGGGATTCGGGCATCGAACAAAAGGAAAAACAGTAAATAATATGAATTAAAAGTAGAGGGACATACCAGAGATGAAAGATGCAATAAAACATGCAGAGCCAGACATATAAATTTGGAACCGAAAGCTTCAATACCCTCTCTATGGCATATAAAAGGTTTCCTTTCAAAGGATGTTGTGAATTTTGCACAATTGGGTTAATGTACTGCACAAGTATGCATCCCGTCAGAATATATTTATGCTAATCAGAGGAAATTCTGAACCTTCACGAAAGAAAAAATCACCTGTTCTATGATGAATCCCATCAATCCTGTAAATATTACCAGCTTGATGAATTGTCGGGCCACCCAACCTTTGCGAATGCATGGAGTGCGGGGATAGCTAAGCTTCAGATAACAGAATAAATAAATCAAAAAACTAATGAGTTGATGTAAAAAACAACTCCTAGAGTGAAATCTCTTTGATCCCTTATATAGGATTTTATTTAAAAGGGGATCTAATGATAAGATGATAGCTTCAATAATCTATTTCCTTTGGTTATCAAAAATAAATAAATAAGATTTTAGGGAATAATCCTTTTCGTAAGAAGAAGGAAGAGGGAACCACAATAAGTTATAAATTTAGCTAGAATTTAGCTGTAGGATCAGAAGAGGTGGCAGTAAAAGCCAGAAGAAGTGGTGGGCTGGTGGCGGATGATACCTTCCTGCATTTGGTGGACAGTGTGGAAAGAAAGAAATGGGAGATGCTTTTAAGATAAAGTTAAGTCCATTCACGATGAAAAAATGGAGCTGTCTAGTCACATTATTTTTTTGGTGCAAGGAGAACTGTATAGAGGAAATGGATGAATTTGTCGATTTCTTAGGAGCTTTGTAAATCTAGATTCTATTTTCTCTTCTTGTAAGAAGTTTTTGAAGGGGACCAGCATCCCTTCATGCTGAGGTATACAACAGTACTTTTGTCAAAAAAAAAAAGGAGAGAGAGAAAAGAGTCCTTCAATATTGGATAATCATGGAATGAACTTTGTTCAGTTCTAGCTTAATTGTTTGGCTCAGTTGTCTTTCAGGACCAGACCCAAAATTAGCATGATAAAATACACTGTATTAGTCAAAATGAAGGAATATGTTCAATTCAACAACTCCCTAAATATACTAATTGAGCTTGACTTAACCTGAAGTTCTAAATTACAACTGCTCTTGGAGTCTGAGTATGAACAGTACAATTCAATAGAGAATTCAAAGGCAGCAATGTAAATAGTTTAAAGAGTATTATATAACCCAATCCTTTTGCAATCGCAATAAGTAATTTAAAACATCCAAACACCAACAATACAAATTCCTAGGTAAATCGTCAAGCATACAAGAATGACAAGTTACACTAGTTACATGTGTATCTTCTTATAAAATGGTGATATTAATAATTTACCCCATTTGCACCAATATTATTTGACAAACTGTTTTGAGCACGGAATCTATAACAGAAAGCATTTGAAGGTATGTATCAATAACTGTAGTGAGGGAAAATTGAGGATTCTAACAGCTGATTTACTTAGTTGTTGGATCAGGCGAGGAGGTAGCAAGAGACAGAAGACCTGGTGGAATTTGATTCCACATTGCATTTGGTGGACAGTGTGGAAGGACAGGAATAGTAGGAATATTGAAGATATATCCAATTCCATTCACAAGGTTAAATGGAATTGCAATGCATCTCTATATTTTGGTGTAAAGAGATAGGATTAGAGGAGTCAGATCAACTTTTAGAATTCTTAGGATCCTTGCAAGTATTATGCTTTTTGTTCTTTTCTGATTTTCTAAAGGTCCCCAGCATATCCTTAATGCTGAAGAATACAATGTTTACCAATTCTTAAAAAAAATGAGGATTCTAACAATGAGAGACCTGACCATACGATACATACTATAGGCAATTTCTAAATCTAAAAGACAAAAATAATAAGTTGATGGTTGATGACTACAAACAGAAGATACCTACCGCCAAATATACTATTTGTAGCACTTACAACACCAATTTAGTTGTGATATATTTAGAATTGTGACCTAATTTACTTTACCCTCGTAGCCTAATTGACCAATGCTCAGAATGATGTCAGATCAAGGGTGTGGCCTAGTGGTCAATGAAGCGGGTTGAGAATCATGAGGTATCAGTTCAAATCCCAGAGGCAATCGTACTAGCTGATTTCTTCCTGTCTGTAAAAGCCAGAGTTATCGGTACTTGTGCTGGTGGGACGTTGCAGGTACCCTGTAGAATTAGTCATGGTAGTATCTACTGATTGAGTTTTTAGTTGCAAAATGCCTGATAGATTAAGAACAGTTTGATGGTCAAATTATATAACTTTGACCATTGAAGTCTATGTATGATAGTTAATTTGGCACATATCAAATACAAGTTTATCAGCAATAATGTCTAGTCCTCTATGACCAAACCCAAAACCTGAAAGCATCAACTAGGCACAGTCATCCACTCCTAATTTCTGTATCAAACATTGCAAACCACCATAAACAAGTTTATCTATTTAAAATCAAGGTTAATTTGCAATCAGACATAAGCTAATGATGTCATGATGCAGGTTCGCTACAATGGAAGAAAATGACTGGATAAAATTTTGCAAGATTTCACTGATCCTACCTGATAACATAATGTTGGAGCAACCATGAAGTAAGCCAAACTCTTGAAGCTAACATCATAAGAGTAATCCGCATCTGAAGTTTCAACCTAACAACATAAATAAGTGAATAACAAGAACAACATACCCAGTGAAAGCCCACAAAGTGGGGTCTGAAAATAAGTGAAAAAAGAAAGAAAAAGAACATAAAAAGGCTAGATATAAGAGATTCGATATAAAATTGCTCAAACCACAAGAATAAGATAAATCACTTAAGTTCGTTAATCTAATGATTTTTAATATTCACACCCAAAAATGAAGCTTTAATCCAGCGCAGATCCTATGGGTCCATGAGAAGAGGACACAGATTAATAATACCTTATCCATAGACTTTGCAAGTACTCTCATATCGTGATTTGTATGTGCATAAGAAACCAGCTTCATCCACACAATACAAGCAACGAGCATCAATATGACACCAGACAGAAAAGCAGAATCACACCTGTGCAGTTTAAAAGCATTAACTTGATATTAATTTAAATATATACCAGCTAGAGAAATAGCAGTTGGACAGGTACAGTTGAAAATTCTTCCCTCGTAATGGTAATTCAAATTTATCCTTCCCAACATCCCAAAATGAAGGTTTTAAAATGTCTCAAATAGTTAAACTCAGAATCAAATATTAGTTCCTAAGCAGAACTCCTGTCCCAATAAATAGTCATATTTTGACATCTAAAATATTCACTAGCTAGAAAATTTCCCAGTTTTACCACAAAGATGGAAGCAGCAAGAACCGCCTATCATACACTTTTAAGAGGATATATATCAAAGTTTCATGACTACAATGCATAAAGACATACTTGAGAATGACCAGAACTGAATACAAAATGGCAACTGTTGTTATAGTTATGTGAAGAATGACCACCACCTGCAGCATCACACAGAAAATTTATTGATTAAGTTTGAGTCTTAAAAGTATTTGTGGATCATAAAAATAGTCAAAACATCACAAGTGAAAATCACAATGGCCACAAACACCAGCATAAACTCCCTTCACTATAAACAGGAAAACGAGTCGGTGAGAACTCCATGTGAAAGTAACAAGGATGGATTTTCGAAAGGAAAAAATAAGGAAACATAGAAAAAGAGGTCATCTCGACTTACACGCTCAGTCAAACGCCTCTTCTGTGCCATCTTCTCCACAAGGAAAGCAGTGACAGGCAAAAGTTGAAGAATGAGACTGGAAGCAAATGAAGACTTTCAAACTTTTTTGTCCAAAGAATAGTGGGTATTAAGATCAGAGCAAAGAGAAGGGAGCTCAAATGACAATACCAGCACATTAGAAGCGGCCAATCCCTTAAAGACTTTGAACTAAACCAAAAGCCAGCCCTAATTAACAGGCCATACTGCAAGAGTAGTCAAAGTTTGTCATCTGCAGTATAATACTTAAAGACATTTTGAAAAATGACATATAATCTCTTTTGTAGCCCTATTCCTATTCATTGATTGGCTAAGATGGCGATACTGATGCATCAAACAAGTGGGCAGGCAACAAATTGCACTGTCTAGTCAAATTAATTACAGTGATATAACAGAAAGATGTATACCTTCATCAAATTCTCGATAATCAACCTGCTGTTAACAGCAATCAGCACCACAACACAGAGATTGAACAAGCCTGCATGACTCTACCACAAGAACCATATATTGGGCATCAGCAAAGAGTTTTATGCGCACTTTATACAAAGATATAAGCTCTTGTGAGCCACATGAGATGCAGTCAAGAAAAACACGAAACTGAGAGTTTGTAGACTTCCCCTCTCCTCAGTAGTTCATACATCACTAGTGAATACTGATAATATACCATAGTAACTCTTTTATGGCAAATATAATGCTACTTGTGAGCCACATGAAAACATGAAGTTGAGTATCTTTTGTCTGCAAAAAGTTTATAGACTTCCACTGTCTTCATTTTTGAGAATGATATGTTTTTTTTTTTTGAGAAAGATTTCCACTGTCTTCATAATTTCAAAAATCAATAGTCAATACTGATAATATTTCACAGTAACTCTTATCATTTGTCAAGGTCACCTGCTATGCTTTTCCTCTATAATGCACAGTATAGGTGTGATCAAACCAAATATCACAAGAACCTATTACCTATTACCTATTAACAGTTCTATATATCCTCTCCTGAATTTGGTGACCATACTGTACTATGAGTATATCCTAAATCACGCAGGGCGAAAATATATTATTTAGATGATGGGTTAAGGACAGCTTCTCTTGTGGCATGATCACTGACAGTGGCAGGACTACCTTTTTGGCTGACCTCTTTGTTTTAGTACCCTATCTTTCAGATTAGGGGTAAGCACAGCTTCTTTTTCTGCATGATCACTGTTTGTGGCAGGAATACCCTTTGGTAACCATAGATTAATGGTTGATACATCCAAAAATTGAAACCGGTACATGAAAAAAATTGGAATTGCACGATTTTAATTTTAAGGCACTAAGTTTAAGTTGTGTGATTGAATGAAGCACATCAAGGACACTGGCAAATTGCAATGCCTAGTTTCCTCTGATGGCAAGTCCTGCTGATGCTAACAGAAAGTTTAGGAGTAATGTGCGGGCAGTCTCTTTGAAGTTCGTGTCTTATAAAAGATACTACTGCACATTGAGCACAGTTCATCCAATTTAGTGGACAATTTCACTCAAGAAAATGTGAAAGTCAAGTTGCCCGATGAAATCATTGGCTTATGGAAAACCCCAACTGCATTTATATTTCTAGTGCATGGGGCCAACAGACAAAAAGAAATATATTCTCTTTGCTCAAATCAACAGCCTAGCACAAAGCTAAAGTTTTGACTCATTGCTGAGTGAGTAGTTCAATAAATAAACAAAAACTTATCTCAATCTAAGCTTATTTTCCATGTCTAACATTGGCTTTTTGTTTACCATCATCAAACAGGCCTTCAGGTGTCCAATTCAACAGTAGGCACTTCACATATGACAATATGGATGCTACCAAACAAAATGAAGGAACATAATTTCTTTTAAAGAAAAATAAGAACTTTCTAAGACCATGTCCCTGTTTACCTCTTTTTTCTGCCCCAGTTCAGCATGGTTTGCAGTTCAAAAATTCTCATTTTCCTTTAAACCTCATTTGTATTTAACCCTGAAATGTGATACAAGTCCTCTGTGCCTTCCTATCTAGAAAAAGGAAATTAACAGTTCTGCAAATTGCAATAACTAGAGTGTGGAAGCTGTGCTCTGTCATCTACTGCTCACACCATGATTTACTCCAATTCAAACATTGACCTATGCACTTCAACTTCTGCAACTAATTATCATCACCGCTAGTATTCCCTTAACAGGTAATCAGAAAACAGAGAAATACTTTTGGACTTGGGCATTTAGATGCATTCCCTCATAAATCATAGATCACAATTACATCCTAAAATCGAAATGCTACCACTCAACCCAAGGCTTGTTTGACCTCTTGTTAAGCACAAATGAGGAGCCACCAAAATTACTCTGTTATTGTGAACTCAGTTTCGAATCTCAGCAATGTCATACTATTACATACAATTTCCGAAAACTGATTATACCAGAATTAAAAACAGAGAAAATAGTGAAAAATAAACACACCTGTCTGAAAATGGCGTCAGAGCTAAGAGGACTCTCTCTGATTCGCCGGTGAGCTGGCGCGGACGCCCTGTAAGAAAATTTATAGGCAGTTGTTGCTTCGGTTGTATTGCTTTCCTCCTGTCCATTGGCAACAGCCTCCACCTCCTCCCTCGGATTGGATTCACCAACCGATTTACTCGGCTCATTCATCGTTTCAAATCCAGCATCGCTACTACATACATCGTCACCGTTAATTGCAGTAGCCGTCTCAAAACCATTACCACCACGTCTTCTCCGAATAAGATCAGATTCAATACCCGACGCCTTTGCCGTAGCCGTAGCCGTTGCCGTTGCGGTGGCGGTGGCGGTGGCGGTGGCTCCTTGATTCTCCGGCAATTCCATGATTGGCATTACAAAATCAGAGGAGATTAGAAATGGAAACCGACATGCAGTTATCGGTAACTGAAAAAGAGGATCTAAGATGAAGATATTGGTGCTTAAGGCGGTTTGATTTTTGAATTTTTCAGATAAAACTGGATTTGGATTTATATGTTTTTAAGCAATGCGTGGAATATGTGCTGTGCATTTTTGGGTGGAAGTGACAAAGATCACAGAGGCGTTTGGAAGTTTATGTAATGAGGTGCCAAACATTTTTTTTTTTATAAGGCAAATTTGGTTGAAAGAATGGTTGGACAAAAATGGGGACTAAGTAAGAAAGGAAGAAGAAATAAATTAGTGGAATAATCATATATTGTTAGTAGCGGGGGACCACATTGTTTTGAGGTCAAAGGATATTTGCTCTCCATTATTTAACATCCTTTCCTTTACATTTGACTGCCTACTTTTATTCTTTATATTAAAATTAAAATTAATAGGGGTCTAAAAACCATTAATTGACCTAAAATATATTAAATGCAGGAATTTTAATAACTTACTATTTTTATAATTTGTAAATTAGGCAAATCACATAATCTAAGGGATAAATTATTTTATATCCCTACTCTTTCACTATTTACCGAAAATTCCCTTTTTTATATTAATTCGAATACTTAATATTGCAGAACGATACTTAAATTAGAGCGAACGGATACTTTGATATTTAATTTGTTGTTAGCAGTTATAGTGTAAAAAAAGAGAGTACATTTATCCCACGATTCACGCGGACATTTAACAAATTTAGCGTCGAATCTGCATAAACCTCTAATTGATTTATGGCATTAGTGAATTTCAAAATGTGAAACCTTCACATTGTTCTTTGAATAAACACACGCAAAGCTTGTTTAAAAAAATTCTGGAACGCAATTTGTGAAGATTCAAAAATGAATACTTCGATCTTGTTAAGACATTCTGAAATATGGGAAAGTGATGTTACATAAGAGCGATATAAAAGTGATGGGATAGTTGGGGAAAATATTTCGTTCATGAATCTTATTTCAGCAATTGCGGCTGAGTTGGGTATTGATGAATCGAAAAAAAATACTTATGCAGTTCCAATGGAATCAATGCCATACAAAAGTGATTGGACAGCTCCGGACTGTGTTTTGGAAGAAGTCGTTTTGCCACCTAGATACAAAAAGATGCCTGATAGACCAAGAAAAAAGAGAAAGAAAAATCCAGATGAAAAGCTAACAACAAAAACTAATTGTTGTGGACGTTGTGGACAAGAAGGTCACAATATAAGAACATGTACCTTCTTTCCAAAAGATTCTTGATGATTATTTTTGTTGTTGTAATAATGTTTCTAATATTTTTAGTTTGCTAATAAGATTTGAACTTTTCATTTGATGTGATTATAACTTCATATGAATATTACAAGATACAAAATGTATAGTGATACTAAATATATCGATTTTGATTGTATTATATCAAGTGTAATGATATTGATAACTTGTTCAGTCTCATTTACATAATATAATGGATCTGATAACAAATTTTTGTTACCAGATACAAAATGGTAATGGATACTAAATATATATACAGTTTTATATGATTCAACCTGTTGAACGATACTAAATATATATATTAAATTATTTTGTATTAATTGTTAAAGATACACAAATTTATTTTTAATAATAAAATGTGTATCATATACTTATTAACTCTATGGATATTGTGTATCTGATGATAATATAGTATCAGACGTTGTGATTTACTGAAAGACTACGATATTTTAAGTGAATTATTTTGTATCAGTTTGTGTAATAATTGTGTAAATATAGTATCAGGTATACTGTGAACAAAGTTTATAGTGTATCAACAGTTGTAGATCTTACTTTTATAAAAATAATTTATAGCGAGTTACTGTTAATTAAATTATATATTTGGAGACAAAAATTGAAATTGAAATACATTTCTTGACAAAAACAATTCTTCAAATTAATAACTACTTAGTAAGGTTTTGCTGGAAGGAGAAGTTATAATACAAAATACTAATTAACGTAACTTCAACATAATAGAAACCTAACTATTCTACATTAACCAATCCACCTTCTGCCTGTGTAGTGTAGCCACTCTTTGGCCTTGTAGGATCGTCGGTATCGCTAACATATCCAGCCTTGACTTTGTCCATACCATACTTCCATAACAGTGTTCCGTATCTATTGTGAAGATAGTCACTCTGAAAACTAACAGATTGAATGTTGATTTCGTCGCTCAAGTACTCTGCATAAGCAGCTACATACATCAATGAGTTCTGTTCCCTTTTAGATACATCAATGTTCATAAATAGTGATACTAATTAAAACATGCATGTCAATATGATACTTAAACAATAATATTATATACATTAATGTTCATGCAATTTGATACTAAATAACAACAAAATATTAAACTTAAGCATATATATATTAGATACATTAATTTTCATGTGCAACACATAAAAGGTACACAAATTTGATTAGTCGTTATATAAACAGATCAAACTGATACTTAAAAAGATATCTAAGCTACATTAATATTCATGTGTAACATAGAAAAGTATCACAAAAATCAATATTCCTTGTGTGAAGTGAAATAGTAATACTTTCTGAGTTCTGTTCACTTTTAGATACATTAATGTTCATGAAAATTGATACTAAATAACACCTACATGCCAATATGATACTTAAACAATAATATTAGATACATTAATATTCATGCAATTTTATACTAAATAACAACAAAACATCAAACTTAAACAGATATATTAGATACATTAATGTTCGTGTGCAACACATAAAAGATACACAAATACCCTAATGTTTCATTAGTCGTTATATAAAAAGATAAAAAAATAAATTGATCAAACTGATACTTAAAATAGTATCTACGATACATTAATATTTATGTGTAAGACATAAAAGTATCACAAAAATCAGTGTTCCATGAGTGCAATGAAAAAGTTGAAATAAACGATACTTAAATGAAAAAAAGGTATCATCAAACTAATGAAAAAGATACGAAAATACGGATGGATATGGATACAAATATACATACCGTGAGTAGTGTTGGTCGAATAATCGAAGGTATCGCCTTTCTACCCCTTTTCTTTGGGTTTTTTGGATCTTTCGAAGTTGATTCATGTTTGTTCTTTGCAGAAGTTCTCTTGCTAGAACTTGGATTTGTCATGACTATAGGGTCATGCGACGATTTAGATTTCAAATCTTCGAAGCTTTCGATTCTAGAAAAAAAAACTATAGAATTTTTAGAAAAGGAAAAACAGTACATACACAAAAAAGGAAGAAATCATAATGGAGAAGACGATAAACCTAGTTTGGACTCTAATCTGAATGAATAGGGATAAGATTCTTTTGAATTTCAAATTTACTTTAAATTTTTAACAGAAAATTTAGGGGAAAAAAATTTGGGCGAAAATTTTGGGGATGAGAAAGGTCTAGTTTTGAGTTCCAACGTAAAAAGTCAGTTAAGTATCATTGGGTGTAAAAAGGGGATTTTTTAAATTTTAATAAAAGAGTAGGAAAATATTTGGAATAGGTAAAGTAAAGTTGTGTAGTTTAGTAATTTTTCCAAATGCAGGAATTTTAATAACTTACTATTTTTATATTCTTGATGACATCTCCCTCCCGTCCTCCTCCTAAGGGTGTGCATATGATTTTTTGGTTCGATTTTATATTATTTAATTTAGATTTCTAGTTTTTGTTTTTGAAGAAGTGTAACCCAATCCAAATCAAAATAAATTTGATTTGGTTATTCTCTTTTTGGTTTAGACGTTTTCGATTTGGTTAATCAGTTATGTCAATAATTAGAAACATAACAAAGTTATATTTGCAATTTAATTTATATATCTATCTATCTATCTATCTATATATCTATCTATCTATCTATCTATCTATCTATCTATCTATCTATATATATTTCTTAAATATACTTTTTAATATAAATCACAAGTAAAACATAAAACTCAATACTTAAAAGCATATCAATTATAGATGTCCAAACATAAGAAAATAAACTAAATCGTAATAAAAATAACTAAAAAGGGACAAAAATGGTTAAGTCAAACTTAATTCTCCCCCCCCCCCCCTCTCTCTCTCTCTATATATATAAATTTATTTATTTTTTGTTTTTCGATTTTTATTTTTCTAAATTCGAAATCAAACCAAAAAAACAAACAAAGTAAATTATAAATCTTAAACCAAACCAAGAATCCAAAAAAAATAATCCAAATTAGAATTTGATTTGATTTGGTTGGATTTTTCGGTTTAATCCAAATAGTGCACACACCTACCTCCACCCCTATCCATTTTTTTTAAAAATAGATTTAAATTTTTATAAAAATACCATAAAAAAAATCGAATCATACTAAATATATTTATAAATACATTTGAGTCTAGGATGATTAAAGCGGCCCAGTGTCGGCTCTTGCGTGAAAAACAAGTTCAGGCAAATGCCTTTAGCTCTCAATAACTTTAGGGGTCATGTTTCATTTTAATAATAAATTATGAGTAAATTATTATTATTTTTTTTTAAAAAAAAAGAGTACTTTAACGTAAAAAGAACTTTTGTTTTCAAAATAATTAAATAAATTTAAACAATTCAAAGTATATGGAAATTATTTTTAACATATTTTAGTGGTAAAATATATTCATGTCAATGAGTGCATTTGAAAATTTGTAGTTGAATTGTGTCGGAAAATATCTATGAATTGAAGTTATAGCGATTCGGTGATTTTTCTAGTACTGGTACAAGCATATATTATCAAATATTAAGTGAGCATCTAGATTGAGTCCATGTACCCAATTAATTTAGGCAAACAAATATAACAAAATTATTTCTATGTTTGATAATTAACCAAACTAATGCTATATTTGATAATCAATTAAGTACCTAAGGACCCCGCTTTATATGAGAATTCTTTTTTGTTATTGTTACTCAATGACCCAAGTTGGTATTTCCACTAAAAACAAATAATACAAAAATCTAAACAATTTGGGCGTTAGTTATATCTTATTCCGAAAGTTTTTCAAATTAAAATAATTTCAACATTTTCAAAACTCTCAAATAGATTGTTCATTCCCCTTTTGCTCAATACAAAGCAAACAACACATAAGTTATATATCAAATATATAAATTATGTATCAAATATATAACTATAAACCAAATTTATATTAACAATAACATTATACAAAAACAAAATTGTAATGTCTTTTGATAGAAATAAAATTACATAGCCGATGTTAAAGAGAGATGAGAAAAGGAGGATTTTTATAATTAATTTAAATGGTAAAAGTATATATAGATTAAACCCTTTCCTTGTCTATTCTCACTGAGACCTCTCCTTTGATACCGGAAAATGGAAGCATCTCTACCAAATTTGTGTGAAAAAAATCTTGGCAGCAATTAATTTTGCAGCCATACTTGTTGAAATTATTAGCCACCAATGTGAAAATTGGTAGCCATCAATGTGAAAGTTGATAGTCACATTTGTGGAAGTAGATAGTAAAAGTTTGGTATAAGTTTGGCATTAGTTTGGTAGAGTTAGGCAGCCAATTTTTTGTTGAAATTGGCTATCACATTATGTCATTAATGATGTAAACAAGTGTTCAAAAAAACTCTATAAATAGAGTAGTAATTGAACACTTGAAGACACACCAAAAATAGAGAAGCAATAGAGAGTAGAGAGAGTAATCCACAAACTACTTCTTAGTTTGTGAGAAAATAGAGTGCAAATAATATTATTGTGAGTTGTAAGAAATAAAAGAGTGTTGAGTAGTAGTCTTTTGACACTATCAAGTTTTTCATCAATATTATTGTATTACTTATTCGTGTATCATATTTACCCATTTTAATATTTGGTGTCGTTGTTACTTTCTTCCTATTGCTATTTAGTTTGGACATTATCCTGGGTGTGATTATCATTTTGTCCAACAATTGGGAATTGGTGATAATAAATACTTAATAATAACAGATTATAATTGAGATACAACTTTGGATGTCAGAAATAAAAATAAAAACTTGAAAAAGGCCACATTAACAATAATAAAAAGAGAGCCTATTTTTGTATATATATATGGTGAATTAGACAATTGAATGTGTATTACTGAGTAAGTTCAGTATTACACTAAGACTATTAAACTAAACAAACAGCTAAATATACAAATCAAGACTAATAAAAAAGAGTTAAAAGTGTGGCCAAATCAAACAAGCGATTCTTGTAGCAGGAAGCTTATAGGAGATCAGCGACATTTGCTGGAAGCTCCTCAATCACCACGTTGTAAAAACTTTGAATGTCAGAAAGCATTCTCTCATCATCCTTGGTTAAAAAATTGATTGCAACACCCTTCCTACCAAACCGTCCACTACGTCCAATACGATGAAGGTAATTTTCAGGTTGAGTGGGGAGATCATAGTTTATGACGAGGGAGACTTGTTGGACATCAATTCCTCTCGCTAAAAGATCAGTGGTGATGAGAACACGAGAGGAACCACTACGGAATTCCTGCATTATAATATCCCTAGTTTTGTGGTCCATGTCACCGTGGGTAGCTGAGACTGTATGGTCTCTGCTTTGCATCTGCTCTGTTAACAAGTCAACTTTGCGACGAGTATTCACAAAAATAACACTCTGTGTGATGGCTAAGGTTTCATATAGATCGCAAAGGGTCTCAAACTTCCATTCTTCCTTTTCCACATTCACATAAAACTGTTTGATACCTTCTAACGTCAGTTCATCACGTTTCACAAGAATCCTCACAGGTTTATTCATGAACTTCCTTGTGATCTCAAGGGCCTCAGGAGGCATTGTTGCAGAGAAAACACCAACCTGAATCTTAGGAGGCAATAGCTGGAAAATATCATAGATCTGGAGACAAAGAAAAAGTAAAACTTTTACAACCAGGGTAGAAATCATGTAAAGCTGTGGACTGTAATTTTTTAGAGAAAATATGCCACGTAAGAACAGGCAACGAATACGCTCACAGAACCCTAGCACACAGCAGGACTGTGGAATTTAAAACTATGTCCCAGCATACTTAATTGTGAAAAAAAAGAAGCTAGCACAAAGAAAATATAGAGTCACTCGAGTATGCTAAGTGCATCATAAACCAGAAATCACTTTAGCTGATAACTAAACCTTCTTCTCAAGGAACACAAGTGAACCACTCTACAGAGACACATATTTGTCAGAATAAATAAAAGAAAAATTAACTTCCAAGCATAATCAACACCACCACATTATGACTATACAAATTACAGAACTGATGTTGGTGCTCTCATTCTAGCACCATTTGAACTGAAGGATGTTACGGATTTAGACTTCCATTTACTTTTAATAAATTAAAGGTTGATACTTATGTATAAAATACAGATATAGACAGGCATATCTACACAAAACAAAAGTGCTTATGCATTCACAGAAACTATAGGTATATATACAAATATGGGGAGAAGGGCACTGCTAGTTACCTGATCCTTGAACCCTCTGGAGAGCATTTCATCAGCCTCATCCAATACAAACATTTTAATGTGATCAGCGCGGAGAGACTGTCTTCTCAACACGTCAAACACACGTCCAGGTGTTCCCACAACAACATGAACTCCAATCGAAAGGATCCTTTGATCCTCACGGACACTGGTACCTCCCACACAAGCATGAACCTTGACTTTAAGATAAACTCCAAGTGCTTCCATGACCTTCCCAATTTGTTGTGCAAGCTCACGAGTAGGTGCCAAGACCAAGGCTTGGCAATCTAACAGTTCATAGTCCAGTTGTTGCAGAACTCCAGAACAAAAAGTAGCAGTCTTTCCCGTTCCAGACTGAGCCTGCTGAATCACATCAAGACCTTTGCAAAAAGGTACAATCCCCCTTTGCTGGATTGCTGAGGGTTTCTCAAAACCTACAAGGTTATATTTCAATATTAGATAGAGCTTATGAGATTCTTCACCTTAACTTGACACGTATGCACACGGCGAGGAACAGAAGGCAAAACACATCTTTTCTTCTTAATAAACTGTGCACAAGTCATGAACCAAAAAAGAAAAGCAGAAAAAAAATTTCAACTGACCGTATGCATAAATGCCTCTCAGGAGATCCTTCTTCAATTCCATAGCATCAAAAGTATCATAAGCCTCGTCATATGAGGTAAAAAACTCTTGCCCTTCAGCATTTAGCCTGCATCCACAATTAAAGAAGAATATGATGCATGTGTAGCAAAAATTTAGTATGTTCCACCATGAGTGCAATAAACATTGTAACTCATAGGTAATGCCTATGTGTAGATAGAGAAAGTCATGAAGAATACCAAAACATTGAAAATGAGAAAGCAACAACATAATTGAGGCAGTAGTACTCACAACTCTGTCATTTTTGAATCAAATTGACGAGCATCAAGTTGGGATCCATCAGGAGCTGCACCCGCCATGACTAAAAAGACTTCACATCACATTAGGACAAAGAAAGGGTTAGTGTGAACTTACATATTGTCAAAACATCTAAATTTCATAACACCGCCAGTCTTCAACTTATAAAAAAAAAACCAAGCTATAAACTAAAACATGTAGGTCTCGGAGAAAAGAATGACATAGCTCATTACTATACCTATCAGAACTACAACTCCCATTTAGAAAGAAGAAAAAAAACTTCCTACATTATGTTCTCTTAAAGACACCAGTTCTTGATTTAGTTAAATATGTCCAACCAGGAATAAAACAAACTCAACATTAACAAGATAGGAAACAAAACCCAACATTAACAAATAACAACAAAACAATACAAAGAATATCTATCTTAATCTTGCACTGGCAAGCAAATCAACTCTTGATGTTCTCTTGCACAAAAATCAAAATCAAGATTATCTAGAACCTAGAAAGAATAATCATCAAGCACTTGTGTGTTAAGATTAGCCAGTTCCACCATAACAAGTTCAATTTGCTTCACCAAAAAGTTAGGCACTTACCCTCGAGAAGAAATTCACTAGACATATTAATATTACTCAGTTCCATACGATTAACAAAATCAATCACCACTTATTTTAAGAGAAATAACAGATACATACTCGTCAAACTAAACAAAAAACAGAGCATAAAATAACTTCCTATACGCCAAACTTAAAAAAAAACAAAAAAAAAACACATAGCATTCAATAACTTCCTCTAGAGCTTTAAAAAAACCCAGCATTGTGTATGTTTTCTCCATTGAAGTTTAGTTACCTGAAGAAGAAGAGATGAGAAATAGTTGTTGTTGTTGAGTATAAGTAAAGAGAAGTTGGATTTTTCCAAGCTTCTCGGATCAGAGTTCGAAAGAGACAAAATACAATTCAATAGTGTGAGTTAGGGTTTTTCAACAACTATTTATAACAATTTTTTCCTTGTGCTCAAAGCATCTTCTCCTAATCAAAAACAAAAACGTTTTACGTAAAAATAATATTTCACACCAAAAATAGGCCAAAGTTGCCATAAAACCTGTAGTTACGATAAGAGGCATTCAACAAAAATCATAAATGTTGGAATAATAATTTAAAATTAAAGTAGGAATCCTAAATTATTTAAATTTATCCTTTTTTATACTTAATTAATTATTGTCTACTTAGGATTATTTGTTTGTCTTAGTTTTCTAGACCTAGTTTAATTTACTTTTTAATATTATAAATAGAAATATTGATAGTGATTTTTCTATCTAAAGATAATTCGAGAAAACTTGAAGTAAATTCAAGAATTTATGAGATTATAACTAACATATTTGCCTTTTCAATAAATCGTACCAAATTAGCAAATTCATTAACCATTTAATTTGATATTAGAAAAAAACAAGTATAATTGATTTTATTGATTTAAATTCAATTAAAAAGAAATCAAACCACAAAAAAATTTGTTCATGCCACGACGATATTTATACTTAAGACCATTTATATTAATATAATTTGCGTTATAAAATAATTACTCAGCAAATTAAGATAAACACACTAAAAAGAATAACAGTAGAGTAATGTATTTCAATATATATATATTCCTTCGTAAATGTAGTGGCTATTTAGCCAAAAGATGATTTACAAAGGTATAAGTTAGTCATTTTAATTGGTCAAGTGATGGTGGCCCTCCAATGGGTCAGTCCCACGTGTATGAGCCGTTTCACACCATTATAAGTGATGTAAGTCTTCAAATTGTTGGAGCCCACATTGCATTCATATTTTCTTTACAACACTCTTCTTGGATGTCCGAAAGCTTTAAAAGAACAAAAATATACGTAAATATTTATTATATACATTGTTTGTTATCTCATTAAAAACTTTTTAAAGAAAATTCAAAGGGACAAAACATAAATCAAGAAAAAAAGAGTGCAGCGCATATTTTACTTCCTTATAAAGATCACGATTCAGATGGTTAAGTTTTCGCATTTCAATCTTGTATACCATCTTCTCAAGAGTTGAGTCCTGTATAGATTTGGTGAATACATCTGTTGGATTATCACTTGAACGAATTTGTTGTACATCATTATCACGATTCTTCTGGAAATCGTGTGTGA
This sequence comes from Solanum sitiens, assembly GCA_016801875.1. Taxonomy (NCBI): domain Eukaryota; kingdom Viridiplantae; phylum Streptophyta; class Magnoliopsida; order Solanales; family Solanaceae; genus Solanum; species Solanum sitiens. Next base: position 470,487 of record JABWTJ010000479.1, on the reverse strand, counting down.
AGAATAATTTTAGTGAAATGTGTTTTGTTCTATCTCCTTTTATGAAGTCTCTCTTAATTGAGCTATGCATACAACATTGTCTTCAAAGAGCACTGTGGATACCTTGACATCACACTTCAAACCATATCTTTTTTTTGATGAAATGTATCATTGATCTCAACAAAATCCATAAATGTTGAAATTTCAAAATTATAGTAGGAATCCTAAGTTATGGATTTTGTTGAGATCAATGATACATTTCATAAAAAAAAAAAAAAAATGGTTTGAAGTGTGATGTCAAGGTTAGTTAGAATTTGTTCTTTTTTTATGCTTATTTACCATACTTGGATGGATTCCTTTTAAAAAATAATTACTTATTTTAAATATACTCTCTAATTATTATCATTTATAGCAATATATAATAATATTATGTATTTTATTAAAGTTGTGCCAGCATTCTCTCTCGTTTCTTTTTTTTTTTTTTGTCTCGCTCCTTATTAAGCAAGGATGACAAATACTTTTTGATGAACTGAACAGTGTAACAAACATATCTCAAATGAAAGTTTGCTCATCTTGATTATTAATTTTCTATTTTATTTGACTTTTTATCATGTTTATATTTTATTTCAAAAAAAAAAAATCTTGGTGAAAAAATATTGTTCTTTCTGTTGAATAAAAAGTTTTGCACTTTTTTAAATTGGAGATGTTTTCTTAATATAGTAACACAATAATCATTTAGGATTAAATAATTTTATTTAAATAAAATATCCTCTCGATATATATACATATATTTATTGCCAATGATTTTCAATTATTAGCTTCCGCGTAACACCTTGAAGTAATACTTAATTGTCAATATATTAAAAATTTAATACATTTTGCATTAAATATTTAATTCTCTTTTAATTCAACTTTAATATGTGTGTTAAAGGTTTTTCAACACTATTTATAACAATTTTTTCCTCTATGTCCCTTGTGCTCAAAGCATGTTGTCCTAATAAAAAAACAAAAACGTTTAACGTAAAGATAAAATTTCACAAAATAATAAACCAAAAATAGGCCAAAAGTTGCCATAAAACCTTTAGTTACCATAAGAGGCATTCATAAATGTTTGGAATAATAATTCAAAATTACAGTAGAAATCCTAATTTATTTAAAATTATTTTTTTATATATATTTATTTAATTATTGTCTAGTTAGAATTTGTCTGTCTTAGTTTTCTAGACCTAGTTTACAATTAGAGGTGTTCAACAGAATCCATAAATGTTGGAATTTCAAAATTAGAGTAGGAATCCTAAATTATATAAAATTTGTGTTATAAAATCAAGCTCATAAGAATATAATCATAAAGAGAAGAAGGCAAGAGAAGTAGATAGAAGAAGAGAAATTTTCTTCTTATTCAAGTGTATATTCCAAATTGTGAGTGATATCTCTATTTATAGTGTTGAGATATCACTCCCAGGTCACAAATTAGTAGACATAGTTATCCAAATGGTTCTTATCACCTTGGAAACATGTATACATGAATACAATTAAGTCTTGAGTATATCTAAAGGACAACCCACACAATTCAATGGATTTATAACAGTCCCCCTTGGATGTCCGTAGATAATGTGCCTCGTTAAAACCTTACTAGGAAAAACCCTGTGGGAAAAGATTCTAGTGAAGGAAAAAGAGTACACATATCTTTTGATACACATTATTTGTTGTCTCATTAAAAACCTTGACAGGAAAACCCAGTGGGACAAAACCTCGATCAAGGGAAAAAGAGTGCAACACGTATTATACTCCCCCTGATCAAAACATCACTTAATTTCTTATGATGATGTCATCCATTCTTAAATACCAACTTCTCAGATATTGAAAGTGTCTTTGTGATCAACTCACAATCACCAAGATGTTGCATGATTGAACTCCTTTATGATATATCATCTTCTAATTTCATGAATTTGATAAGGCTTTGAACTTAGCCCGATACATTATTGACAATCACTCAATTCGTGACCTTGTTACTGCAAGTAAATTGCTCATTCAATTTGTTCATAGCAACAATCATCTTGTGAGTACTTTCATTTGCAATTGATTATCTTCATACATTGTGGTTGGTAAAAAAAATTTCAAAGAAAAATCACATATTTCTTGAATATGGTGTATCATTGATTTCAACCAGACGCACTCTCGACTTGCTCCATGGAAGATTTTTATTCCTGCATGGTTTGAAGAAGTGATCACCAACATTTGCTTCAACGATCACCAAGATATTATTGTGCCTCCACATGTAAGCAAATATCGTATTTGAGATCGAGCTTTATGCGAATCAGATAAATATTCTGCATCTGCGTAACCAGTCAGTTTTGTCTTGGATTCCTCGGAATAGAATAAACCCATAACTATGATCCTTCGAGGATGTTCAAGCATGTGCTCAACACCATTTCAATGTAATTTTTGTCGGGGAGGAACTGAATCTTGCCACTAAATTTACTGCAAAACAAATATTTGATCGAGTATTGTTAGCAAGATGCACTAGTGCCTTGATTGCACTTAGATATGAAGTTTCCTCAGCAAGAAGCTCTTCATCATTCTTTTGCGATCAAACTGAATCATCATTTATATCAACCGATCTCATAATCATTGGGATACTCAATGAATGTGATTTATCCATAAAAAAAACCGCATCAAAACCTTTCTGTGTATGTTAATTGATGGACAAATATTTCATTTGTCAAATTATGAATCTGTATGTCAAGACAACATTCTGTCTTACCAAGACCTTTTCACCCTTTCGAACACTCAATAACTTTTAAAAGATCTTTAAGAGTGCTAATGACGTTCAAGTCATCAACATACACAACTAGAATAAGAAATTCAGATTTCGATCTTTTCATAAAAATGTAAGGACAATTAGGGTCATTCCTTTTGTACCTTTTTCTTCCTTGTTTATTTCAATCCATTTAAGGATTCTTTAAACTTTATTGAAAAAGTTTCTTTCAAACTCTTATATGCTTCAGACACCTCGCTTGCTTCAAGGATTTTCATGTAACCTTCATTGTCTAGCTAGACATGACAGTTATTCATTATATGCATCCAAGTTTTTCATATGTTGCCAGATCAAAACAAATATCATTGCATCCACCATAGGAGAAAACATCTCCAATAATATCAGGATTTTTGTGACAAATCTTTATGCCCAAAGGCACAAGTCGTACTTGTTATCTCACGGTTATACTATCGTATAATAATTTATTGGTACCCCACTTACATTATACCTTGATTTATGGATTATCAGTCCAAAACGTCACTTTTCTAAGTGAAACAAAATATACTTGAATTATTCATTTTACTTGGCCAATCATTTATCTGTCCACACTCTATGACATATTTGAATTCAAGATCCTCATCACAATTCATATGAGCGCTACCTCACATCAAAGATACCGTCGACGGCTATTTGATATCGATTCCAACAAGACATAACTTATCGAGATTTCTTCATTTTCAGGTACCTGAACCTTTTCCGAGGTTTTATGAAGTGTTGTCAATGTGATCTTTTATAGTACTTGCCTCATTATCATGACCATATTGATCATTTTCTCTTTCCTTCTTCAAAGAATTTTATATTTAGAACCGATTGATCTATTACGCTTCCAGTGTATCATAGACTCTTTCCTTCAAGAACTTCACATTGGAGCATTTGTCGCTGAATTATATCATAGAGTCAGTACATTCATCTGACAATTATTTTGCAACATTATGCAAATGAATTATCACTTGAACTTTAAGTTCACATATTTATTTAACGAGGATCTAGATAATTCATCATTAAACCTCACACATAATTTTCAGCTGTCAATCATCTTTCCCCTTAATGTTAGAAAATCTAACATTCATCCCAACCTTATTTGGGAATTCATCTTTGTGCGTGGTGGATCAATTAAAATCATAATTGCACATTCAACATTTTAGATGAAAAATTATTTGGTTCCTGACCCTGAACCAATTTTAATGGGGAAACCTTGTTGGCTTGATACATACATGTGTTGCTACATGTAAAATAAAATTATCTCATACCAAATCTTATTTGGGAGTTTTGTTCTCATAACCATGATTTAGCTATAATTGAAGGCATACAATTTCTGCTAAATCAACCAACATTATCAATATAATTTCATATTTTGAAACTGTGCTCTTAATTTAATAATTCGAGCAAACAACCTTACAAGCACCTTTTAAGTTGACAATAAAGCACATGTGATCATCGCATAGATGCATCTATCATATAGTTTCAAATGATCCACATGGCAGGTGAATTGACCCATATTCACCTTTTTATATGTTCCAAAAACTTCAGGGGATTACAATCCGAACCTTAGCTGGTACAATGATCATTTTATGAAAAGAACAAGCAACACAAGAGAGTTCTTGTAGAATCTTTTATTTCTTCATAACATTAGCTGGTACTATGATCATTTTATGAAGAGAACAAGCAACACAGAAGAATTCTTGAAGAATCTTTTATTTCTTCATCATATAAGCCACATGAATTCTCAATTACATTTGCATCACATTTAAACCAGAATGGTCAACCGGTCATGCCAACTGATCTATATTTCACTACACTTATAGTTTACTTTTGCATGTGATTCCATCAGCATGCCCATGTTTGTGTGCAATAAACAAGAGGAAAGAATGGGTAATCTTTTACATAAAAATTTATAACCCACTTCGATTGTAGTAATTTAAAGATATTAAATCTTTTCATAATTTATAGTCTCAATATTTCTTTTTATTTCATCCGAAACTTAAAACGTTTCTTTTGAGACTTACTACAACCCCAATATTATTCCTCTGATAATAACACAACTCATTAGGTCTTGCAATTAATTTTCTATACTATCACATATTCCATGACACCATCTATATGGTGAACATATCCTCAAGGAGAAATTATATCATTATTGTCATGGTTAAATTATTACGAGCAAGACATGTGTTTTGCTTTACTTTTGTTGTACCATAGGTACACAACCAATGAAAAATTTGTATTACCATACAATAATATTTATTTTGGTCATGACCACAACCTTTATAGGCAAGACTTATTTCTTTCTTTTTTGCCTTTCGGTAGTTTACAATAAACATGCTATAATGACGTGTAAACGTACACGGTCATTGATCATTCCTGCCAAATAAATTTATTTATTCCTCTCAAACCTCCCATAGAGATGAATTGTGACATATATTTTTTTTTCAAACCTCCCATAGAGGTAAGTTGTTGCATATATCCAACCCATAATGATTTTATCACATCTTGACCCATTTTCTTATAGAATGGTCGAGCATTCACGATGCTCATCACAAGTCACATTCTCTTCAAGGAATGGACTAATCATTTATACGTACTTCATAAATTTGCATTATAAGTACATTGTCATGATTTTTATAATTCATCATATTTCCATGACACACCTCAACATCACTTTGAAAGATCAAGTGTACCATCACTTTATGTTCTTGTCTTTTGATGGAGAATTTATAAACTTGTCAAATTATTGGGTCGACAATATTCACAAGTCCAATGACCTTTCATACTATTTTTATAATAAAAATTGCCTTCACATTTTGAAGGACAATTTGGAGAACCCATAGTGTTCTTCCATTACCACAATGATGACTGTTATAATTCCGTTCCTTTATGCCCTTTTTCATATCGTTAATCATTTGTCATCTTTCAGACTAATTACTTACTGCTACCACATTCATACGATAGAATAGAGCAAGTCAACATGCAATTTCAAAGTTATCATATGTTGCTATCACATTCTTTTCAAGGAATGGAGCAATTCAATATGATGAATTTCAAGTCTTTTCATCAAAATATATTATTTTTGCCTTAGTCATCATTATCATCATTATGGTGCATTAGAACTAAAATTCAACGTCTTATCCATATAAAGTCATCTTAGGTCATAAATTTATGAGATTGGACCCAATACCTTATGTTCATGGTGCATCAAAACTCAAATTGATGTCTTACCCCCTTGGTGCGATAGAAGTTGAATCTATCGTCTTATCCTCAAATATTTTTCATTAAGTGCATCCAGATTTTAACCAAATGTCTTACCCTTTTGGTGCTATGGGACTTGAATCCATCGTCTTACCCTTCATTCAATGTCATATAATTCAATACTAACTCAAGCATGAGCCTTTAAAGATTGAGAGTTTTCTCACCTCTAGCAATAATAAATATTAATAAGTTCCTCATAATTAACACTTAGAAAATCAACATGAAAATTTACTTCTCTATCCTTCAATTCTTTTCTGAAATGAAGAACTGTTAGTATAATCATAAACCAATGTATAAAACTGTTAAATTAAAACAAACCAATATGTTCTACCTTTTCATATGTCACATATATACTAAAATAAATTATTAGTATACGAGAAATTTTTGAAAAAATAAATAAAACCTGTTCCTGCTCACAAGTGTTTCAACTACAACACTTTTGCGAAGTGCTACAAACTTTAGAGCATATTCGTGCTGATAACGTGTTATAAAATCAAGCTCATAAGAATATAATCATAAAGAGAAGAAGGTAAGAGAAGTAGATAGAAGAAGAGGAATTTTCTTCTTATTCAAGTGTATATTCGAAATGGTGAGTGATATCTCTATTTATAGTGTTGAGATGTCACTCCCAAAGGTCACAAATTAGTAGACATAGTTATCCAAATGGTTCTTATCACCTTGGAAACATGTATACATGAATACAATTAAGTCTTGAGTATATGTAAAGGACAATCCACACAATTCAATATATTTTATAACAATTTGTTCTTTTTTATTATTTAATTATTATCTAGTTAGGATTTATCTGACCTAATTTTTTAGACCTAGTTTAATTTACTTTTTAATATTATAAATAGAAATGCTGCTAGTTGTTTTTCTATCTATAGATAAATAGAAAGAACTTGAAGTAAATTCAAGAATTTATGAGATTATAAATAAAATTTAATCTGATGTATATTGAAGCAGACGTCATATGATACAATTTAATATTAAAGCAGAAGTCATACGATCATAATATAGCATATTCCATTGTATATAGCATAATATCGCATATTATATTGTTTGATAATTAGCCAAACTAATGATATATTTGATAATCAATTAAATACCCAAGTACCCCGCTTTATACGAGAACTCTTCTTTTTTATTATTGGTACTCGATGACCCAAATTGGTATTCCACTAAAAAAAATATATATAAGTACAAAATTCTCAACAATATAGACGCTAGTTATATGTTATCCTGAAAGATTTTCAAATTACAATAATTCCAACATTTTCAAAACTCTCGAAAATTACACTAATTTCAACATTTTTAGAACTATCGGATACATTGTTCAATTCTCTTTCGCCGATACAAAGCAAATGACACATAAGTTATGTATTAGATATATAAGTTATGTATCAAATGTAAAGATTCATATTAACAATAACATTTGTATTAGATATATTATATACAAATAAAATTTTAATGTATTTTGATAGAGATAAAATAATATATCCCGATGTTAAGAGAGATGAAAAAAAAAGAATTTTTAAAACTAATTTAAATGGTAAAAGTATATAGAAACTATATTATCTTAATCGACCCTTTCCTTGTCTATTCTCACTTAGACCTCTTCCTTTGGTACCGAAAAATGGAAGCATCTCTACCAAATTGCGAATAATTAGTGATAATAGATAATTGCCCTTATTTAGAAGTGTGACTTGGATTGGGACTAACACAACTTTAATAAGTGGTATCAAAGCATTTCAAGTAGTACTATAATATTAAAAGTAATATACTGTGAAAACCTTTTATTTTTTGCTTTGTCTGGGTCAATTGTATTGGCTATAGTATATTTATATCCATGTGTAACAAATGGAAACAATCTCTGCTTTTTTATCAAAACAAATTCTCTTATATGACGATGAAGCGAGTAAGTTGTAACATCTCGCAACTCGAAAGAACTAGAAAAGAGTTTAAAATCTGAAAATACTTATTTTTGGAAAGAATAAGAAAATCTCGAAATTTCAAGCAAGTTAAAAAGTGATTTTTTGGTCAACTTCAGACAACTATAACTCCTAGCTTAGGATGAGTTAGGATTATTTCCACATATGGTTGGGTATCCTTGGAATAACCTTTCCAACACCGTCGAGTTCACACGATTTCGATATCGTATGAGTGAGTTATGCCTTTCGAGAGTTGGGCTGTTGGATTAAGGAAAGTCCAATCCAGATTTGGGAAGGGCAAAGTTGTGTTTTCTTTACTTAATTATATTAATCCATTTTTAGGGATTAATTGGGGTAAAATAAGACTTCATTCAGTTTAGAAAGATTTAGAATTCAAGCTAGGACTTGGAGAAAGGAGAAAAAAGGAGAAAATCAAGAATTTACCAAGAACATTCAAGCTTTGCGTGTGAAATTCATCGGGGTTGATCCCTAAAAAGGTATGTGAGATCACATAGTGTTGGATTAGTTCACCACATGCCAATCTTGTTTAATTCAGAGAATCTAAGCTATTTGAATGTTAAGAAATAGAGTTCTTGAAGAACGTAGTTGAAGTTTTGATAGTTGTATTGTTGAAGTTTTGATTCATGTTTCCAGGTGTGATTTCTGATTGAATCTATCGGGTATTTAGGGTATTAATGATCCAAAATGTTTGGGGAAAGAACCATTGAAGTTTAGAGGGTTTAGAGATTAAGAGTAAAGGAGAAAAGTCGAGAACACCTAGGTACAGGGGTTGGGGAGAACACCTAGGTACAGGGGTTGGGGAGAACACCTAGGTACAGGGGTTGGGGCGCCACACCTCTCAGAGCCCCAAAGGATAGAATCTATCCGTATGGACTTGGGGCTCCGTGCCAACCAGAGCGCCCAACCTGCTCTATGTAAGATGAGGGCTGGCACCCCGCACCTCTCAGAGCGCCAGGAACGCCAGTTTTCCTCATTTTACCCCACCTTTTTGTAGTAGTTCCTAAGTGATGTACCTATGTTTCCTAGTTAATTCTAACACTCTAAGGTACATCTAAACATCGTGAAATCATCCATAAATATGAGATCATGAACCTTGAATCCATAATTCAATTCAAGAAAAGTTAGGATCAAAGTCAAAGAAGTTAAGAGTCAAGTCTAAAAGTTAAGAAACAAGTCAAAGCAAAGTTCTTAAAAGTTTTCAACAGTCTTTAGCAATGTTTTACATTTGTTTTAAGACTCAAGTTTCAAGCTAAGTAAGAGTAAAGATTTAAGTTCTTTTCTAAAAAATTATAAGGGAACTAAGTATTCTGTAAGTATTTATAAATGTTTTCACATTTAAGATAAAGAGGAAATTAAGATTTCCAAAAGAGTTTTGAGCAAGAAAAGGGAACATCGATTCCAAGAGAGCATTTAAAGCTAAGTGTAGAACAATTATCTCAACCCAAAGAAAGAAGTTATTTTAAAAACACATGAGCTACGTATATTTTTGGGAGTAGTATTGAGCACCGACATGGGGATGCGAGTTCATAATAACTCAAGTCTCCATAAACCATGTAGCCATCATGGGTATTAATGAGTCATACTTTTTAGATGATCACATAAGTTAAGCTAGTGGATCCACTATGTTAAGTAGTTCTATACGACAACAAAGTATAAGATAGTTTTGGTAGCGTGGTCAAGACGTTGTATCACCACTTAGGCTCATAGTGGTGGTTGTCGATTAGAGAATCTCCCATAAAAATTACATTACTTATTATAAAAGTAAAATTGAGTTTGTTATTGCATTTATTTAACGAACTAAGTTGTTTACACTGTTTTACAAACTTTATATATATTTGATGTGTCTTATTGCTTTATATTAAGTTAATTTATTCATGAGTTGAGCAGATCCAAGGTAAGTGTTTCTTCTTAAGCTTAAGTTGTTTTAGCAATCCAATTTGCATACTCGTACATTCAATGTATTGATGCCAGTTGTCCTGCATCATCTTATGATGCTGAAGCAGGTAACTGGGATTGGCATCCGGCGTACCGTTGATCCAGTAAGCAGCTCAGAGCCAGTTGTTGAGCCTCATTACATTCCGGAGGACATCTTTTATCATTTTTTTGTTTAGTTTCAGTTGTTAGGATGATTGGTGGTCCTGTCCAACATCCCTCTTTATTTAGAGGCTTCATAGACATATAGCATAGTCCTTTAGTCTTATTCATTTTAATTATATAGGTTTAACATATGAGATGCCACTTTGTTTAAGTATTACTTTTAAGTTATTTCTTAAGTTATATCTTGTGTTTAAGTCTTCCAGTGAGGAAGTAAGCAATACCTAGGGTCAGCTCGAGGCCAACAATGGTCTTTGAGTGTCGCCCACGCCCAGGGTGTAGCCTTAGAGCATGACAAACTTGGTATCAGAGTACAGAGTTCAAGAGTCCTAGGAAGTCTATGCAATTGTGTATGTAGAGTCCTAGTTATCGGTGTGAAGCGTGCCATATCTATAAATAGGAGGCTGCAACATCTAGGAATTCCTTCACTTTCACACTCTTTTCGTGCGTTAGAGTTTATCTCTAATTCGTGCTTGCGCGTGTTTCAGATAACCATACCTTCATAAAGAGCAGCTAGAGGTCGTCCGGCTAGGAGGAACGTTAAGGAACAAGGGGTACCCAATGCACCTGAAGTGTAACCCAGGGAGAAGTTACTAATACCAAATTTAGAGAGGTAATTAGGATGCTGAGTCAGGCTATGACTGACCAGGTTGGTTAGAAAAAAGGAGGTCGACAAGAAGGGGCTAACACTTCAAGGATTCATGAGTTCTTGAGGATGAATCCCCCAAGTTTCACTGGTTCGAGCACTTATGAGGATCCAAGAAATTTCACTAAAAAACTAAAAAAGGTATTCGAGGTGATGCATGTTGCTGACACTGAGAGGGTTGAGCTAGCTGCATATCAAATCAAGGGTTTTGCTAGGGCTTGGTTTGATCAGTGGAAGAAGGGTAGAGATGAGGACGCACCCCATCCGAGTTGGGACTATTTTGAAGAAGCTTTCTTGGGGATTTTCTTTCCCTCGAGAATTGAAAGAGGATAGGGTAATGGAATTTCTTACACTTAATCAGGATTCTCTCAGTGTGCATGAGTATGAGTTGAAGGTCACTCAAATATCTCGATATGATTTGGAAATGGTTAAGGACATGAGGAGTAGAATGAGTTTGTATGTTGCCAGACTGGGTCGTTCATTAAGAAAAGAGGGCAGGGCAACAATGCTGATAGGCGAAATGGACATATTAAAGTTGAAGGTCTATGTGCAACAGATTGAGGATGAGAAGTTGAGGGTTAGGGAAGAGTTAAGAAATAAGAAGGCTAAGACAGGGAGTGAGTCTGGACAGCAGAAAGGTAGTGTGAATAGTTTGTTCTTTAAAAACAGAAGGGACTTGCACCATCATCTGCTAGTGCACATGCACCTAGAATCAAAGGTGAGCATTATGGCCAGAATTTTTGTAGAACTTCAGAGCTAGACCAACACAGTCTCAAGGTAGTGTGGCACAAGGAGGTAGTTGGGCTTTTGCATCTGTTAAGTGTGGTGGAACCCACCTAGGTAAGTGTCGTGATGGCCAGACAGGTTGTTTCAAGTGTGTTCAAGAGGGTCACTACATGAAAGAGTGCCCCACGAACAAGCAAGGTAGAGGAAATACGGGCAATAGAGCCCAATATTCATCAGTTTCTCTACTAGACAAGGCTGTACATAGAGGAGCTACTACCGGTACTGGCAGAGGAGACAACCGCCTATATGCGATCACTAGTCGCCAAGAGAAAGAGAACTCCCCAAATGTTGTCACTGGTATGATCAAAGTCTCAACTTTTGATGTTTATGCTTTGCTAGACCAAAGAACAAGTTTATATTGTGTACCTCTTATGTTGCAAATAAGTTTGATATCCTCCCTGAGAAACTTTATGAACCCTTCTGTGTTTCTTCACCTATTGGAAGTCTATTCTAACAGAAATAGTCTATTGTGATTGTCCCGTTTCCATCAATCACAAGAACACCATGGCTAATTTAGTTGAGTTAGGCATGGTAGATTTCAATGTCATTCTAGGTATGGACTGGTTTCATGCCTGTTATGCATCAATAGATTGTAGAACTCGAGTTGTAAAGTTTGAGATTCCTAATGAGCCAACCATAGAGTCGAGTAGTAGTTCAACAATGCCTAAGGGTCATTTTATTTCGTACCTTAAGGTGAGAAAGTTAGTTCGAATGGTTATATCTATCACTTAGTCTGAGTTAATGACTCAAGTGTTGAGGTACCTCCCATTCATCCAGTTCCTATAGTAAAAGAGTTTCTAGAAGTTTTTCTTGTTGATCTACCCGAAATCCCTCTTGAGAGAGAAGTAGACTTCAGCATAGACATCATTCCAGATAATCGTCCTATCGCTATTCCACCATATAGAATGGAACCAGCAGAGTTGAAGGAGTTGAAAGAACATTTGAAAGATATGTTAGATCATAAGGGTTTCATTCGACCAAGTGTCTCACCTTGGGGCGCTATGGTCTTGTTTGTGATAAAGAAGGATGGTTCCCCTAGGATGTGTATAGATTAACGCCAATTGAACAAGGTTACCATCAAGAATAAATATCCTTTTCTAAGAATTGATGATCTTTTCGACCAAGTTCAGGGTGATTCCTGCTTCTCGAAAATTGATCTCAGATCAGGATACCATCAATTGGAAGTTAGGGAATGTGATATTCCAAAGACAATATTCAGAACCAGAGATGGGCATTACGAGTTTTTGGTCATGTCCTTTGGGTTGACCAATGCGCCTGCAACATTATGGATCTTATGAATATAGTATTCAAAACTTATCTATATATGTTTGTTATCGTCATCATTGATGACATACTAATCTATTCAAGGAATGAAGAAGATCATGCTAGTCACCTCAGGATAGTCCTTCAGATTTTGAAAGATAAGGAGTTATATGCCAAGTTCTCTAAGTGTGAGTTTTGACTTGAGTTTGTGGCATTCTTGGGCCACATAGTTTCCAGTGATAGAATAAGAGTTGATACCTAAAACACAGAAGCAGTTTAGAGTTGGCCTAGACCCACGTCTCCAACTGACATTAGGAGTTTCTTGGGTTTGGATGGATACTATACAAGGTTTGTTGAGGGTGTTTTGTGTATTTCATCTCCTTTGACCAAGTTGACTCAGAAGAAAGTTAAGTTTCAATGGTATAAAAGCTTGTGAGAAAATCTTTTAAGAATTGAAAGAGATTGAATATTGTCGCGGTTTTGACTTTACCAGAGGGTACTCAAGGTTTTGTGGTGTATTGTGATGCATCTTGAGTTGGTTATGGTTGTGTCCTGATGGATAATGTCAAGGGTATAACATATACTTCTAGGCAGTTGAAAGTCCATGAGAAGAATTACCCAACCCATGACTTAGAGTTGGCTGCTGTAGTTTTTGCCTTAAAAATATGGCTTCACTATTTGTATGGTGTTCATATTGATATATTCACAATATGTGTCACCCAGAAAGATCTTAATCTCAGACAAAGAATATGGTTAAAATTGCTCAAGAATTATGACATGAACACTCTTTACCACCCAGGTAAGGCTAATATGATTGTTGATGCCTTAAGCAGGTTGTCTATGGGTAGTACCACCTATATTGAGGAACAAAAGAAAAAAACTAGCAAAATATGTGCATAGACTTGCACGCTTAGGACTCCGACTAATGGATTCCATAGAAAGATGACTAGTGGTGACGAATGGAGCTGAATCATCCTTAGCATTAGTTTGAAAGAAAAGCAGCCAAGATCCCATTTTGCTTGAATTGAAGGCAAATGTTCATAAGCAAAGAGTATTAACTTTTGAACAAGGAGGAGATGGTATTTTGAGATATCAAGGTAGATTGTGTGTACCAATGGTGGATGAACTCCAAGACAGGATCATGGAGGAAGCTCATAGCTCCAGATATTCCATTCATCTGGGTTCCACAAAGATGTACCATGACTTGAGAGAAGTATATTGGTGGGAAGGTATGAAAAAGGGCATTGCTGAGTATGTTGCCATGTCCCCAAATTGTCAACAAGTTAAAGTACAACACCAAAGGCCTTTAGGTTTGGCTCAGAATATAAAACTTCCGGAATGGAAGTGGGAGATGATTAATATGGACTTCATCAGAGGGTTACCAACGTCTTGCAGAAAACATGATTCTTTTTTGGGTGATTGTTGATAAAATGACAAAATTAGCTCACTTTTGCTGGTAAAGACTACCCATTCGGCAGAGGATTATGCTAAGTTGTAAATTCAAGAGGCGGTAAGACTTTATGAAGTTACGATCTTCATTATTTCAGATAGAGGTGCACAATTTACAACATAGTTCTAGAAATCTTTTCAGAAAGGCTTGGGTACAAGGTGAACTTAAGTAATGCCTTTCATCCTTAGACTGACGGGCAAGCAGAGCATACTATTTATACCCTAGAAGATATGTTCAGGGAATGCGTGATTGATTTTAAAGAATTGGGATGATCACCTACCTCTAATTGAGTTTGCCTAGAACAATAGTTACCACTCTAGCATCTAGATGACTCCATATGAAGTTCTTTATGGGAGAAGATGCAGATCTCCTATTGGATGGTTTGAAGTGGGTGAATCAGGGTTGATAGGACCAGATTTAGTTCACCAAGCTATGTAGAAGGTAAAAGTAATTCAAGAGAGGTTGAAGACTGCACAGAGTGGTCAGAAATCCTATATGGATATTAGGAGAAGAACATTGGAGATTGAAGTAGATGATTGGGTTTACTTAAAGGTTTTACCCATGAAGGTACTATGATGTTTGGTAAAAAGGGGAAACTTAGTCCCCGTTATATCGGACTTTATAAAATATTTAAGAGGATTGCCAATGTAACTTATGAGTTGGATCTACCACAAGAGTTGACAGTGGTTCATCCGGTATTTCATGTCTCCATATTGAAGAATTGCATGGGTTATCCTTCATTGATCATTCCAACTGAGAATGTTGGGATCATAGATAAATTGTATTATTAGGATATTCCGGTGCAAATCTTAGATCGCCAAGTTCGCAAGTTGAGGACAAAAGAGGTAGCATCAGTCAAGGTCCTTTGGAGGAACCAATTTGTTGAATAACCTACTTGGGAAGCTGAGGAGGACATGAAGAAGAGATACCCGCATCTCTTTGAATCCGAAGAAAATGCAGACCAAGGTACTAATTTTCTCTTTAGTAAAATCTAAAACTTTAGTAAGCATGTTGTTTTGTTGCAATTTCTAATGGGTGTTTGAACTTGATGTTGCTACCCTAAGTCTAGTAACAGTAGCCTTATTCGAGCATGAATGGTCCCAATGGGGAGATACTGTAACATCTCGCAACTAGCAAGAACTAGAAAAGAGTTTAAAATCCGACAATACTTATTTTTGGAAATAAAAAGAAAATCCGGAAATTTTAAGTAAGTTAAAAAGTGAGTTTTTGGTCAACTTCAAATGACCATAAATCCTAGATCAAGAAGAGTTAGGAGTAGTTCCATATAAGGTTGGAAATCCCTTGGGATAAACTTTTGAACTCCGCCATGTTCGCGTGATTTCGATATCGTATGAGTGAGGTATGCCTTTTGGAAGTTGTGATGTTGGATCAAGGAAAGTCCAATCCGAATTTGGGAAGGGAAAAGTTATCCTTTCCTTACCTAATTATATTAATCCGTTTTTAGGGATTAATTGGGGTAAAATAAGACTTCATTCAGTTTAGAAAGATTTAGAATTCACACTAAGGCTTGGAGAAAGGAGAAAAGAGGAGAAAACCAAGAATTTGCCAAGAACATTATAAAATTTGCGTGTGAAATTCATCGGGGGTGGTCCCTAAAAAGGTATGTAAGATCAGAAAGTATTGGGTTAGTTCACCAACATGCCAATCTTGTTTAATTAAGTGATCTAAGCTATTTGAATATTAAGAAATTAAGTTCTTGAAGAACATTTTTGAAGTTATCGTTGAATTCTTGATAGATGTGTTATTGAAGTTATGATTAATGTTTACGGGTGTGATTTCGGGTTGAATCTATCGGGTATTTAGGTAATTAATGATCCAAAGTGTTTGGGGAAAGAACCATTGAAGTTAAGAGGCTTTAGAGATTAAAAATGAAGGACAAAAGTCGATAACACCTAGGTACAGAGGTTGGGGCGCCACACCTCTCACAGCCCCAAAGGACAAACTTTGTACGTAGGGCCAAGGGGTACTGCGCCAGCCAGAGTGCCCCAGCCTGCTCTATTTAAGTTGAGGGGTGGCACCCCGCACCTCTTAGAGCGCCAGGGACGCCAATTCTCCCCATTCTTCCCCCATCTTTTCGTACTAGTTCCTAAGTTATATACCTATGTTTCCTAGTTAATTCTAAGACTCTAAGGTTCATATAAACATCATGGAGTCATCCATAAACATGAGATCATGAACCTTGAATATATAATCCAATTCAAGGAAAGTTAGGATCAAAGTCAAAAAAGTTAAGAGTCAAGTCTAAAAGTTAAGAAACAAGTCAAAGCAAAGTTCTTAAATGTTTTCAAGAGTCTTTAGAAATGTTTTAAATTTGTTTTAAGACTCAATTTTCATGCTAAGTAAGAGAAAAGATTTGAGTTCATTTCTCAAAAGTTATAAAGGACCTAAGTATTCTCTAAGAGTTTATAAGTGTTGTCACATTTAAGATAAAGAGGAAACTAAGATTTCCAAAAGCGTTTTGAGCAAGAAAAGGGAACATCAATTCCAAGAGATATTTTAAAACTAAGTATTGATCAATTATCTCATTCCAAAGAAAGAAGTTGTTTAAAAACACATGATCTAAGTATATTTTTGGGAGTAGTATTGAGCACCGACATGGGATGATCACATAATTTAAGCTAGTGGATCTACTAAGTTAAGTAGTTATATCGACGATAAAGTATAAGACAGTTCTGGCAGCGTGGTCAAGACGGTGTATCACCACTTAGGCTCATAGTGGTGGCTGTCGGTTAGAGAATCTCTCACAAAAACTATATTACTTATTATAAAAGTAAAGTTGAGTTTGTTATTGCATTTCTTTAACGAACTAAGTTGTTTACACTACTTTACAAGCTTTATATATATTGCAAGTGTCTTATTGCTTTATATTAAGTTAAGTTATTCATTAGTTGAGCAGAGCCAAGGTAAGTGTTCCTTATTACTCTTTTCAAGCTTAAGTTGTTTTGACATTGGAACTCGCATATTCGTACATTCAATGTTCTGATGCTAGTTTTCTGCATTGTCTTATGATGCAGAGGTAGTCAACTAGGATCGACATCCGGCGTACCATTGATTAAGTGAGCAGCTAAGAGTCAGTTGGTGAGCCTCCTTATATTCAGGAGAACATCTTTTATCATTGTTTAGTTTAGTTTCAGTTGTTAGGATGGTTGGGGTCCTGTCCCAACATCCCTCTTTATTTTAGAGGCTTCATAGACAAATAACATTTTTCTTTAGTCTTATTCATTTCAGTTGTAAACGTGTAATACATGAGATTCCACTTTGCCTAAGTATTACTTTTAAGTTATTTCTAGAGTTATATCTTGTGTTTAAGTCTTTCGCTGAGTAAGTAATCTAGGTCAAGTGTCCGATGAGGCAAACAATGGTCTTCGAGTGCCGACCACGTCCAGGATGTAGGCTCGGGGCGTAACATAAGTATAACATATCAATCTCTTTCTCTTTCAAGCTTGAAACTGATGAGTTTTTCTGTCCCGTTTTGCATGTGTTTGTTTCTTCAAAGATATATTTATGTTTATAGTTGTGATGATAGTAGAATGATTATTCCTGTTCTTCAATTCCCAATGGGTATTTTTTTGCAAGTACATGGATGACATTTATTAGATTTTTTCTGATTTTTCAGTATATTATTGTGGGATATTGTTCTTGCATGTTCCTAATTTGCTTTGATTTATTCATAGATGCTGTAAAATTAGTTCCAGAAAATACAACAGTAAGAAGAAAGGAATTTGGTAAGCCAAAAGGTGGCATTGTTGTTGTGATAAGCCTAATCGTGGAAATCAAAACTCTTTAGGAGGGCTGCCTAATTGAGTAGAAGAAAAGCAAAGAAGAATTTCTATTTTTTCTCCTTCAAACATTTGAACTTTCCATTTTTCCTCATTTGTACTTCAAATTTTGTCAGTAGTTTCCAAGTTGCCCCAATTAATTTGAAAGGAAAAAAACGAGAAGAAGAAGAATAGAATAAAGAATTTTTTGTATGTATTCTTTGTACAAAGTGTGCTTAAATAATACAGGGAGAATCTACTTCTAACAAACTTCTGCAGCTGTCCTTTGCTAATTGGCTAATCTGTAACAAACATGTAATTACAATTCTGCATAAAACAAAATTAAGGGAAACTAATATTTACAAATTAATATTGTGGAACCTTTTGGATGGAACAATAGATAATGATCAGGTGTCTATTTTAGATCAAAGTTTCTTTCCAATTTTATTATTCACCTTCTCTTTTCTGGTGACTGATCTTCCGGCGGATCGTGTTCCTTTGATATTCCAACATCCCCCCTCAAATTGAAAGGGGGGGGGGGGGGAACGAACACCCAATGTTTTCGATAGAAGACGATGAGAGGAACCAGGTAAAGTTTTCATAAAAAGGTCGGCAATTTGAGAAGAGGAAGGAAGAAAAAGAGGGAAAAGTCTTGTGAGATAGTGTTGTGGGACAAAATGGAAATCCAAATCAAAATGTTTGGTCCATTCATGAAAGAGGGGATGTTTTGCAATGTGAACTGCAACCTGACTGTCGGAATAAAGGGAGATGGGTAGAGTAGGATCCGGCGAGAGTTGGGGCATGTAGCCCAATCAGAGTCACAAAAGGCCAACAAAGTGAAAGATGGGGAAGAATTGAGAAAAATTCCTAAGCCTGGATCGGAAAGGAGATAACAAAGAACGTGGTGTACAGTTGAAAGATGTGCCTGACGAGGTTGTGGCTCATATTGGCTACGGTGAGGTTGTTGCATATATTGTCTAAGGTGTTGGACAGAAAAAGAAATATCTAGTCTAGTATGAGTTAAAAAATTCAGTTGTCCAATCAAACGACGATAAACAATGGCATCTAGAAGAGGAGAACCCATATTGACATGTAGCTTATGAGTGGGATCTAAGGGTGAAGGAGCAGATTTGAGACCAAGACAATTGTATTCTAACAAAATCTCTAGTACAAACTTTCATTGATTGAGTATCAAACCATGGGGCTCCCTGATGACCTAAATACCCAAAAAGTAATGCAAGTCCCCAAATTCTTGATTTTAAATTCAAAATCCAAAAACAATTCGAGGGCATCTAATTCTGCTTTGTCATTGCTCGTATAGAGAGTCATCCACGTAGACAACTAAAAATGAAACCAAAAAAAATCATGTCATTTGCAGAAAAGGGAATAATCGTATAAAGAATGAGTATAACCCTTGAATTTGAGTGTTGTTGTCAAACGTGCATACCATTGTCTCGAAGCATTTTTCAAGCCATAAAGAGACTTGCTCATCTAATTAACCATGATGAAAAGTGTTGTTAACATCTAATTGGTATAAACCCCAGCCCTTCTTAATTGCAATAACAAACACACAACGTATAGTAGTAATCTTCACAAAAGGACTTAAAGTCTCGGTAAATCAACCCCTTCTTTTTGAGTGTCACCTCGAACAACCAAACGGTCCTTAAGTCGTTCAACACTACTACCTGATGAGTTCAATTTCACTTTGTAAACCCATTTTGTAGGTAAGGCTTTCTTACTAGCAGGCAATGAAACCACTTTCCAAGAGTCATTAGTAATCAAGGCCTCAAGTTCTTTAGTCACAGCATCTTTCCAACCTGGGTATAAAATAGCTTGTGAAAAAGAAGTAGGCTTTGTCACATGGGATAAAGAGGTGATGTAATCTTGTTTGGATCGTGACAAGGTAGAAAAAGAAAAAGGAGAAACATGAGTAGGAGAAGAAAAGCAAATATCAGAAACATTAAAGAGTCAAACACTATTGCAAATGTAATGCTCTAGGTAAGCAGGAGTCTTGACAGACCTAGTGAACTTCCTGAGAACAATAGGATTTGGGGGAAAAACTATAAGTGGAGAAGTAGGAATAGGAGATTAAGGTGGGAGATCATGGATATTAAGAGTACTGAAAAATGAGGATCAATAGGATGTGAATGATTGGTAGGAAATGTTGGAAAACTATTGGAAATCACGGAAATCTCGTAGCTTGAGGCGTGCCTATGGCACTATCCTTAAGGATATTTCACTGATTAAGGTATATCTCCCAGAATTTAACAAGCTCTTCTAGTATAAAACTAGGTGCCAGAATCTAACAAAGATCTTAGATTGGTAGAAAACCCAACAACTCAAACAATAGAAAGGAACAATTTTCTTGTTCTACATCAAAGGAAGACTTTCTATATCATCCATAGGAAAAAACATGGTATATATATATATATATAAAGAATTCACACCATAAGAGTGGTTGATAGCTCCAACGGCTAAAAGGTTGGAATTCAAGGAAATTAATAATGCGAATAAGTGAGTGTAATTTCTAATCATGAAGAATAATGTCCATATTAAAAGTTACTGTTAGCAATTGGGAAAAAGAAAATTGGTCAAATAATGTTATTTAAGGAAGAGATATCAATGTACAGTAATTCTTATAAAGGCTAGATAAATTAGAGAATTTTTAAAGATGATTCTTATATTTTTGAGATACTCCAATTATTTTTCCAAAAATTCCCACCTATCTCAAATATAATAATAATTTGAATTAAAACGAAATAAGATGTTTTGTTGAATTTCTACATATAAGTATAATGCATCAAACCTGGTGTCTCATAGACTATTAACCAGACCTAGACAAAATAAGATTAAACTCACAGTATAATTGGTGAAGTTTACAAGAAATTCTTTTGTAAGTTCAGTTTCTTATTCTATCACATTATACTTGCACAATCTTTGTTGATATCGCGATTTTGCGCTAAGAAGCCATGCACGTGTCCTGGTATTCATGAGTGCTTTAGAAATCTGTCATAATTTCATAGAAGTGGCACCACTACACACTCATATAGGTACACCGAGCAAGTGTAATATGCAGAGCAATACACCTATAAATAATATAGTAATGGATTAGGAGTTTACAACTCAACCTCACTTTCCTTGCAGATTTGCACTATATGCATACCATAATAGATCAGAGATGGAACAAAAGTTTATAGTGCACAGGATCAAACAATGACTTGTTATTACCCGTATGAACCTATTTTATGGGATCTCCAATAACATAAGTTGGGTTACCATCATGTTTGATATACAATTTAACAAAAGTCTCATTCTCGTTGAAACTTCATTATTCTTCTAAAAAATTTAGTTAGAGAATTGGTCAAATTCACTTCTGACCTCACATAATTTATAGATATGATTCCATCTCACAACATGTTGTTTCACTTTATGTCTTTGTTTTTCAATTGAAAAATTATTTCTCCCCTACAACTAATGTTGTTTGGCAACTACGATATATAGATCCATTGATTTTATCTCAACCTGAATACTTGCTAAGAATTATCTTTTTCTCATTATCAACCAACTCCAAATTATACTTAGATTCCATAATTTGATCTAGCTATTTGGATGATTTCATATCGTCACACCCCATTAAGGGCAAACTCATAGTCACAAATGAATTTTGAGATCCAATGTATCATTGCATCCCTCTAGTACAATAAATGTTAATTTACTATAACACTTTATCAATAGTTTCACAAATATTGAAAAAAAAAATTACATGATAATCTATATTAAGATTACTATCAAGAAGATAAGTATAAAAGAAACCTTCACAAAATATTTCTCCATTATTACATTTTTTCTTCTCCTCAATTTCCGTTTTCAAAACTATCTTGAACAATAAGGTCATATGTATTATCACTTTTCAATGAAAATACATCCTCAAAGTTCTTTATTTTTTTTAATACAACATTACTCACAATCGATCACATAACTATTCACTCAAATTTATATTCTACATTTATAATAAGCATACAACCAAAAGTATTATCTCTCTCTTTTTCTTTCATTCAAAATCAAGTAACACAACCTTGATAAATCATTCTCACACTTTTAAATATCTCAATATAAGAGAAATAATTTTTCTACAAATAAAAATAAGTTGATTCAACTTTCTTGTAAATAAGATACTCTAATGTATTTTTCGTGTACATAAGATAATTTCTCCCCAAAGATTAACAAGGTCACTAGAAATAATTAACATATAATTTACAAGTCCTAATATTTTTAATTTTTTTGAAATACTCTTAATTATTAAAAGTGAAATCTAAATAATATATTAATAATATTAGGGAAAATGATATTTTTAGTCCCTATATTAAGGCTAATTTCTTATTTTAGTCCTTGTGTTATCTAACTTAGCACTATTGACCTTCAATTATATCAAGTGAGTGATTTTAATCCTTTAGCTAACAGATCCGAAAAAGTTAACAGAGAGTTCACTACTAAAAGGAGTAATTCGAGTATTTTAAAGTTATTGCTTGAGAAAACAGAAAACTTTTTAAAAAAATCATTCGCTGCAAATCTCCGTTCGTCGGTGTAAGAAGGAAGGTTAACGCCTATCTAGTTAGTTTTGTTGGAATTGTAGCTCAGATTGATGAGTTTGTTCTTCAAGATAGAGACATGGAAGACTTAACTTGTTTTTCAAAAAGAGAGAATTAAAATAAAATATCTGAACTATCCCTTTTAGCAGTGAACTCTCTGTTAATCTTTTTTGAATCTGTTAGTTGAAGGATCAAAATCACTCACTTGATATAATTGAAGGTTAATAGTGTTAAGTTAGATTATACAAGGACTAAAATAAGAATATAGCCTTAACATAGGGACTAAAAAATGCCGTTTTCCCATAATATTATTTTGAGATCTATTAATTATTTTCCTAAAATCTTAAACAATAACACTTTGTTTACAATACAACACCAACAAGAGTCCATGATATCAAGCTAACACAAGCACATGTCACACTTGGAAAATAAAATATCAATATCTCTCAAGGCATACCAAATAAATGACCTTATAGTTCGTCAATCATTAAGATAAATAGAGTCTTCTCCTCCATTGAGTTGGGTGTAACTACACACAAATATGTTTAGAAATGATCACAATAATAATATCATCTACATTATCCAAGTTAGTTTTTGATTTAGTAGGATTGTCAAGTTTCTCAAAGATTTTATCATTGACTTTAAATATAATATATTTCTCAATATTAAAATTATAGAAATGTTTAGCATATCGACATACCTTATGACAACAAAAGCACAATTAAGCATAACTCTTATAACATTTGGTAAAGTCATGAATCCATCTCATAACATGACAACTCCAACCTATCGGCATAACAAAATGAAGTGGGTTTGTGATGTCTCCTCTAATTTTTCTCGTACGTCCTTAACTTTGTTTCTTTTAAGTACTCTTCTCTGATCATGGATTTCACAAAGATATGATAAAGTTGGTATATAGCATTTGACCTCTCCTTGTTCGATATGTTATGGAATGGAAGAAACTAGAAGGGAAAATTAAAGAGAGAATGAATGATAACTCTTTGTATTGATTCTTGCATTAATTCAAATAGAAAAGTACATCCCTATTTATAAATAATTAAGGAGAATCCTTCTATAAGGAGAAACCTTCTTAAAGGAGAATTCTTCTATATACCAAACTAAAATAAAACTAAATATTTTGCAATGTAAACCATATAATTGAAAGGAAATTAAATACTATAAAATATTTTTAGACTAAAAAGAAAAAAGTAAAAAGATTTTACCAAATTTCAACATTCCCCCTCAAACTCAAGTTGGTGTATCCAACTTGAGTTGTAACACTTAATTATTCTTCAAAAATATATTCTACTTACTTTTGTTGTGGAAATTAATAGAATTCATCCTTACATTCTTCTTCTACTTATAATGCTTGTGATTTTTCGGAGTGTCATTGAACTTGCACACTTTTGTAACATGACCTGTTTGTTTGCAACTTTCACATAATGCATGAGATCTCCACCAACAGAATTTTTCCAAGTGTATTTTCTTTCTTTAATATTTGCAAGGAGGATAATCAACTTTTATTTTTTGATAGTTTGCATAAAAGATACCTTCAACAATTTTATCTTGTCTGAAAGCTCTTCTTTGTTCTTGTGCTTGAAGAGCACTTATCAATGAGAGATAGTATAAAGATCTTTAGACTCTTCCAAAGCAGAGATTTTAGACTCAAATCTCTTGGAAATAATTATAACAATCTTTTTAACTATTCTATTATCTTTAATTTTCTAACCTTGCAACCAAATTCTGTTGACAATCAAATAAATTTTATCAGAATAATTAGTGATAGTCTCACACTCTTGCATCCTAAGAGATTCAAAATCTCTTTTCAAATTCAGAATTTGATTTTGTCTGCCTCGTTCACTTTCTCGGTGCACCTATTCAAGTTTTTCCCAAGCTTCTTTTGATGTCTCAGGTGCAATGATTTTAGAAAAGATTGAATCTGCAACTGAATTTTGAATTACAATTTTGGCTTTGTGTTTTTTGATTTTCTCTTTTGAGTGAAGTTTGATTTCAGCATCATAAGATTTTTCAGTGAGCTTTTGTATGGGTTTGTCTTCCATCACAACTTTCCACAAATCATAAGGTTTAAGATAAGACTTCATCTTAGCTGCCCAAATTTGATAATACTCACCATTAAAGGTTTGTGGAGCATTGAAAGAAAGAGTTTTGTTTGTCATGGTTTGAAAATAAGGATTAAAATAATATAACTTAAAAATTGGTTAAAAATTGCCTTGCGTTAAAAATAAAAGCACGGGTTAAAAGTGGGTTGAAAATAGATATGATTTAAATGTGATTGAAAGTTTTTATTCAATGATATCACAGATTTATTAAGATCGATGGAAGGCTTTGATACCACTGTTATGGAATAGAAGAAACTAGAAAGAGAAATTAAAGAGAGAATGAATGATAACTTTGTATTGATTCTTGCATTAATTCAAATAGAAGAGTACATTCCTATTTATAAATAATTAAGGAGAATCCTTCTATATGCTAAACTAAAATATAACTAAATATTTTGCAATATAACCCTAGACTTGAAAGGAAATTATATACTATAAAATATTTTTAGACTAAAAAGAAAAAAGTAAAAAGATTCTACCAAATTTTAACACGCTCTTCATGAATATCGTGTAGAGAATTCTTCGACAGTAGATGAAAAATTGCACAATTATTTCCGTGCTCCATAATCATAAAGCAAATATTTCCCCCCTACAACTAGTGTTGTTTGACAACTACAATATATAGATCCGTTGATTTTATCTCAATCCTGAATACTTGCTCAGAACTATCTCAGTCTCATTATCAACCAACTCCAAATTATACTTAGATGCCATAATTTGATCTACTTATTTGGTTGATTTTCATGTCATCACACCCCATTAAGGGCAAACTCATAGTCAGAAATAAATTTTGAGATCCAATGTGATATCATTGTATCCCTCTAGTACAATAAATATTAATTTACTTTAACACTTTATCAACAGTTTCACAAAATAATGCAAAAAACATAAAAATAACATCATAATATATATTAGGATCACTATCAAGAAGATAAGTATAAAAGAAACCTTCACAAAATATTTCTCCATTATTAAATTTTTTCTTTTCAATTTTCATTTTCAAAATTATCTTGTACAATAAGGTCATAGGTGTTATCACTTTTCACCGAAAATACATCCTCAAAGTTCTTTTTTTTTTATTCTTAATATAGCATCACTCACAATCGATCACATCACTATAAACTCAAATTTTATATGCCACATTTATAATAAGCATACAACCAAGAGTATTATCTCTCTCTTTTTTTTTCCATTCAAAATCAAGTAACATAACCTTGACAAATCGTTCTCACACTTTTAAATATCTCAATATAAGAGAAATAAGTTTTCTACAAATTAAAATAAGTTGATTCAACTTTCTTGTAAATACGATACTCTAATGTATTGTGCATGTACATAAAATAATTTCTCCCCAAAAATTATCAAGTTCACAAAAACTAATAAACGTACAATTCACAAGTGCTAATATTTTTTTATGTTTTTTAAAAATACTATAAATTATTAAAAGTAAAATCTAGATAATATACTACTAATATTATTTTGAGATCTATTAATTATTTTCCTAAAATCTTTAACAGTAACAATTTGTTTACGGTACAACACCAACAAGAGCCCATGATATCTAGCTAACACAAGCACATGTAACATTTGGGAAATGAACTATATCTCAAAGCATAACTAATAAATGACCTTGTAGTTCGTCAATCATTAAGATAAAAAAGTCTTTTCCTCCATTGACTTGGGTGTAAGTACACACAAATATGCTTAGTAGCATGAAGTCAATCACTCAATCACACATTGACTACAATATTTACCTGAGAAATGATCACAATAATAATATCATCTACTTTATCCAAATTAGTTTTTGATTTTATAGGATTGTCAATTTTCTCAAAGATTTTATCATGACTTTAAATATAATATATTTCTCAATATTAAAATTATAGAAATGTTTAGCATATCGACATACCTCCCAAAAAATAACTCTTATAACATTTGGTAAAGTCACGAATCCATTTCATAACATACCAACTCCAACCTATCCATATACCAAAATGAAGTGTGTTTGTGATGTCTCCTCTAATTTTTCTCGCACGTCCTTAACTTTATTTCTTGTAATTACTTTTCTCTTATCATGGATTTCATAAAGATCTGATAAAGTTCATATAAAACATTTGACCTCTCCTTGTTCGCTCTTCATGAATATCATGTAGAGAGTTCTTCGACAGTAACTGAAAAATTGCACAATTATTGTCGTTTTCCATAATCATAAAGCAAATATCATTAAGATTATTGGAAAACTATTGGAAATCATGAAAATCTCATAGCTTGAGGTGTTCCTACGGCACTATCCTTTAGGATATTTCAACAGTTAAGGTGTATCCGCCCCCAGGATTCAACAAGCTCTTCTAGTATAAAACAAGGAGCCAGAATCTAACAAATATCTTAGATTGGTAGAAAACCCAACAACTCAAACAATAGGAAGGAACAATTTTCTTTTTCTACATTCAAGGAAGACTTTTTTCTTTTCTATATCATCCATAGGAAAAAAACATGGAAAATATATATTAAAAAAAAGATTCACACCATAAGAGAGGTTGATAGATCCAAGGGCTAAAAGATTGAAATTCAAGGAAATTACTAATGGGAATAAATGAGTGTAATTGCTAATCATCAAGAATAATGTCCAAATTAAAAGTTACCGTTAGCAATTTGGAAAAGCAAAGTTGGTCAAACAATGTTATTTAAGGAAGGGATATCAATGTCCAATAATTCTTATAAAAGCTGAATAAATTAGAGAATTTTAAATATGATTATTATATTTTTGAGATACTCCAATCACTTTTTCCAACAGGAAAAACGTAATCATAGGATGCAAAAGTAGTAGGAGTATCAAGAGGAAAAGTGGAAACAGTAGGTTGAATTGTGGCAAAAGGATATATATCTTCAAAGAACATAACATTTGTGAAAACAAAATGCTTGTGAGAGTGAAAAGAATCAACTTGTATCCTTTCTTGCCAAAAGGATACCTAAGAAAGAGACTAGGTTCAACCCTTGGATCTAACTTAGATACCTTGCATAGCAGTAGAAGCAAAAACAAGACATCTGAAACATTTCAAATGAGAATATTTAGAAGGAGTTTTGAAAGAAATAATTTAATCAGACATCTCTTAATGAGATAAGTTGCAGTCATAAGAGCATTACCCCAAAATTTATGAGGAAGATCAGATTGAAACAAAAGATAGTCCTACATACTTCTAATAAGTGTTTGTATTTTCTTTAAACCACACCTTTTTGTTGTGGTGTGACTACACTAGAGGTTTGATGAATTATCCATTGAGAAGATAGAAATTTAGAATTCTCTTGACTGGACCCCAATTTCCAAGCATTATCTATTTGATGACTTTAACCTTTTTGTTGAATTGTCACTCAATCATAGCAAGAAACGATTTGAGCATATGAAAAACATTGATTTTAATGGAAAGTAAAAATGTCCAGGTACCCTACTAAAATCATCTACAAAGGTAAAAAAAATACTTAAAACCAGCATAAGTATGTGTTTGAAAAGGCCCCCACGTATCAATTTGAATTAAGTCAAAAATTTGTTTAGATGCAATTTGACTGCTTGAAAAGGGAGTTTGTGTTGCTTCGCCAAGGGACAAACAAAGCAAGGAATAGAGAATTTAGAACAAAGTGAAACTGAAATTTCATTAATGTACTGGTTATGTTAAAGGAGCATATGCCCTAATCTTACATGTCATAACTTGCTCTTAATAACATGAAAAGAAAACTAGATGTAACACCCTTTGAGGAATGAAAACTAGAGCTAGCATTTGTTAAGGGAAGATCTGGAAGACTAGTCTTGTAACATCTCGTGACTCGTAGTAGCCTAGAAAAAGCTAAGAAACAAAAAAATTTCACTTTTGAAGGAAAAAGGAAAATCTGGAAAATTACCTTACGTTAAGAAAATGAGTTTTTGGTCATTTTCAAACGGCCATAACCTCTAACTCATCCTGAGTTAGAGTCAATTCTTATATGATTGGAGAGCCTTTGGAAAGATCTTTCCAAAGGCTCCAAGTTTTCATGATTTTGATATCGTATGAGGGATATATGCCTTCCGGAAGTTGGACTATTAAACTAAAGAAAAGTCCAATCCAAATTTAAGTAAGGGCAAATTAGTCTTTTCACCCATCTATTTTCTAATTAATTTTAAAGGTTTATTAGGGGTAAAAATAAGCCTTATGTAAGTTTAGAAAAATAAATTCACTCTTAGGGCTTGGGAGAAAAGAGAAGAAAACAAGGAGAAGGGAGAAAGATCAAGAACGCTAAGGTTTTTGCGAGTGGAATTCGTCGGGGGTGATCCCTATAAAGGTATGTGAGATCTATACGTGTTGGGTTATTCACCCACACACCAACTTGTTTAATTTAATGAATTTTGAGTAGATTGAATATTGAAAAGTGAAGTTCTTGAAGAACATTGTAAAATTCTTGTTGGTTGAATTGTTATATGCCTTTAGTTGATTTGATTCGGGTTTCCTGGTTGTTTTTTGAGTCATATTTATTGGGTATCGAGGGTAGTAATGATACTAAGTATTTGGGGGAAAGAACCATGGAAGTTTAGAGGGTTTAGAGATGAAAAATGGAGAAGAAAAGTCGAAGCGCCCGTCCGTCAGGCCTTGGAGTGCCATGCCAGCCAGAGCCCCTCAGGACAGACTATGTTCGTCAGATCCTGTAGAGCCGCTCCAGCCAGAGCCCCTTAGGATAGACTCTGTTCGTCAGGCTCAGGCGCCCCACGTCTCTCAGAGCGCCAAGGAAGGCCTAGAGACCCCATTCATTCCTCATCTTTTCGTACTAGTTCCTAAGTGATATACCCACGTTTCTTAGTTGATTCCAACACTGTAAGGTGCATCTAAACATCATGAAATCATCCATAAAACTGAGATCATGAACCTTGAATCCATAATCCAATTCAAGGAAAGTTAAGATCAAAGTCAAAGAAGATAAGAGTCAAGTCTAAAAGTTAAGAAGCAAGTTAAAGTAAGTTCTTAAGGTTTTCAAGAGTCTTAAACAAAAAATTTAACTTTGTTTTAAGGCTAAAGCTACAAGTTGAGCAAAGAGTAATGAGTTGAGTTAAATTCTCAAAAATTATAAAGAAACTAAGTATTTCCTAAGAGTTAAGTTACAAGTTAAGCAAAGAGTAAAGAGTTGAGTTCATTTCTCAAAAGTTATAAAGGAACTAAGTATTCCCTAAGAGTTACAAATGTTTTCACATTTTGAGCAAGAAAGTAAGCTAGACTTCCAACAAAGCCTTCGGCTAGTTTTAGTAAATAGGAAACTATGATTTCTAAAAGAGATTTTAAAGCTAAGTTTGAGAAATTACCTCAAACCAGAAAAGAAGTTGTTTTTAAAACATATAAGTTATGTTTTTTGGGAGTAGTATTGAGCAATGATATGGGACGCAAGTTCATATAACTCAATCCCCCATAAACCATGTATCTAACATGGACAGAAGAAGGGTCATACTTTTTAGATGATTCCTTAGTGCTTTTAGCATAGACTAGTGGATCCACTTAGTAGTTCAAGTTCTATACTAACGGCAAGGTATAGGAAGGTCCTCTTGCAACGTGAGGTAAGACGTTATACCATCGCTTAGGCTTATAGTGATGGTTGTCCGTTAGAGAATCTCCCGCAGAAACTATATTACTTTCATTTAAGTAAAGTTGAGCTTGTTATTTCATTTTGTTTAACAAACTAAGTTGTTTTACTGTTTTACAAAGATTTATATATATTACATGTGTTTTATTGCTTTATATTAAGATTAGTATCTCGTGAGTTGAGAAGAGCCAAGGTAAGTTCTTTCTTATTCTTATCAAGCTTAAGTTATTGTTTAACAATCCAACTCGCATACTCGTACATTCAATGTACTGATACCTGTTGGCCTGTATGGTATTATTATGCAAATGTAGGTAACCATGATCAACATCCAGCGCCTCGTTGATCCAATTTGAGCACTCAGAGTCAGTGGTGAGCCTCGTTGCATTTCGGAGGACTCTTTTATTGCTTTCCATATTTTACTCATACAATGTTGTGGGGTTTGTCCCAACATTCATCTTAGTATGATAGAGTTTCATAGACAGATAGTCAGTCAGATTATTCAGCTTGAGTCTCTTCTTATCTTATATTTCAGATATTCTAATTTTGAGACTTATGGTTAAGACATTTATTTAAGTTATTTTTATGAGAATGTTTCTCTCCTTATGATTAAGTTAAGTCTTCCGCTGAGTTAAGTAAGCCATGCCAAGAGTTCGCTCAAGATCAGCAATGGTCATTGGGTGCCTGCCATGTCCAGGGTGTAGACTCGGGGCGTGAAAAACTCGTATCAGTGCACAGAGTTCAAAAGTCCCAGGGAGTCTATGAAGTCGTGTCTGTAGAGTCCTAGTCATCGCTCTGAAGTTATGTACCGTGGTTTCACAATATTTTTAATGCATTTTACTTAAGATTTGTCTGTGTCTAGAGCCTTTTTGTAATAGTTTTTAACAACTTTTGTGTTATGTTTTGCAGGAGATATATCCAGGTTGAAAGCGCATAAGGTAGCTGAAAATTGCAGAAAATGATCTACGAAGGCCATCGATGACCCGTCGTTTGATCGACGGACGTAATTGGTGACCGTTGATGTGTAGTTCAGGCTTTGAGGGAAGATCAGGGAAATATGACCAAGTGTGAAACCACGAGAGTAAACGACGTTCCATCGATTGATCGACGGACCGTACTGGTGAACCGTCAATTGGTTCATAGAAGGTTTGAGTACCTAACTTTTCCAAGATTCTAAGTATGGAGTTACGGAGTAGCATCGACGGAACGTACTGCCAGTCCGTCGTTTGATTCAAAGAAGGTGCTATCTGGTGGAGAAATATATTTCTAAGTCTTGACTTACGGAGGCAGTCGACGGACCGTCGATTGATCGACGGTGCATCAGTGTGGTCGTCGATTGAAGCCGCGTACCTGGACGAAAATTTCCTTATTTCAATTACTTTTTATTTAGAACTATGTTTTCTATATATGGCATTAAAACCTCGATTTTGAGGTTAGATAGTGTTGTTATTTTTCTATTTTTTGTTTGGAGATTTGTTTTTGCAAACTTTGGGCAATTAATCAATTTCCGGATTTGGTTTGAAGGATTTTCTTGCAATTTCAAGTTGAATTTTGGTGTTTCTTCTTATTTTTGAGTAAGTTCATAATTTGTTTATTCAATATTATGAATTGTGATCTTGCTAGCATGGTAACTAAATCCACAACTAGGGTTGTGAAAACCATGGGTAATCAACAAAGTAATCCTAGTAATTAAGCAATTGTTGAATAGTGCTTTTGCATGCTTTGATAATTCTTTCACTTAGAATTATTTTTAACTAGTGCACGCGTTAGAATCATCATTGTTGCTACTTGGCGGACCAAAAAGTTAGTAATAGGAAAAGAATTATCAACATAGATTTAGTGTGATACTATCTAATAGGCTAGTGTAGATTGGTGCAAAGTAATAACTAAGTCATACATCGATTATGATGTCTAATAGGAGGTAAAGGTAAGAGTTAGTAACTTATACACGTAGCCTGACCAAGGTGCCGGGTAAAATTCTTTAGATGCCGGACCAAGGATTTAGAGATACCTAACTTGTCACTTTGCATGTAAAGAACTAGGAAATAATTGCTATTGCTAGGAATACAGTGTTGTGAACCTGTGGGGAACATAAATACCCAATTTATTCTCACAAATTGATAAAATCTCAAAATCTACTTTAGTTTACTTGTTAACTCACACTGTTTAAGGAACTTGTTTCACAAAATATCCCCCTTTTACTTTTGGTTTTCGGAAAGACATTGATTAAATATATATATTTGTAAATTAAAGTTAAGTATACTAGGATCCACCCCAACCTACTAGTCGTGTTCTATAGTTGATTACGACCGCTTATACTTCTTTAGGGAGGTATAATTTGAGCATATCAACTTCGTGGTCTTGCTTTAGTGTATGCCAAGTACACGGAGCCAAGGAGAACCACTCAATCCATACGATCCCGAGCTCAACTAAACCTTAAGATGAATGGAGATTCAAGGGGTTCCAGATAATCCTAATAGAGAGAATCTAGGTGATGGAGCAGGCCGTCAGCCTCCATTACCAGTTGAGGCACACCACCAGGTGCACATTGAAAATCAGTTAGGTGATGCCTTGGGTTTGTAACCTCCAGCAGCCCCATGACTTCAGGATTATTATAGGGGCAACATGAATATTGCGGACTCCGACGGACCTCTTGTCCTACCCTCACTGCCCCTTGGGCACATATTTGTGGTGACAAGTAAGTTGATACAGATGCTCACCGCGATGGGCTTATTTTTGGGACTTCTATCTGAAGATCCACATGCCCATATTGCTAAAATGAGGTCTGTGTGAAAAGTTGTGTGGGTAGACCAGATTTGGACATGAACGTTATTGGCTTGCGAGTGTTTCCTTTATCACTGAGAGGAGATGCCACTATATATTTAGTTGAGTTGCCCTACAATTCTATCTATACTTGGGATTAGTTAAGAGGTGTTCTTAGCGAGGTACTATCTGGTGTCCAAGAATCTAAACCACAAGGATAAGGTGAACAACTTTGTGGCACTACCTGGAGAGACGGTGAGTAGCTCTAGGGACAAATTTACTGCATTTGTGAGAGGCTTCCCAAACCACTGCATTGGTGATGAGTCACTAAAAGAGTACTTCTACAGAGGTCAATATGATACCAACAAAGCAGTGCTCGATACTATTGCGGGTGGATCCTATTGGGAATGCACCTATGTTACGATTGCAGAGAAGTTGGAGAAGATATCTCGCAACAATAAAACTTGGAGCACTAGAAAGTCAGACACTGGGTGGAACACCTTCGCAGTACAGGCTACAAACAACTCAACCACTGAAGAGATTCGGGAATAGATGGCACAAATGAGAACAAAATTAGGGTTGGTTTTGGAACATGTGAGCGGAGGCGCAGAGAAAGTGAATACGGTGAACTATTTGGCTGAACCACCACCATCAGCAGATGAGTACTACTATGAAGAGAATACATATGCAATGAATAATCAGACGAGGGGTTTCCGACCACACGCCCAAGGTTCCAATCAGGATAATTGGCACCAAGGTTAAGGAAACCAAGGTCGGAACTATGGTAACTACAATTGAGAGGGTCAATATGTTTGATATGGGAAATACAACCACGACAACAACTTCATCCGAAATAACTATAGTAACAGGAATGATCGGAGTGGGCCATATGTTCCCCCTCAAAATCAGGAAGTTGCTCCTAGGGACGGTGGAGGTAGTATGGCGCGAGTTGAGGATATGCTGCAGAAGATGATGATGAGGTTTGATGCAAGTAATGATAATTTCAAGTAGATGAGAGGTGACCTAGCTAACATAGGACAAAAGGTGCATGCACATGTGGTTTCGACAAAGCATCTTGAGCTACAGATGGCTCAATTATCTACCACTGTGAACCCACGCCAACCTGGTACTCTTCCAAGCAACACTATCCAGAACCCTTATAATGATGGGCATTGCATGGCAATCACTACTCGAGGAAGTAAGCAGACCATTGATCCACCCATGTCGTCTGTAGTAGAAGGTGATATGAGAAAGGATGAAGATGCAGTAGAAGCTAGTGGAGAGTTGGTGGACAAAACGGCAAAAGAAGCAGAGGTATCTCAGAAAGTGGTCCCCATTCCTAGACCTTCACCACCATTCCTACAGATATTGGTGAAGAAAATGGAAGAAGGTAAAAATCGCCGCTTCATCACTATGTTGAAACAACTTTCCATCAATGTGTCGTTGATAGAAGCCTTGGAGCAAATGCCCAGATATGCTAAGTTTATGAAGGATATGGTGACTAAGAAGAGATCGGCGAGTTTTGAGGATGATGATAGAATGCAGCGTTATAGTACTATTGCTACAAGGTCTCTTCTGTAGAAGAAAGAAGATCCGGGCGCCTTCACTATTCCATGTACGATAGGGTTGCTACACTTTTGTAAGGCATTATGTGATATATGTTCAAGCATAAATCTCATGCCTCTGTCCATTTATAAGAAGTTAGGCTTGGGTGACCCAAAGCCTACTACGATGCGGTTACTAATGACCGATCGAACTGTGAAGAGGCCCATTTGTATACTCCATGATGTGCTTGTGAAAGTGGAGTCATTCATTTTCCAGCTAATTTTGTGATTCTTGAATATGAACTTGATTTTGAGGTCCTCATTATTCTAAGAAGACCACTCCTTTCCACTGGGCGTGCATTAGTCGATATGGAAAAGGGGCATATGAAATTTAGGTTAAACAATGAAGAAGCAACTTTCAATATCTGTAGGTCCATGAATAAGAGTGGTGTGCTCCAAACGGTATCCGCCATATCCTATAGGGTTGAGAGTGTATCTGAAGTGCAAATTGAAGAGTGACAAGGTGTCGAGCCACTAGCGGCAGTCATCATGAATTTTGACATTGATGGTATTGAAGAGTATAATTCTGTTTGTAGATGCACTTGAACGAAATGAATATCAATCAAAACTGAAGAAGTTGGAGTTAGATATGAAGCATCGCGAGTCTCCACCTGCGAGACCATCTATTGTGGAGGCTCCAAAATTAGAGCTCAAGGCTCTACCACCTCATCTGAGGTAGGTGTTCTTGGGTAGATAGGATACTTTACCGGTGATTATTGCAGCATAGTTGAATGCGCAACAAGTTGAGTTCATAGTGGCAGTGTTGAAGAGGTTCAAGAGAGACATCAGTTGGACTATTGCGGATATTATTGGAATCCCTCCAGGTATCTTTTCCCACAAAATTCAAATCATGCCCGACCACAAACGAGTATTGAGCACTAAAAAAGGTTGAATCCACCCATGCAAGAGGTAAAAAAAGAGATCATCAAGTGGTTGGATGCTGGAGTCATTTATCCTATTGCGGACAGTAGTTGGGTGTGTCATGTTCAGTGCATGCCTAAAAATGGTGGGATGACAGTGGTACCTAATGAGGGGAACGAGCTTTTTCCAATGCGGCTAGTGACCGGATGGAGAGTTTGCATGGACTACCAGAAGTTGAATGCTTAGACAGAAAAGGACCATTTCCCCATGCCCTTTATGGATACAATTCTAGACAGACTTGCAGGCAAAGGGTGGTATTGCTTTCTTGATGGCTATTTGGGCTACAATCAAATCTCTATTTCCCATGAGGATCAATAGAAGACCACTTTAACTTGCCTTATGGGACGTTTGCCTTCAAAAGGATGTCGTTTGGGTTACGTAATGCACCTACCACCTTCCAGCGTTGTATGATGTCTATATTCTCTGATATGGTGGAGCAAACTATTAAAGTGTTCATGGATGACTTTCTGTGGTTGGCGACTCCTTTGATCGGTGTTTGAGTAATTTGGTTGAGGTGCTCAAAAGATGTGAGGATTTTAATTTGGTTCTAAATTGGGAGAAATGACACTTTATTGTGAAAGAAGGTATTGTGTTGGGCCATCACATCTCAAATAATGGGATAGAGGTTGATCTAGCTAAAATGAAAGTGATAGAGAGACTTCCTCCACCCATCTCTGTAAAGAGTGTGAAAAGTTTTCTTGGACATGTTGGCTTTTACCGGATGTTTATTAAGGATTTTTAAAAAATTGCACATACTTTCTGCAAACTGCTCAAGAAGGAATATAAGTTCTATTTCGATGAATCCTGTCTAAAAGTGTTTAGAGAGTTGAAAGAGAAGTTGGTGACCGCGCCCATTATTATTTAACTAGATTGGAGTGAGCCATTTGAGGTGATGTGTGATGCAAGTGAGGTTGCACTTGGTGTGGTATTGGGACAGAGAAGGTTTAAAATCCTTCTCTCTATTTACTATGCAAGTAAAGTCGTGAATGAACCCCAGAAGAGCTACACGGTAACTGAATAGGAACTTCTTGTGGTGGTGTTTGCATTCGAAATTTTCACTTCTATTTGCTTGGAACGAGGGTCATAGTGCATACAAACCATTCTCCTTTGAGGTATTTGATGTCAAAGAAGGATGCGAAGCCAAGGTTGATCAGATGGGTATTGTTGCTGCAAGAGTTTGATTTTGAGGTGAAAGATAGAAAGGGGACTGAGAATCAAGTCGGTGACCACTTGTCTAGATTAGAGGATGAAGCTATGCGTGAATTAGGAGAAAATACTAAAATTGATGATGCATTCCCAGATGAACATGTATTCGCCGCTTCTCAAGATTTGATCCCATGCTTCGCAGACTTTGCAAACTACCTGGCAAGTGATGTGGTACCATCAGATTTAACCTTCCACCAAAGAAAAAGGTTCATTCATGATGTGAAAAAGTTGGGATGATCCTTATTTATATTGGAGTTGTGCCGATGGGATAATTTGCCATTGTATACCAGAGGTTGAGATGTTGAGTATTTTGGAGGCATGTCACTCCTCGCCTGTGGGTGGGTGGGAACCATAGTGGTATTTGGACTGTGCATAAGATCTTGCAGTGTGGGTATTATTGGCCAACTATTCACCAAAATGCTCACAATTTTGCCAACTCATATGATCGATGCCAACGAGATGGAGGAATTTCGAAGAGGCAAGAACTCCCCTTGAATCCTATTCTGGTGATTGAGCTTCTGGTGATTGAGCTATTTGATATATGGGACATTGACTTTATAGGCTCATTTTTGAGCTCTCATGGGATGAAGTATATTCTTGTGGCGGTTGACTATGTTTCAAAACGGGTGGAAGCAATTGTGCTTCCTAACAATGAAAGAAAGAGTGTCACCGCATTTTCTAGATTTGGCACACCTAGGGCCATTATTAGTAATGGTGGCTCTATCTTTTGTAATAAATTTTTCAAAGGGTTATTGGAGAAATATAGTGTTCGCCATATTGTGGCTACTCCTTACCATCCACATACTAGTGGGCAAATTGAGGTGTCCAATCGTGAGATCAAGCAAATTCAAGCAAAAACTGTGAATTCTAATAGAACGGATTGGTCAAAGAGGCTTGATGATGCTCTATGGTCCTACCGCACTACATACTAGACTCCCATAGGTATGTCTCCATACCAACTTGTATATGGGATGGCTTGTCACTTGCCGGTCGAGTTAGAGCACAAGGCGATGTGGGCAATGGAAAGACTGAAGTTAGATTGGACTGAAGCAGCAGAACAAAGACTAAATGGGTTGAATGATCTTGATGAGTTTTGCCTAAATGCCTATGAAAGTTCATCCATCTACAAAGAGAAGATGAAGTAGTATCACGACCAAAGGATTGAAAAGCGAGAATTTGCGGTTGGTGATATGGTGCTTCTATTCAACTCTAGGATACACTTGTTTCTAGGAAGACTCAAATCCAAGTGGACAGAGTCATTCCTCATCACTAAAGTGTTCCCACATAGAGAGGTTGAGTTAGAGAATAAGGTAGCTCAAAGTTCACAGTCAACGGGCAAAGTATTAAGATCTATCTTGGGCATGCGGAGAGTGTTCATGAAGTGGTTGAGGCCTATCATCTTGATGAAGTCTGAGTAATCAAGGGGCCTGCGTCGTGCCGCGATGTTAAATCAAGTGCTTCATGGGAGGCAACCCAAGGTGTAATCTCAATCCAACTATAGGTTTGTTTTCCTTGTAGAATGAGTCGTAGACTCGTTTAGTTGTTCTTATTAGTTCACTTTTCTTTTTGTGTTAGTGTTGGCTAGAGATTAGTATAGGGTCAGTGTCTTAAAAAGTGTCTAGAAAACACCAAAAGAATGACCTTATTGATGCTACATTTGCAGGAAGTAAAAGCATAAATCTGCAGAAAATGGTTTGGTGCAATGGTCTACGAACCCCATTGACGGACCGTCGTTCCATCGACAGACCGTCAATTATGTCCGTAGATCCCAGGTATGTTTTTAAAGTTTTTCTAAGTCTGAAGTAATTGATGGACCTTCGATTCACCTACGGACCGTCGACGGGGTTTCGTAGGTCCAAATCTGTCAGTGACCCGACCTGACCCGACCAGTAATATTAAAAGACATAACCTTTCAAATTCATTCCATTTTCTTTCAAATTCCCTCCTTAACCATTTCAACCCATCATTTCCCCCATATTTCCCTCCTACAATAAACTCTCTATCTCACCAATTTATCCCATCATTTTTCCAATTTTCCAAACACTCTCTCCCCCAAATTCTTTGTTTCTTCATTCTTCTTCGGCAGTTGATCGAGTTCGGGCACAAGTGCACACAACCACGCCACTGCTAAGAAAGGTATTTCAATTTCCCTTAAAATTTTGAGTTCTCGTTCATAGTTAAATACAGGAATCTGAAAGTGGGTCTTGACCTTGGGACTACATTATGTAAATTTGCATGCTAAAAAATTGTGTAATTACGTCCCTCAGAATGATAGAATGTAGTTGTGTAGCATATTAGTCTGTCTAAAATGTGTGTGTCTCCGTATGTCTGAAAGTTCCGACTTACAGTTCCTTATTTTGAATGAATTAGGTTAATAATTGCATGAAATTGGAACCCTAGGAATGACGAACTTGTAGTGGGTATGTTAAAATGGTTGTTTAAACTTGATTGTGTAAAAAGAAAGCACTAAATAAACTAAAAACTGGAACTTGCATAGGCCTAAATTTTGTCTCAGGCCAACAGTACGAGACCCATCTACGGACCTTCGATTGATTAACGGGCCGTCGATGGGGTCCGTCGACCATAAGCATCCTAAAAATTCAAAGTTCAGAATGATGAAAGTGGAATAAGGTCCATCGATTGATCGACGGACCATTCTGCATGTCCGTTGTTCCAATCAGAGAACCTTATTGCACCCATTTCCTAAAATAAATCTAAGTGTCAGACGTTGGAAGTGGACTATGGTCCGTCGATTAATCGATGGACCGTTCTGCATGTCCGTCGTTCCTATCAAAAACCATATTTTGAACGAATCATAAAATAATTCTAAGTGTCAAATAATGGATGAGATCGATGGACCATCGATTGATCGACGGGCCATCGATAGTGTCCGTTGACCTGAAGGAGCTCATTTCTGATTTTCATGTTTACTTTGTTACGTTGTTTATCGAGTGTGCTATGGTGCTTCTATGATACTAACAATTGCTTCACAGGTAGAAATGGATCCCAAGAAGGACATTGTCTACGCCAAGAGGGGCAAATCTAAGTCGGTTGCCGTATCTGATCGATTGATCGACGAAGACTCTGATAACGAGTGATACCCAGCCTATGTCCCTCCAGGTTCCATAACACCAACTGCAGCAACATGGGTTACCAGGGGAACCCCCCGGAAGATGAATCTCGGTGTAGTCACTGCCTCCCTGTGTAATGAAAAGTGCATACTGATCGGTTCACCAACCGTGGCTACTTCCAGAGTCTAAGGAGGCTCAGCATCCGGCTCCGAGTCTGCTTTCATTTCAGGGTCGGCCCAATCTTCTGTGTCAAAAGCAGCCACTGCTTCTGGTTCCACCTCTTAGGGAGCTACTGGGTCGAAGGGCCAAGATAACTAAGCCTCATTTGATGAGGTTATCAATTTGAAATCCGCACCCGCACTCGAGCAGATAACCCCGTACCTGTTGCTGGTAAACGAAATCGATGGTGCATCGAGGGTCAAATCCAGGTGTATAAGGATGTGAAGATATTGAATGCAAAAGGGGTGAAGACTCGGTTGGTTACGGAGGAGTGTCACGTTCTCACAGGGAGTTTACCCACGGTCCCCGAGGTGCATAGACTGTTCAATCTGCACAAATTTGACTTGATAGATCGAGATTCGGACACTTATAGTGCGGAGATCGTCTTGGAGTTCTATGCTTCCTATGTAGCTACTCTCCAAGGTTCCATAGAGAGGCGAGCAAAACCTGCCAAATAGGACCCTCTCACCTCT
Organism: Solanum sitiens; assembly: GCA_016801875.1. NCBI lineage: Eukaryota > Viridiplantae > Streptophyta > Magnoliopsida > Solanales > Solanaceae > Solanum > Solanum sitiens. Next base: position 429,916 of record JABWTJ010000479.1, on the reverse strand, counting down.
ACATTAGTCTAGGGCTGCCGGGTTGATATATCCGAGTCTACCATCTGCCATTTCCTATACGGCCCAACCACCGGCTCATATGGGACTGAAAATACTTCAGAGTTTGACTACAGGTGGGAGGTAGAAGAGAGTGGTGTATTTGGTAGAAGAGTTGAGCATTGTGAGGCGACAAAGAAATAGCTGGCTCAATATCTGGCGACCGATGGTGAGAGGGTAGACTAGGTGATAGATCCCATAGGGTTGATCAAGAAGGCTACCCTTACTTTTGTAGCCAAGTTTTTCAGGATGCTGGTCTGACACAGGTTATCGCCCACGAAAGCTGATAATGTACTCATATGGGATACAGCGGTAATGGTAGCAGCTCTTGTAGAGGGACTGGAGATAGACTTGTGCTTATAGCAGAGAACCATGAAAGGGCACTTAAGACTTCTACCACTTACCCCTTTTCGTGTCTAATTTCCTATTGTTCAGGGCGGCAAGAGTGCCAATTTTGCACTGTGATACACTTCGGCGACCAGTAGGGATAGTTGATATAAGCCTCATCAAGGATAAGGCCAATGTAGCAACACCACGCAGAGGGCCCAGGATTGAGGTTCTCTACTAAGCGAGAATCTGGCAGACACTGTGGAGTAAGCCTAAAGGGCTAATCCTGCTGCACCTAAGCATGCTAATCCCACACTAGCTTCTTCATCCCATGCTGCCAGCAGGGCCCCAATTCGTCCCGATCCACACCACCATCTGCAGTATTGGTCCCTCTAGCTCGAGTCCAGAAGTTAGAGGTACAAATGTCCCCCCTCCCCCTCCCGCTACACCACATTCAGCCTAGGATGCAAAAATCTATTGCTGAGGTTGAGGACCGCATAGAGAAGGGAGTGGCCAAGCAGGTCAAGTACCAAATTCCAGCGGCCAACAAATGCCTCGATGCCTTCGAGCTGCGTGTTTTAGCACGACAAGCCCCTACTGTTGACTTCACTACTATTCAGGCTAAGCTTGCTATCTTGCTAGCTAATGTGGATTCCATCTTGGGGATGAGGCAGACTGCGCCAGAGAGTGCTCCCGCTGAGCTAGCAGAGGACAGTCCTAGAGTCCTTGTTCTAGGCCTTTGTTGAGCCACCGTCTGAGCAGCGTGTGCGTACCAAGAGGACCGCTCCAGCCACACCACTGAGGCCAGTGATAAGGCCCGGGCAATAAAGAGATAGATGACAAAGCTTGAGCGGTCTAGGATGGCGTCCTTGGTAGATGAGAAGATACGTCAGAGGAGAGGATTGGAGATGGATGCTGGGGCATCCAGTTCTGTACCGGCGAGCGGTGAGAGGAGCACTCTTATGGTGTGGAGTTTTCTATGGGCACTACTGAGAATGGCCCAGTTGATGATCCAATGGGTGGCGGGAAACCGGACCCACCCCCACATATTGATAGTTCTTCGGCGCTATGCGCCACATGTTTGCTTCACCTAACACCCTATTACTTTGTTTTGTGGGGACAATTGCAAGTTTTTTGTTGGGGGTGGGGTAAATGGAAAGTGAGTGGTAGGGTGAAGTCTGAGTAACCCAACTCACAATCCTCTCTTGGGGTTTTCTAGCCTGTGTTCTTTTTTCCCATGAGATTGCTTAATTTTCTATTGAACCAGCATGTCGTAGTCTGCATAAGTATAGAAGCATGAAAAATGAAGCATGATGGCTAATAAAAGTGATACCCCGTCCTGGATAGTTCTTTCATGTATAGGCAAAGATAAGTTGAATGTGTTGGCTCTAAGTATGACATAAGTAGGCACCCATTGCATGACCTTCAACTAAAACCTGAACAGGGAACTCTCATAATCTGATAGTGCAATGATATACCTCGAGTGTGTGAGGAAATTTTGAGTGTTCGAACAGTTGGCGCCTAGCTCAAACTTCCCTGGTTAGTCTTGCGAAGGAAATCTGTGTTAGAAGCTAGGAAGTGATCGTAGGCCCTTGTTAGAAATAGCCAGTATCAAGCCTAAAGGAAGTGAACCAAATGAATTTCTGTCCCTTTTTTATCCAAATATGTTGAGCGTGTAATAGACCAATTTTTTGATACCAACTCACCTTACCAGGGTCTAATGTTTTGGCCCTAGTCCCTCCTTGGAGATGTGCACCTCGACTTCGGCCAAAAGCCTAAGTTGAGGGTGGTTAATGGACTAAGTGACCTCGTCTTGGCCCTGACCTAACTTCGTGTATTGTGTATATCAACTCATGGAATGAGTTGAGGGTGACTATTATGATTGAGGACCTAAAAATGGGTATGAAAAGAGTTGGATGTTGAAAAGAATAGCTTAAGTGAGCAAAATATGTGACTTCTTGAAATTATCAATTGATAGAAAAAGAAAGAAAAAAATAAAAAAATAAAAGAGAAAAGATTTTTAATAGAAAAAGATGCAAAAGAAGTAAAAGTCACATCCAAAAAGGGAACAAGGAAAATAAGAGAAAAGAAGAGAAATAAAGGGGGTCAAAGGCAATGAAAAGAGGTAGGAAGCTTAGTGGTAATGTCAAGGAGGGCAAAAAGTTACTAAAAATGTACCAAATGTACCACACCTGACCCTGAACCTGTGTTACAAGCCAAGAAAGTCCTACCGTGATCCTAAAGTCTACCGTGGTCAACCTAAGCAATGAAAATAAGGGTAAGCCTATGGCGAAGAGTACTAAATGTACTTGAACTTGTTCTTGAGCGCGAGTGTTGAAACAAATATCTTTGTTTCCAAAATGCATGATCACTGTGTGAAAAATGAGGATTTCTTTTGAAGTGAGGGCACTAGTTGCGGTATCGGAAAGTTGGTACCTTGGTGAGAGGCAAAACAATAAGAGTATCTATTGCATGGTGAGTTTTTGTCATGATGTGATCCAGCTTGTCGAGCCTGAGAGCGTAAGCCTGCACTAAATCAAAGAAAGAGTCGAGATTGATACCCATGTTATTGCTAGAGAATAAAAGAGCATACTTTGTACAAATGTTGTTTTGAGTCATAATGTGTTGCTTGAGGACAAACAACAAATTTAAGTTGAGGGTGTTGATGTACCGTGATTTCACGGTATTTTCAATTTATTTTACTTAAGAATTGTGTGTGTCTAGAGCCTTTTTGTAATAGTTTTTAACAAGTTTTCTGTTATGTTTTGCAAGAAAGATATCCAGATTGAAAGCGCAGAAGGTAGCTTAAAATTGCAGAAGATGATCTACGAAGGTCATCGACGAACCGTCGTTTGATCGACGGACCGTAGTTGGTGACCGTTGATGTGCAGTTTAGGCTTTGGGAGAAGATCAGGGAAATCTGACATAGTGTGGAACCACAAGAGTAAACAACGTTGCGTCGATTGATCGATGGACTGTACCTTACTTTTTCAAGATTCTAAGTATGGAGTTCCGGATGAGCATCGACGAACCATAGATGGATCGACGGACCGTACTACTGGTCCATCATTTGATTCAGAGAAGGTGCTATCAAGTGGAGAAAAATATTTCTAAGTCCTGACTGACGGAGGCAGTCGACGGACCCATGATTGATTGGCGGTCCATCAGTGTGGTCGTCGATTGAAGCCGCGTACCTGGACAAAACTTTCCTTATTTCAATTCCTTTTTATTTAGGACTATGTTTTCTATATATAGAGCAATAAAACCACATTTTTGAGGTTATCTACTCTTGTTATTGTTCTATTTTGTGTTTGAAGATTGATTTTTGCAAACTTTGGGCAATTAATCAATTTTCGGATTTGGTTTGAAGGATTTTCTTGCAATTTCAAGTTGAATTTCTGGGTTTCTTCTTATTGTTGAGTAAGTTCATAATTTCTTTATTCAATATTATGAACTGTGATCTTGCTAGCATGGGTAACTAAATCCACAACTAGGGTTGTGGGAACCATGAGTAATTAACAAAGTAATCCTAGTAATTAAGCAATTCTTGAATAGTGCTTTTGCATGCATTGACAATTCTTTCGCTTCGAATTCTTCTTAACGAGTGCACGCGTTAGAACTCGCCCTGTTGCTACTTGTCGGACCAAGGAGGTAGTAATAGGAAAAGAATTATCAACATAGATTTAGTGTGATACTATCTAATAAGTTAGTGTCGATTGGTGCAAAGTAATAACTAAGACATACATCGATTGTGATGTCTAATATGAGGTAAAGGTAAGGGTTAGTAACTTATACACACTTAGCTGGATCAAGGTGTGGGGTGAAATTATCTAGATGCCGGACCAAGGATTTAGAAATACCTAACTTGCCACTTTGCATGTAAAACACTAGGAAAGCATTGCTATTGCTAGGAATACGGCGTTATGAACCAGGGGAACACATATACCCTATATTCTCACAAAATGATAAAAATTCAAAATCTACTTTAGTTTACTTGTTAACTCACACTGTTTAAGAAACTTGTTTCACAAAAAATCCCCATTTACTTACTTGTTTACGGAAAGTCATTGACTAAATAGTTATAGTTGTAAATTAAAGTTAAGTCTAAATCATTTTCCTCGTGGGATCGACCCCAATCTACTAGTTGGGTTCTATACTTGATTACAACCGCTTATACTTTTTAGGGAGGTATAATTTGAGCGTATCATGAAGCGCGCCACATTGATGATTAGAAGGCTACAACATTTAGGAATTTCTCACTTCTTTCATATTCCTTTTCGTGCGTTAGAGTTTATCTCTAAAAGTCTCTCTCTAATTCATGCTTGCGCGTGTTTGAGATAACCATGCCTCCACAAAGAGCCACAAGAGGTCATCCATCTAGCAAGAACGTTGAACTTAGGAACAAGAGCTTCCCGATGTACTCGAAGTGCAACCTCAAGGGAAAGTTACCAATGCTGAGTTCCGCGAGGCTGTCAGGATGCTAAGCCAAGGATGACTAACCAAGTCGGAAAACAGAGAGAAGCTCGACAAGAAGAGGCTGACACCTCAAGAATTTGAGAATTCTTGAGGATGAATCCCCCAAGTTGTCTTGTCCGAGCACTGCCGAGGATCCGGAAAACTTGTGAAAGAGTTGAATAAGGTTTTTGATGTGATGCATGTCATTGATGTTGAGAGAGTCGAGCTAGCTGCATACTAACTAAACGATGTGGCTAGGTTTTGGTTCGACCAGTGGAAGAAGGGCAGAGATGAGGATGCACTATGTCCGAGTTGGGATTTCTTTGAAGAAGCTTTATTTGGCCCTTTCTTTCCTTGATAACCGAAGGAGGCAAAGGTATGGAGGTTTCTTACTCTGAAACAGGACTCCTTGAGTGTTCACGAGTATATTCAAGTTCACCTAACTGTCTCGCTATGCTTGTGAGATGGTTAAGGATATGAGGAGCAGAATGAGTTTGTTTGTCGCTGTCTTGGGTTTTGCATCTAGTAAAGAGGGCAGAGCTGCAATGATGATCAGTGACACGGACATATCCCGATTGATGGTTTAGGCGCAACAAGTTGAACAGGAGAAGCTAAGGGACAGAGAGGAGTACACGATCAAGAAAAACAAGACCGGAAATTAGTCTAGGCAGCAGAAAAGCAGTTTGAATCAGCCACAATTTCAAAAACAAACGGGGCATGCACCGTCATCTGCTAGTGAACTTGTGCCTAGAAACAGAGGTGAGTATAATGGCCAGAATTCGCAAAACTTCAAGGCTAGACCAGCCCAGTCCCAAGGTAGTGTGGCACAAGGAGGTAGTTGGGCTCCTGCATGTGGTTGGTGTGGTAGGAACCATGCCGGTAAGTGTCATGATTGCCTGTGAGGTAGATTCAAGTGCGGTCAAGGGGGTCATTTCATTATAAAGTGTCCTAAGAAGAAGCAAGGTGGTGGAAATCTGGGAAACAGAGCCCAATCTTCATCAGTTGCTCCACCAAACAGGGCTACACCTAGAGGAGCCAATTCTGGTACGGGCGGAGGGACAAACCACCTCTATGCAATCACTAGCCGCCAAGAGAAAGAGAACTCGCCAGATGTTGGCACGGGTATGTTCAAAGTCTTAACTTTTGATGTTTATGATTTTTTAGACCTAGGAGCAACTTTATCTTTTGTAACTCATTATGTTGCAAATCATTTTGAGATTGTTCCTGAGAAACTTTGTGAACCTTTCTGCATTTCTACGCCTGTTGGAGAGTCTATTCTAGCGGAAAGATTATATCGTGATTTTCCTATTTCTATCAATCACAAGAACACCATGGCTGATCTAGTAGAGTTAGACATGGTAGCTTTTGATGTCATTCTAGCTATGGACTGGCTTCATACTTGTTATGTATCAATAGATTGTAGAACTCGAGTTGTCAAGTTTGAGATCCCTAATGAGCTAGTCATATAGTGGAGTAGTAGATCAACAGTGCCTAAGGGTTGTTTTATTTTGTACCTTTAGGCGAGAAAGTTAGTTTCAAAGGGGTGTATATATCACTTAGTTCGAGTTAATGACTAAAGTGCTCAGATACCTTCGCTTCAGTCAGTTCCTATAGTAAAAGATTTCCTAGAAGTATTTCCTCATGATCTACCCGGAATCCCTCCTAAGAGAGAAATAAACTTTGGCATAGACATCATTCAAGATATTCGTCCTATCTTTATTCCGTCATATAGAATAACACCAGTAGAGTTAAAAGAATTGAAAGAACAATTAAAAAATTTGTTGGATAAGGGATTTATTAGACCAAGTGTCTCACCTTTGGGAGCTCCGGTCTTGTTTGTGAGAAAAAATGATGGTTTCCTTAGGATGTATATAGACTACCGCCAATTGAATAAGCTTTCCATCAAGAATAAGTATCCTCTTCCAAGGATAGATGATCATTTCGACCATCTTAAGGGTGCTTCCTGCTTCCCCAAAATTGATCTTAGATCACGCTACCATTAGTTGCGTAACATTCCAAAAAATTACATGTCTAGTGAAGAGCCTAGTAGGTCTTTAAGAATGCGTATTGGGGGTACATAGGAATCCCAATGCCCAATATTGAGAAATATTGGGTATAGTATAGAAAATTGGCTAAGGGGTGTTAGCCAATTTCTATATATTCCCAAGTAAGCATAATATAATTCAAGCTTGTATAAGAATTGTACCTGCAATGGATACCCTAAGCTAAAATTAATAGTGCCATCGTAATTACACATATTAATTCTCAACCCAACGCATTAGGTACTAGGCATCCAAGTGTCAAGCCTAGGTACCATAGCACATAACCATTTAAAATGATCATGTAGATTAAGCAGTGCCCAAGGACATAGTGAGGATCCTTGGGATAATAAGTAAACACTCCAAATGAACCTTCCAGAAGAGTTAGTTAGGAAAGTACACGCAACACATGTGCAAGCACATGTGCAAACACATGTGCAAACCGTCCAAGGGGACCACCCTAACCGATTCGGTTAGGGCGGTTGGGGACAGGCACACATGCGGGTCTAACCACGTGGGGCCAAGATCCCTAACAAGTCCTAGACCCTAAATAACTGACCTAACTAACTAAATAACCTAGGAACAACAAAAAATAACTAACTAAGGGACTCGACAACCTAAGACCTAGTCGGGTGACACCTAACCGCATAATTAAGTAAGAGACAACCTAGTACCTAACCTAGGACGGTACAAAAGGTTGGTTATGGTCCTAACAACTTAAGGGTACTTTATTAATTATCCTAGGTTACTTAATTAATTAATTTATCAACGTAATTAATTAATTTAAATGGACAAAACCGAAATCACTAAGCAATTTCCAGATTTTGGTTAAGACAAATAAGAGACAACCTAGTACCTAACTTAGGATGGTCCAAAGAGTTGGTTATGGTCCTAAACACTTAGGGGTACTTTAGTAATTACCCTAGGTTACATAATTAATTAATTTAGAAACTTAATTAATTAATTTAAATGGAAAAAGCCGAAATCACTAAGCAATTTCCAGATTTCGGTTAAGTCAAGTAAGAGACAACCTAGTACCTAACCTAGGATTGTCCAAAGGGTTGGTTATGGTACTAAAAACTTAGGGGTACTTTAGTAATTACCCTAGGTTACTTAATTAATTAATTTAGCAACTTAATTAATTAATTTAAATGGACAAAACCGAAATCACTAAGCAATTTCCAGATTTCGGTTAAGTCAAGTAAGAGACAACCTAGTACCTAACCTAGGATTGTCCAAAGGGTTGGTTATGGTCCTAACAACTTAGGGGTACTTTAGTAATTACCCTAGGTTACCTAATTAATTGATTTAGCAACTTAATTAATTAATTTAAATGACTAAACCTAAACCGCTAAGGAAATATCCAGATTTCGGTTAAGACAAGATTTTCTAATCCTAGTCAAGTTAGGAAGTTTTGTAATTAGATAATTGGTCTAACTTAATTAGGTTATATAGTCCAAGTTGAATTAGTTAACATTCATTTCTTAAAGACTTAGACTCGTTATTCATCATAAAAATGTTGCAACTAAAAAACAAGAGAAAAACGTTAGAAACCCTAGACGATTTCAAGCAAGTTCTCCAAGGTCTTCGTGCAAAGTGCAAGGTGATCTTCGTATATTTAATTCTAAAATAAGGTATGAGTTTTATCTCCTGGAATTCTTTCTCCAAGAGGATTTTCAAACGTTTTTACTTCAAGAGTATCAAAACTAGGGTTGTTCCCAACGAATCGCATGTTCATATCCCTAGTTCTCCCGATTTCCGATTCTTGTAGAACTTCTAGTGTAATTCTCGATGTATGGTTGATTGTATGTGGTGTTAACTTATCATTATGTTTATGTTTAGTGATTTATGTGTCAAGTGAAATATACATGTTAGATCCGCATACTTAGGGTGTTATTTACATGAACGTTGAATGTTATAATGCCTACTTGTGTTTTGAGAATATGTGATTATTATGAGTATTCGTTGAATTGTTTATAGGTTAATTAAAGGTTAAAAGTTGACTTGTTTAACATATTTGATCACTATATTATATTCATGGATGATTGAATTGGCTTGTGATAATATCATAGTTTGATTTTGTGCCAATAAATTGGCTAGCACTAATAAATTCAAAAGATGGAAAGTGATCCCAATCTCAATTCAATAAACTCATAACATAGGGTATGTCAATCAATGGGACAAGTCCCAACATACCCTATCCACACGAACTTGTGAACGTAATAGCATTTTATAAGAATGATAATTATCATAGAGAATGATGCAAGACTAGTAAGTAACGTGAACAAGCTAAGGTGAGTAATGAAATAATTAAAAGCTTAAGTTATGAAATTTACCTAATATAGAGTGTCAAAAGAAGTGAGACAAGTCGCAAATTACACTTAATCGTTATGTCAACAATACTCACATAAGAGGGTGCTAGAGTCCGTGAGACAAGTCTCACTCGCACCATAATGATAAAGTAAAGACTTAAGATCATATTCATCAAGTAAAGAGAGGGATGACCAGTCATCCATAGAGTGAGTAAACCTCATAACTAGAAGCAAGCTTCCATAATATTTGAGTGAACTCTAAAAGATAATAAGATAAAATCTGAGCTTAGCACCGATAGACTAGCAATGAGCTTGTGCCAGCACAGGTAAGTCTCATGAGATGAGATCACCACACCGGTGGACCAGGGTCTCCGTACGTCTCCTAGTCTTAGAACTATGTTGCCAAAATTGGGGCACCTAGCTAGTGGACGCCACCCACTAAGAACGCTAGCAAGTTAGGTTTCACCTTGGCCGATGAATCCACCTCTTTTCGGTGTGGGGGAGACACTGGATTTCATGTTTAGCTCACATGATCTATGTCGGTTACAGCTCAGGAAAAGTATCCGGTTCACTACAGCCGTGAAACCTCCTTTCGGGGGAAGACACAGACACGGTATCACCTTAGCTGGTGAACCCCCTTTTCGGTGTGGGGAAGACACAGAACTTTGGTTCATCTTAATCGGTGAATCACCCTTTTTTGGTGTGGAGGAGACACTGGATTTCATGTAGCTCGCATGATCTACTTCCGTTAATGCTAAGAGAATTCTTTAAGAGAGTAAGAAATAATAAAGTAGCATGTTCAAAGTGAAAAATCGAGCAAAGAAGTAGAATCATAAGTTCATACTGAACTAAGTAAAGTAAGAGCTTAAAGAACTTTAATCATTAATGTTGATAAGAATGAAGTTTTAACAAGTTAGTGGTTTGTGCCAATATTGGAGTATGAATAGATGTCTCAAGATATATAGGGGTAACAACCAATTAATGGGCATAGCCAATAAAGATTGGCTTATAAATATATTCATCCCAAGTTAACAAAGAATCAGAAGTATAACTTGTAAGTAGGGTAGCCAAATCATTTCCTTAGTCTTGTGAGTTGCTTACTCGATTCATTGTAGGTATGGGACTACAATGAATCATTGCAGTTGTAAGTAAAACATAAGATCAAAGGATATCATTAAACTACTCACTAGAAAGAAGAAAATACTGAAAAATAATCTAAGTATGAGAAAGGCATCTCTCGGCCTAGTGAGCAAAGTAATAAACGTGTGTTTAAGTTCTAAAATTATGTTCATGATTCCAAGGTCTTATGTTCATATAGAAAAAGAGTTGTGTGCCTTAATTGCATGAGACCGTGTCATATACATATCATAATTCACGATTAACGAAATAAGTAAGAAAGTAACGTGACTTACCAGAAACGACATGTTGCATAGAAAGAGCTTTCCTTGTTCATGCATAGTCGTTATGTGTTTATGTGCATACACCCATACTTAGTACAAGTATGTACTAACCCCATATATTATTACTATTTTTAAAGGCGCGGGTTCTCAAGAAGGTTGAAGTTCATCGAAGTGGTTTGGAATAGCGATCTCCAGACTTTGATAGGTCCTCTTGAGTTCGAGGATGCTAAACTTTATTATTCTAGCTTAGTACATTAGATATAGCTAGTGACTACTGTCCCTAGCGTTTCCTTTCAAGTATTTGTTCAAGCGCTTGTAATAAGGCCAAATGGCAAACTATTATTATTATTATTACGATCATTTATTTCAATTGTTTAATCTTTAATAGATGGTTGTTTTAGTTTGAGCTATTAGAAAATCACTCTTATGCAGTACTATATGAAGTCTATGTATACTTTGATAAGTATTAAAAAGTTTTAAATGTTTCGCAAATTTAACTGTATGATTGTGATGAAAGCTAAGAAGAGGCTTGTCTGCGACCCCTGAGAGGTTAACGACACCGGTTGCGATTCAGATTCCAGAATCCGGGTCGTGACAAGTTGAAAGTTAGGGAATGTGATATTCTAAAGACAACTTTTAGAACCAGATATGAGTATAATGAGTTTTTGGTCATGTCCTTTGGTTTGACTGATGCGCGTGCAACATTCATGTATCTTATGAATAGATTCTTCAAACCTTATTTAGATATATTTTTTATCATCTTCATTGATGACATACTAATATATTCAAGGAATGAAGAATATCATGCTAGTAACCTCAAGATAGTTCTTCAGACTTTGAAAGATAAGTAGTTATATTCCAAGTGCTCCAAGAGCGAGTTTTGGCTTAAGTCTATGGCATTCTTGGGCCAAATAGTTTTTCAGTGATGGAATTAGCGATGATACACAAAAGATAGAAGCAGTTTAGAGTTGTCCTAGACCCACATCTCCAACAAATATAAGGAGTTTCTTGGGCTTATCTTGCTATTATAGAAAATTTGTTGAGGGGTTTTCATCTATCTAATCTCTTTTGACCAGGCTAACCAAGAAGAGAGTTAAGTTTCAATGGTCTGAAGAGAGTTATCCAACTCATGACTTAGAGTTGGCTGTTGTGGTATTCTCCTTGAAGATGTGGCATCAATACATGTACAACGTTCATATATATATATATATATATATATATATATATATATATATATATATATATATATATATATATATATATATATTCACTAATCATATGAGCCTACAATATGTGTTCACCCAGAAGGAGCTCAATCTCAGACAAAGGAGGTGGTTAGAACTACTCTAGAATTATGACATGAGAATTACTTACCACCCGTGTAAGGCTTATGTGGTTGCTGATGCTTTAATCATGTTATCCATGGGGAGTACTGCCCATGTTGAGGAATAAAAGAGGGAGTTAGCAAATATGTGCACAGACTTGCACTCTTGGGAGTCAGACTTATGGAATCCACAAAAGGAGGAATAGTGGTGACTAATGGGGTTGAATAATCACTAGTGTAAAAGGTGAAAGAAAAGCAAGACCAAGACCCCATTTTGCTTGATTTGAAGGATAATGTTCATAAACAAAGAGTATTGGATTTTAAACAAGTGGGATATTGTGTGCCGAAGTATCAAGGTAGATTGTGTGTATCTAGGGTGGATGAACTCAAAGAGAGGATCATGGAGGAGGCTCATAGTTCTAAATATTCCATTCATTCAGGTTCCACCATGATGTACCATGATATGAGAGAGGTATATTGGTGGGAAGGTATGAAGAAGGACATTACTGAGTTTGTTGTCAAGTGCCCGAATTGCCAGTAAGTGAAAGTAGAACACCAAAGGCATAGAGATTTGGCTTAAAATATAGAACGTCCGGAATGGAAGTGGGAGATGATTAATATGGACTTCATCAAAGGCTTGCCAAGGTATCACAGAGAGCATGATTCAAATTGGGTGATTGTCGATGACAAAATCAGTTGACTTATTGCCGGTAATACAATTCATTCAGCGGAAGATTATACAAAGTTGTACATTCAAGAAGTGGTAAGACTTCGTGCAGTCCCAATTTCAATCATTTCAGATAGAGGTGCACAAATTACTGCTCACTTCTCTAAGTCTTCCAAGAAAGGTTTAGGTTCAAAGGTGAACTTAAGCACTGCATTTCATCCTCAGACGGATGGACAAGTAGAGCGTACTATCAAGGGAAATTGGGATGATAACCTACCTCTCATTGAGTTCGTTTAAAATAATTGCTACCATTTGAGCATCCAAATGGCTCCATATGAAGCTCTTTATGGGAGAAGATGTAGATCTCCTATTGGGTGTTCAGGGTTGATAGGACCAGATCTAGTTAACCAAGCCTTGGAGAAGGTGATGGTGATTCAAGAGAGATTGAAGACGGCACAGAGTCATCAAAATTCCTACACATATGTGAGGAAAAGTCCATCGGAGTTTGAAGTTGATCATTGGGTATATCTGACAGTTTCACCCATGAATGATGTTATGAGGTTTGGTAACAAGGAGAAACTTAGTCCCCGGTATATTGGACGTTATAAAATATCCAAGAGAACTGACAATGTAACTTATGAGTTGGAGTTACCACAAGAGTTAGCAGCGGTTCATCCGGTATTTCATATCTCCACGTTGAAGAAGTGAATGGGTGATCCTTCATTGATTGTGCCAACTGAAAATGTTGGAATTAAGGACAACTTATCCTAATAAGAAATTCCGGTTCAAATTTTAGATCGGCAAGTTTTCAAGTTGAGATCAAATGAGGTTGCGTCAGTCAAGAACCTATGGAGGAATTAATTTTTTGAAGAAGCAGTTTGGGAAGCTGAAGAGGACATGATGAAGAGATATCCACATCTGTTTCAATCTGGAGAGAATGCAGATCAAGGTACTAATTCTCTTCTTACGTACCTTATAAACTATGTGTAAGCATTTTATACTTGCTTTTGATTTTGAGTGTTGAACTTGATGTTATTATTCTTAGCATAATGCAAGAAATATCATTCGAGGATGAATGTTCCCAAGGGGGAGATATTTTAACATCCCGTGACTCGTAGTAGCCTAGAATAAGCTAAGAAACTAAAAAATTTCACTTTTGGGAAGATAAAAAAAAATCTGGGAAATTTCCTAAAGTTAAGAAAGTGAGTTTTTGGTCATTTTCAAGTGGACATAACATCTACCTCAGGATGAGTTAGAGTCAAATCATTATATGCTTGGAAATCCCTTCCAACGGTTTGCACAATTTTGATAACGTAGGGAGATATGCCTTCCGAAAGTTACAATGTTGAAGTAAAGAAAAGTCCAATCCGGTTTAAAGTAAGGGCAAAGTAGTCTTTTCACCCATCTAATTCCTAATTCGTTTTAAAGGTTTATTAGGGGTAAAAATAAGTCTTATGTCAGTTTTACAAAAATAAATTCACGCATAGGGCTTGGGAGAAAAGAGAAGAGAAGAAAGAGAAGGGAGGAAGATCAAGAACGCTAAGGTTTTTGCGAGTGGAATTCTTCGGGGGTGATCCCTATCAAGGTTTGTGAGATCTTTCGGTGTTAGGTTAGTTCACCCACACACCAACTTGTTTAATTCAGCGAATTTTTAGTAGATTGAATGATGAAAAGTGAAGTTCTTGAAGAACATTGTTGAATTCTTGTTGGTTGAATTGTTACATGCCTTTAGTTTATTTGATTCATGTTTCAGGGTTATTTTTCGAGTCGAATCTATTGGGTATTAAGGGTATTAATGATCCTTAGTCTTTTGAGAAAGAACCATGGAAGTTTAGAGGTCTAGAGATTAAAAACGGAAAAGAAAAAATGAAACACCCGTCCGTCAGGCCTTGGGGCGTAACTCCAGCCAGAGCCCCTTAGGACAGACTCTGTCCGTCAGGCATGGCGCCCCACACCTCTTAGAGCACCAAGGACGCCAAGAGACCTCATTCGTTCCCCATAATTTTGTACTAGTTCCTAAATGATGTACCCACATTTCTTAGTTGATTCCAACACTATAAGGTGCATCTAAACATCAGGAAATCATCCTTAGACATGAGATCATGAACCTTGAATCCATAATCCAATTCAAGAAAAGTTAAGGTAAGTGTCTAAGAAGATAATAGTCAAGTCTAAAAATTAAGAAGCAAGTCAAAGTAAGTTCTTAAGGTTTTCAAGAGTCTTAAACAAACATTTTAACTTTGTTTTAAGGCTCAATCTACAAGTTGAGCAAAGAGTAATGAGTTGAGTTAAATTCTTAAAAGTTATAAGGGAACTAAGTATTCCCTAAGATTTAAGTTACAAGTTAAACAAAGAGTAAAGAATTGAGTTCATTTCTCAAAAGTTATAAGATAACTAAATATTCCCTAAGAGTTACAAATGTTTTCACATTTTGAGCAAGAAAGGAAGATAGACTTACAACAGAGCCTTTGGCTTATTTTCGTAAAGAGGAAATTATGATTTCCAAGAGAGCTTTTAAAGATAAGTTTGAGAAATTATCTCAAACCAGAGAAGAATTTGTTTTTAAAACATATGAACTGAGTATTTTGCGAGTAGTATTGAGAACCGATATGGGGACGCAAGTTCATATTAACTCAAGCCCCCATAATCCATGTAGCTAACACGGACAGAAGAAAGTCATACTTTTTAAATGATTCTTTTAGTGCTTTTTATCATAGACTAGTGGATTTAGGTAGTAGTTCAGGTTTATACTGATGGCAAGGTATATGACGGTCCTCTTGCAATGTGAGGTAAGATGTTGTACCATCACATAGGCTCATAGTGATTATTGTTGGTTAGAGAATCTCCCACAGAAACTATATTACTTTCATATAAGTAAAGTTGAGTTTGTTATTGCATTTTTTGTAACGAACTAAGATGTTTTACAGTTTTCCAAAGCTTTATTGATATGTCATCTGTTTTATTGATTTATATTAAGATCAGTAGTTCATAAGTTGACCAGAGCCAAGGTAATTCCTTTCTTATTCTTATCAAGTTTAAGTTATTGTTTAGCATTCCAATTTGCATACTCGTACATTCTATGTACTGATGTCAGTTGGCCTGCATCATCTTATAATGCAGACGCAGGTAACCAGGATCAAAATCCAGTGCCTCGTTGATCCAGTTTGAGCACTCAGAGTAAGTGGTGAGCCTCTTTGCATTTCGAAGGACTCTTTTATTGCTTTCCATGTTTTACTTATAGAATATTGTGGGGTTTGTCCCAACATTCATCATAGTATTATAGAGAATTCATATACATATAATCAGTCAGATTATTCAGCTTGAGTTCTCTTCTTATCTGTATTTCAGATATTCTAATTTTACGACTTAAGTGCCATTTTGGCCAAGACATTTATTTAAGCTATTTTTATGAGAATGTTTCTCGCCTTATGATTAAGTTAATTCTTGCAAGTTAAGTAAGTCATGTCAAGGATTCGCTCAAGACCAGCAATGGTCATTGGGTTCCGGCCACGTCCAGGGTATAGGGTCGGGGAGTAACAAACTTAATATTAGGGCATAGAGTTCAAGAGTCCTAGGAGTCTATGAAGTCGTGTCTGTAGAGTCTGAGTCATCGGTGTGAAGCATTCCACATCTATGATTAGAAGGCTGGAACATTTAGGAATTTCTCACTTCTTTAATATTCCTTTTCGTGTGTTAGAGTTTATCTCTAAAAGTCTCTCTCTAATTCGTGCTTGCGCGTGTTTCAGATAATTATGCCTTCACGAAGAGAAGTAAGAGGTCCTCTAGCTAGGGACAACATTTAACCTCTGGAACAAGATCTACCTTATGCATTCGGAGTGAAACCTTAAGAAGAAGTTACCAATTTTGAGTTCCGCGAGGCTATCACGATGCTAAGCCAAGCGGTGATAACCAAGTCGAGCAACAGAGAGGATATCCATAAGAAGAGGCTAACTCCTCAAGAATTTAGGAATTCTTGAGGATGAATCCCCTATGTTTTTCTGGTTCGAGCATAATTTAGGATCCGAAAAACTTTGTGGAAGATTTTAAGAACGGTTTTGATGTGATGCATGTCATTGATTTTAAGAGAGTCGAGCTATATGCATACCAACTAAACAATGTGGCTAGGACTTGGTTCGAACATTGGAAGGAGGGCATAGATGAGGATGCACCACGTCCAAGTTGGGATTTCTTTGGAGAAGCTTTCTTGAGGCATTTCTTTCCCCGAGAACTGAAGGAGGCAAAGGTACGGGAGTTCCTTACTCTGAAACAGGACTCCTTGAGTGTTTATGAGTATGGGTTGAAGTTCATCCAACTGTCTCGCTATGCTCCTAAGATGGTTAAGGATATGAGGAGAAAAATGAGTTTGTCTATAGCTGGCTTGGGTCGTGCATCTAGTAAAGAGGTCAGAGCTACAATGTTAATCAATAACATGGACATATCCCGATTGATGGTTTATGTGCAGCAAGTTGAAGAGGAGAAGCTCAGGGACAGAGAGCAGTACACGAACAAGAAAGCCAAAACTAGGAATGAGTTTGGGAAGCATAAGGGTGGTTCAAATTGGCCACAATTTAATAAACAAAAAGGGCATGAACCATCATCTTCTAGTGCACTTGTGCCCAGAAACAGAGGTGTGTATAATGGCAAGAATTTGAGGAACTTCAAGGCTATACCAGCCTAGTCCCAAGGTAGTGTGGCACAAGGAGGTAGTTGGGCTCCTGCATGTGGTAGGTGTGGTAGGAACTATGTCGATAAGTGTCATGATGGTCAGGCAGGTTGCTTCAAGTGCGGTCAAGAGGGTCATTTCATTATAAAGTGTACGAAGAATAAGCAAGGTGGTGAAAATCAGGGCAACAGAGCCCAATCTTCATTAGTTCCTCCACCAGATAGGGCTGCACCTAGAGGATCCACTGCTGGTACGGGGGTAGGGGCAAACCGCCTCTATGCAATCACTAGCCGCCAAGAGCAAGAGGAATCACCAGATATTATCATGGGTATGATCGAAGTCTTTACTTTTGATGTTTATGCTTTTTGAGACCCAGGATCAATTTTATCTTTTGTAACTCCTTATGTTGCAAATCAGTTTGAGATTCTTTCTGTGAAACTTTATCAACTTTTCTGTATTTCTACCCCTTTTGAAGAGTCTATTCAAGCGGAATAAGTCTATCATGATTTTCCTATTTCTATCAATCAGAAGAACACCATGGATGATCTAGTAGAGTACGATATGGTAGATTTTGATGTCATTCTAGGTATGGACTGACTTCATGCTTGTTATGTATCAATAGATTGTAGAACTCGAGTTGTCAAGTTTCATATTCCTAATGAGTCAGTCATAGAGTGGAGTAGTACATCAACAGTGACTAAGGGTCATTTCTTTTTGTACTTTAAGGCGAGAAAGTTAGTTTCAAAGGGGTGTATATATCACTTTGTTTGATATTATGACTCAAGTGTTGAGATACCTTCCCTTCAAACAGTTCCTATAGTAAAAGAATTCCAAGATGTTTTTCCTGATAATATACCTGGAGTCCTTCAAATACTCGTCCTATCTTTGTTTCTCCATATAGAATGGCACCAACAGAGTTAAAAGAATTGAAAGAACAATTGTAAGTTGTTGTCTAAGGGCTTTATTAGACCAAGTGTCTCACTTTGGGGATCTCCGGTCTTGTTTGTGAGAAAGAAGGATGGTTCCCTTAGGATGTGTATAGAGTACCGCCAATCAAATAAGGTTGCCATCAATAATAAGTATCCTCTTCCAAGGATAGATTATCTTTTCGACCAGCTTTAGGGTGTTTCCTGCTTTTCAAAAATTGATCTCAGATCAAGCTACCATCAGTTGAAAGTTAGGGAATGTGATATACCAAAGACATCTTTTAGAACCAGATATGGACATTATGAGTTTTTGGTTATGTCCTTTGGTTTGACCAATGTGCCTATAACATTCATGTATCTTATGAATAGAGTCTGTAAATCTTATTTAGATATGTTTATTACCGTTTTCATTGATGACATACTAATCTATTCAAGGATTGAAGAATATCATGCTAGTCACCTCAGGATAGTTCTTCAGACTTTGAAAGAAAAGGAATTTTATGCAAAATTCTCCAATTGTGAGTTGTGTCTTAAGTTTGTGGCATTCTTGGGCCACATATTTTCCAGGTGATAGGATTAGCGTTGATACCCAAAAGATAGAAGTAGTTCAGAGTTGTCCTAGACCTACATCTCCAACAACTTTAAGGAGTTTCTTGAGTTTGGCTTGCTACTGTAGAATTTTTTTTGAGGGGTATTCATCTATATTGTCTCCTTTGACCAAGATGATCCAGAAGACACTTAAATTTCAATGGTATGAAGCTTGTGAGAAAAGCTTTCAGGAGTTGAAAAAGAGGTTGACTACTACTCCAACTTTGACCTTGCTAGATGGTACTCAAGGTTTTGTGGTGTACTATGATGCATAAAGAGTGGGTTTGGGTTGTGTGTTAATGCATAATGGCAAAGTTATAGCTTATGCCTCCAGACAGTTGAAAGTTCATGAGAAAATTATCCAACCCATGACTTAGAGTTGGTTGTTGTAGTATTCACCTTGGTGATATGACGTCACTACTTGTACGATTTTCATGTTGATATATTCACTGATCACAAGATCATACAATATGTGTTCACACAGAAGGAGCTCTATCTCAGGCAAAGGAGGTGGTTAGAACTACTCAAGGATTATGACATGAGTATTATTTACCATCCAGGTAAGGCAATGTTGTTGCTGATTCTATAAGGAGGTTATCCATGGGGAGTACTGCCCATGTTGAGGAAAAAAAGAAGGACTTAGCCAAAGATGTGCACAAACTTGCACGGTGGGAGTCAGACTTATGGATTCCGCAGAAGGAGGAATAGTGGTGACTAATGGGGATGAATCATCACTAGTGTCAAAGATGAAAGAAAAGCAATACCAAGAACCCATTTTGCTTGATTTAAAGGGGAATATTCATAAGCAAAGAGTATTTGCTTTTGAACAAGGGGAAGATTATTTTCTGAAGTATCAAGGTAGATTGTTTGTATCTAGGGTAGATGGACTCCAAGAGAGGATCATGGAGGAGGCTCATAGATCCAGATATTCCATTCATCCAGGTTCCACCAAGATGTACCGCGATTTGAGAGAGGTATATTGGAGAAAAGGTGTGAAAAAGGACATTTTGAGTTTGTTGCCAAGTGCCCGAATTGCCAGCAAGTGAAAGTTGAACACTAAAGGCCTTGATATAGAACTTCTAGAATGGAAGTGGAAGATGATTAATATGGACTTCATCACATGCTTGCAAAGGTCTCGCAGACAACTTGATTCAATTTGGGTGATTGTCGATAGTATGAAAAAATCAGTCCACTTCTTGCCGGTAAAGACAACTCATTCGGTGAAAGATTATACAAAGTTGTACATTCAAGAAGTGGTAAAACTTCAGGGAATCAAATTTCAGTCATTTCATATAGAAGTGCATAATTTACTGCTAACTTCTAGAAGTCTTTCCAGATTGGTTTAGGTTCAAAGGTAAACTTAAGCACTTCATTTCATCCTCAGACGGATGGACAAGTAGAGCGTACTATCCAGACCCTAGAAGACATGTTGAGGGCTTGTGTGGTTGATTTCAAGGGGAATTGGGATGATCACCTACCTCTTTTTCGCTTATAACAATTGCTACCATTTGAGCATCAAAATGGCTCTATATGAAGCTCTTTATGGAAAAAGTTGTAGATCTCCTATTGGGTGGTTCGAGGTTGGTAAAGCAGGGTTGATAGGACCTGATCTTGTTCACCAACACATGAAGGATGTTATGAGATTTGGTAAGAAGGGGAAACATAGTCCCCGGTATATTGGACCTTATAGAATATCCAAGAGAATTGGAAATGTAGCTTATGAGATGGAGTTACCACAAGAGTTAGCAGTGGTTCATCTGATATTTCATATCTCCATTTTGAAGAATTGCATGGGTGATCCTTCATTTATTGTCTAAACTGAAAATGTAGGAATTAAGGATAGTTTATCCTATGATGAGATTCCAGTTCAGATTTTAGATCGGCAAGTTCTCAAGTTGAAAACAAATGAGGTTGCATCAGTCAAGATCCTTTGGAGGAACCAATTTGTTGAAGAAGCAACTTAGGAAGATGAAGAGGATATTAAGAAGACATATACACATCTCTTTGAATCCGAAAAGAATGCAAATCAAGGTACTAATTCTCTTCTTAACTACCTTATAAACTATGTGTAAGCATGTTGTACTTGCTTTTGATTTTTAGTGTTGAACTTGATGTTATTATTCTTAGCATAGTGAAAGAAATCTCATTCGAGGATGAATGTTCACAATTGTAACACTCCAAAAAGTCGATACTTAATCTAGAGCCTAACATGAGTGTATAAAGGTTTAGATACTGTTTTAAGACCTAAAATAATGTTTATACGTCATCGAAGAAGTTTTAGAGCCAAGACGTCAAGGAAAGTCCATGAGGTCCAGAAGCTAGTCTAAATTAAACTAGTTGATGTTTCTAAGTTTACTGAAGGTTTTGGAGGGTCAAATGTAGTCTAAAACTTATAAAAAGACTTTGGATAGGTAGATTTTAGTATATAGGGTATAAACGTCCAATAACGACGCCCCAAGGACCACCCAAAGGGTCCTTGAGGAGGACCCCAACAAGGGTGGGCAAGCTGCCAAAGCAGCCTGCGTGGGTCAAGATCCAAATGGCTAGTGCTACACGCAGACCATACGGACCTTACTGCATCAATTCATTTTTCTAAAATAAAAATGTGTGTTGGCCTCGCGACGCGAAGCCACTTCCATATTCAAAAAATCATATTTTAAGCATTTTGACTTCACAAAAAGACCCATTTAAGTGGGGGGTATTTTGGGTAATTTAGGAGGTGATTATATATAGTCTAAGGGTCATTTTTCACTCACCCAAACAAAACCCAAAAGCTCTCATCTCTCTCTACTTTCTCTCTCCCCAATTCCTCCATTGTAGAAGGAAGAAAGCTTGAAGAAGAAGGTCAATTTCTCTTGGATTTCACTTCAATTTTATGGATTAATCTTCATTATGGTATTGGTTCTTCACTATTGGGATTCCTTTCCCCAAGAGGTCCTTTCAAAGTTGATTTCTAAAATACCCAATTCCATGAGTTTTTCCAATTCTAATGGGTTTTCTTCTAAACTACAAATTGATGATAAATTGTGATTGCCTCTGACTAATTAAGTGTAGATTTTTGTTTAATTGATGTTAATTGATGCAATTTAATTTAGATCATGTCATTTTCCCAAATTCCCCAAATCTTGGATCTTGGTTATGAATTGATGGAAATTGAAGAATGTATTGATGGTTAGATTGGTTTTATCTATTCTAATGCATTTATGGATTAATTAGGGTAACGTGTTGGTGATATTGGATATAATTCTTGAAGAATTCATGTTGACCCTTCTCCTCTAACCCTAGGTTATAAATTGAAATTAATTGAGGTAGTGATGATGCAATTGACCTAGTTCTTGTGTTAATTACTATTGATTGATGTTACTACCTACTATTGGATGTAATTGGTTGGTTGATGGTAAGATCATGATGATGGTATTTGAAGGAGATTAGGTAAGTCTTCATGATCCTAACCTTTCCTTCAATTATAATGGCTTGTGATTGATGATATAGTTAAATTGAAGTATGTCTTGTGAATAGCCTAAGTAGGTGTTGGTATGATGTTGAATTGAAATGTCTTGACTATGTGATGTGAGATTATGCTTAATATAAAATGATATAAGGTTGGTTATGAATTTCCTATGTGTCTTATTATGACGTGATGATGATGATATGCTAATCTCACATATGAGGGTTTCCATGAAAGGATATTCTCATGCAATTTCTTATGAGCTAATGATGATTATATATAAGGGGATAGACTCCTATGAACTAAACTAAGTTATGATTATTAATGACAGACATTTCAAAAGGGACTTAGCTTAGCACCGAGTGAACTTGATTATGGGAGGTGTTGGCTTCACGTAGAGGAAGATTCGCCCTATAGTTCCACATGAGCTGTTGACTCCCCTATGAGGGACCCTCACCCCATGGATTCTCATGAGATGAGTCTCCAATGCTAGTTGGCATGTAGAGGGTTCATACATATCTTCTAGTGCCATAACTATGTTGCCACCATAGGAAGACTAGATAGTGGATCCACCTAGAAAGCTACGTTTATGTTTTGTTCTACTTTGGCCGGTAGACCACCTTCCATTAGTGTAAGGTTTTACAACAACGAATTCCACACTTAACTCTTGTGGTCTATGTCAGTTAAGGCAAGTATTCCCGAAAGTAAAATGAAGTAATGAAGTAAACACTAACTAGGGTGACTTAAGAAGGTTAACTTAGCCTAGGTAGGGGTATGGGACTCTACCTATGACTTGCACTAGTTTTCCTTGAGGGAAGCCTTAGAATGTTTTTCTTATGTTCTATAATGTATATGTTATGTATATGTTGACTCTACATATTGATGATCCTATATGATGTTAGTTTCATTTATGAACATGCTATTGGTCTATACTGCTAAGTATAATGATGACTACTATTGATGTTATGTTATTTTGAGTTAGACATTGCTTATGATCCTTTGTTTAGTTTACATGATTGAGTAAGGTAATGGGGCTTTGCTTGGTCATTGCACTTGTAGGCTAAATGGTGGGTTATAAGTAAGGGTATTGCTTATGCTATGATGTTATGAACTTTTGTACATGATGACTTGACTATTACTTGTTAATATTGGTCTTGTGTTGTATATAGGTTTGACTTATGGATTATGTGAATATTGTCTCATATGGGTTCTTGGATGTGCATAAGTCTTTTCAAAGTAAGTTAGCATGTTTTGAACAAATGTCCTATTTAGCATGATTTCAAATGTTTTATGTGCATATACTCATATTTAGTACAAGTGTATACCAACCCATCTTTTATGTTTACTACAAATGTAGGATCCGACCGTTGAGCTTATAGAAGGCCTTTGAAGACTACTTGGATATTTCCCAAGTGTTCGGTAGGTCCTCACATTTCGAGAACGATGCCACTATCTTGCTATTGAATATTGTTTAGTCTTAAAGACAATTTAATCCATTCTCTTTCTTTGTTGACTTTGTATATGCCTATATGAGGCCTTTATTGTCATGAAGTATGGGTTGAACCCAAGATGTTGTATTCGACTTATATTGTTTAATATGAGAGTATTCTAGACTTCTTATGAATCTATGTCATAATATTATGTAGGTGAAATAAAAGTAAAAGTGTACATATTGCTTCCTATACGAGGAGACTATGTATACTCGCTAATTATATATTATGTGTAAGCGAGAGGTCTAAGTAAATCTCAATGTAGAAGTAGTTAAAAAGTTTTAAATTTTTTCGCGAATTTAACCTATAAAATGTAATGACGAATGGTAAGAGGTTAGTCTTAGTCCTCTTCGAGGAAGACGACACCGGTTACTTCTAGGGGGTGCTCCCCGGATGTGAAAACTTGGTATCAGAGAATGAGGTTGAATATCTTTAGGATGATTTCTCATTAAACCATGTCTATGTAGGTTCGTATTCATAATTGTGAAGCGTGCCACACTTATGAGTGAGAAGCTATATGATGCTTAGGAAATTCTCATTTTCTTGGAAATCCAATGTCGTGCCTCTAGAGTCTACTTTATGTGTGCTTTCACCCAAACCTTGTATTATGGTTATAGGTATGAATACTCGAAGGGTAGCCGCAAGAAGGGTCGAAGAAGGCATTGCTAATGTGGGAGCACAAGACAACCAAGTGCCTCCACTTGAAGAAGTTGTTATGGGTGATCAAGTTTCGGTTGCTACTCCTCCGATGACGGAATGGAGATATAAGGGAATCTTTTCTCCAAATGGCCCAAGCCATTACTACCCAAGCACAAGCCGTCACTACTCAAGCCCAAACCATGACGGCCCAAGCTAATCGGGAGGTGGTACCCCGAGGAAACCAACATGTTAGCACCATGGACTCCCGTTTGAGGGATTTCACAAGGATGAATCCCCCTACTTTCTATGGGTCCAAAGCGGAGGAAGACCCCCAAGAGCTTATTGATAAATTCTACAAAATCCTCTATTCCATGGGGTTGACTACTAGTGAGAAGTCTGATCTAGCCACCTACCAACTCAAAGATGTAGCCCAAACTTTGTACGTCTAATAGAGAAACAATAGGCCTTTAAGAGGTGGTCCGGTGACATGGGAGATTTTCAAGAAGGCTTTTCTTGATCGGTTCTTTCCTAGGGAGAAGAGGGAATCCAAAGTGGAAGAATTCATCAACCTTCATCAAGGAGGTATGAGTGTGCTTGACTACTCTTTGAAATTTACTAAGTTGTCGAAAAATGCTCCTTCTTTGGTTTCCAACCCGAAGGATGAGATGAGCCGCTTTGTGACGGGAGTGTCCAATGACTTGAAAGAAGAATGTCGTTCGGCTAGGCTACATGATAATATGAACATTCTCGTCTCATGGTTCATGTTCAACAAGTGGAAGAGGAAAGGGCGAAGAGAACCAAAAGGAGAAAAGTGGAAACTCACCTAGTGAGAAGCCTACTTGTGGCACGTGTGGTAAAGGTCATTTTGGGGAATGCTTAGTCAGAATGGGCAATTGTTTTAGTTGTGGTAAGAGGGGTCACAAGGTGAGAGATTGCCCTAATTTGAAGGGCCAAGACAAGGGAAGTGGACAATCAAGTGTTTCAAATGATGATGCTCCGAAGAAGAATCGTTTTTATGCTCTCCGCTCTAGGGGTGAGCAAGAGACTTCTCCCAATGTGCTGACCGATATGTTGAAAGTCTTCTCTATTAATGTTTGTGCTTTATTTGACCCGGGGCTACATTATCTTTTGTTACTCCCTTGATAGCTAGTAAGTTTGACATTTTGCCCAATGTCCTAAATGAACAATTTATGGTAACTACCCCGGTGGGTGAGTTGATGGTTGCAAAGAGGGTATATAGAAAGTGTCCTATAATTTTGCCCAATAGAGTTACTCATGTTGAATTAGTAGAACTTCATATTGTTGATTTTGACGTCATTTTGGGAATGGATTGGTTGCATGATTGTTTTGCTTCTATTGATTGTAGAACAAGAATTGTCAAGTTCAATTTTCCAAATGAACCCTGTTTTATTAAAAACATAATACATATTTTATAATATAATAAAGTGTATATATATTTTGAAAAAAATGACTAAGTTTCGGAAAATCAATTAATCTTATGATTTAAGAAAAATTGACTTTCCAAATTAACAGAGTCGCCACTTGATTTTTTAATAAAAAATTAAGAAAAAACTTACAATTATTTTTCAAAAGATTTAAAACAGATAAAAATCAATTGAAAAGGGTTCGAAGTTCAATGTACATTCCGAGAAGGTGTTAGGCCCTCGGAATGCCCGCTAACTCGCGGTTGACCGGCGATTTGACTAAAAATGACTTTTTCATTTAATTTTCGAATATTGACTAAAGTAAAGGAAATAAAAAATTTTATTATTATTATCTAATTATTATTTATTTATATATTATTATTTATTTTTTGAAAAAGAAAATTATTTAAAGGGAGGAATGACATAAAAGGGTAAAAAAAAGAGGATAAAAGCTAAGTAATATATATAAAATAAATATTTTGTAAATTTTTTGAATATAAAGAGAAATGACTATCTTTGAAATATAATTAAATTAAAACCAAAAGTGTTAGTCAAAATAATACAATATAATTAAGAAAGGAAAGAGCCTCAAGTTTGGGCTTTGGGCCCAAATATTCATGGCCTGTCCTAAATCTATGTAATCCAACATGGGCCTTGCCCATTTTTAACCTGCTGGGCCTGCTGAAAATTTCTTGGGCTTTAGCCCCATTTTTCCTTCAACGAAACTGTGTATACGTGTTACGTATACCGCTGTATATGGGGCTGCATTCGGTACTTTTCATTGTATATCGGACTGTATCGTAGACGTATACATCCTGATTCAGCCTCGCAAGCACTTGTAGTGATTTTTGGATCTGCGTATCATATATTCCTACTGTATATCAGTGTATACAATAGTATATTAGCTTTTTCTTAAGCTTTTGGAGACCTGCAATTTAAATTTCCAGCAAAGTATTTGCGACTTTCAACCTATACGCCATTTTCCAGGGGGCTGGACGACTCGGATATACGAGGGAGATAAGTCCGTCATGGACTCGAAGAGGATTATGCAAAAAATAATAAAAAGAAATAAAAATCGAATGACACAAACAACATCATAATTTATTCAAAAAAAATTAGAGGTAGGAACAAGAATATCACCTTCTCCGGAGCAGCGAACTAGAGACGGTACGAGCAAGGAACTTGTCTTCACCACGCGACTCGGATTCAAACGACGACCGAGAGTTAATAGACAATATTTTCTACTATGAATGTTTAAAAAAAAAATTTCTCTTCTTTAACTCCCTTTTCACCCTTTTCCCCTTCTTTTTTTTTTCTATATCAATGAAAAATATATCATTAATAATCAATAATCAATAAGGAATAATGAATATTGAATATTGAATATTGAATATTGAATATTGAATTGAAAAATGAATTGAAATAAATTGAAATGAATTTTTGAATTCTTGAATTGAATCATGTCTTTTTTTTCTTGAATTCTTGAATTCTTTCCCTTTTTTTTTCAAATCAACCCTTAGAAAGAAGAAGAAAAGAGAAGGTATTTATAAGAGATTTTTATGGTAGATTTAGGGGGAAAATGGAATGGATTGGGATGAATTTGAATTTCAAAATTCAAAATTCAAATTCAAAAATTACTTTTTTTTTAGGGGGAAAAAAGGAATGTTGGGATGAATTTGAATTTCAAAATTCAAATTTTAGAATTCTTTTTTTCAAAATTCAAAATTCAAAATTTCAAAATTTCAAAATTCAAAATTCAAATTCAAAATTCAAAATTTCAAATTTTAAATTTCAAAATTCAAAACCTCCCCAAAAGTGTAGTTGAAAATTAGTGGGCTGGGAATTGTATTGGGCTGCAGTAATTTGGAGGAAAGAATTGGGCCTAGGAAAATATGGAATGGGCTGCTAAAAATTGAATTGAATCTTGGCCCAAATGTTTTTCAAAGTTGAGTTAAGTTGGTAGTCTAAGATGGGTTAAATTTAAGAAATAGCCAAATTGTGTTACATTAATAAATTTGGCTAACCTTAAATAAGACAAATTAATATTAATTAATCAACGAGCTTCTTAATCTTAACAAAAATAAAATAATTAATTTAATCGTAAATTAGTGATTCAAAATATAACCATGCTTTAAACAAAAATAATTTTAAAGACTACTTACTAAATTAAAATATTTTTGAGATGGTTTTTTGAATAATCATAAAATATACTAATTATATACATAATTATGTAAAATATATATATTATCTAAAAACTTAAGAAACGGCAAAACTATTCAAAATAACGCAAACTTTATATTTTTTCTTAAATTATAAAACTAATTATTTTAAATTGTTTGAGAATTTAAGAAGCTCATGAATTAATTCCTACCGTAGAGGGTCAAAATTGGGTGTCAACAACTGTCCCTCATTTTCCTTTGATTGATGCAAAAAATTTGAGGAAAATGAAATTGACCAATCCAATTTTGACCGTCCACATATTCATCTTTCTAAGAAAAGGGATTTGGTACGGACTTTAGAAATTATGGTCGAGCCTTGGAACGGGTTTCCTACATATCTCAGGCTATATGAGAATTCGGGCCACTTGTAGTTCGATACGCTAAATTTAACACACGATTTTGAAAGTAATCAAAAGCCACCTCGATACCGAATTATGAAGGTATCGAAATGCTTGGGAATAAGATTTGAGAGGGAATGTTAGAATACAGCCGAGTTTTCAACATCGAGCCCGCCTACATATCCTTAAACCATAGGAATCAGGCTGTTTGTAGTTTGACTCAATCGATTGAAAAGGGAATCTATTATGTTAGATAACCTTTGGTTCTGGACAAGTGACAAAATTAAACGAGTGTGAAAAAGAGGCTTGTAACCTCTCAGCCATGAATGTGGCGCGCTTCACACCCATAATTAAGAGCTTACATGGACATAATTTTCAAAGCTCTTGGCGCATTGTCACTCAGATAGGAAACATGCCTTCGGCAGATATCAAAATTTCTGGATGCGAAACTGAAACTGACAAAAATCAGAGAAAAACCCACATGCCTTATGATAGGGGTGTGGTTTGATTGTGGTGGAACTCGCTCCGCTGCTCGCGTCCTAAGGGTTTGACACTCCTCTTTGGACTATGTCTCAATTCGCTGCTAAGAAAAAGTTCCACGTTGTGCTGCATCCTTTTTGATGTCGTCCGCACCTGTGGTTATGTTTTGGAGAATTCATCCTTTCGGATGCTCTCGACAAAAACTGAAACAAATTGTTAGTAGAAAATGTAACTGAAAAGTGATAGTATCTCTTACGATGCTTTTCAGTTACTCTTGATGTGAAAGATGTCACATAAGTATGTTCAGTATATATCACTTTCGAACACAGTATATCCATTACAACTCTTGATTTGCTCAGGATTCGGAGATGTCATTGCTTGTTTTATTCATGGCAAACTCCAGTCTCTGCAACGAGCTAGATAGCTCAATAATTATCCAACTGTAACAAGGTGGATGTCTCGATGATTATCCAACTGTAACGAGGTGGATGACTCGATCATATTCCAACTGTAACGAGGTGGATGCTCGATAATATTCCATTTGTAACGAGGTGGATGCTCGATAATATTCCAACTGTAACGAGGTGGATGCTCGATAGTATTCCATCTGTAACGAGGTGGATGCTCGATAATATTCCATCTGTAACGAGGTGGACGCTCGATAATATTCCATCTGTAACAAGGTGGATGCTCGATAATATTCCATCTGTAAAGAGGTGGATGCTCGATAATATTCCATCTGTAACGAGGTGGATGGCTCGATAATATTCCATCTGTAATGAGGTGGATGGCTCAATAATATTCCATCTGTAACGAGGTGGATTCTCGATAATATCCCATCTGTAACGAGGTGGATGCTCGATAATATTCCAACTGTAACGAGGTGGATGCTCGATAATATTCCAACTGTAATGAGGTGGATGCTCGATAGTATTCCATCTGTAACGAGGTGGATGCTCGATAATATTCCATCTGTAACGAGGTGGATGCTCGATAATATTCCTTCTGTAACGAGGTGGATGCTCGATAATATTCCATCTGTAACGAGGTGGATGCTCGATAATATTCCAACTGTAACGAGGTGGATGGCTCGATAATATTCCATCTGTAATGAGGTGGATGGCTCGATAATATTCCAACTGTAACGAGGTGGATGCTCGATAATATTCCAACTGTAACGAGGTGGATGACTCGATAATATTCCAACTGTAACGAAGTGGATGCTCGATAATATTCCATATGTAACGAGGTGGATGCTCGATAATATTCCAACTGTAACGAGGTGGATGCTCGATAATATTCCATATGTAACAAGGTGGATGCTCGATAATATTCCATCTGTAACGAGGTGGATGCTCGATAATATTCCAATACAATTCAAAAATAGGAACCTGAAATAAAAATATATATATATATATATACGAACCACTTATGGGGTGGATCGCCCAACAAAACTATATGCAAAGTCTTTGATTGGACAATCAAAACACATAATCCACTTATGGGGTGGATACCCAACAAATTATAATTTTGACTCTGACAATTATCAAGAAACATGTACGCCTAAATTGCTACGCGATGAACATACTAAATTGACGTATATGCACGTCGAGACTACGATTCTCTCTTTAAAAGACAGAATTATCGAGGTGAATGACTTAATTCCTTCACATTAAAATTAAAGTCACTCTCGTCTTCCTTGACAAACTCAACAGAATTAGAGTTTATCGCAGTCATTTTCAATTACTATCGAAAACTTGTAATAATTCGATAACTTTGACTGTCAAGGAAATATTGCGGTCACCAACATCTTTTTGATGTGATGGACTTGATGATTTTCCCTTGCAACACTTCTAAGTTAGTGTCACTTTTGATCATCTTCAGATTTGATGTCGATTTCATATATAATTGACTTTTATCAATACTATCACCTGCAAAGCTCGACACCAAACATTAGTATCGATGATGAAGTAAAGAATAAAAATAAAGTTGAGGAACTAGATTGAGTCATTTGGTTTATCGAGATTAGGCTATAATGCGCCCAACTGTAACTTTGATCATGACTCGCCACTAGCGACCCTCTCACACATTGTTTCTTAAAACTTTGAAATAATCTCTCAGCGTTTGTCTTCAACATTCCTGCAAAATAAGATTAAAAAAAATTGTTTAAAAATCTCTTGAGGCAACATAATGAATAGAGATAAAATGAGATGGAAGGTTTTCTAAGTTTTGTTGATGATGCCACGATGGGTGCAAATGACGCCTTTTGCCACTCTTGATGTCTTTATATAGCCCTTTTTGTGACTTTGATGTTCCTGTATCCAAAGAAAAATTCTTAGTTTGAAAGACTGATTTGTGTTGATCTTGTCTCCACGCTCCTTCATGCGGTTGGCTTACACGATCGCCCGTCCTTTGGAAGACAGTCTTGATCTGTCTCGGTTTGAAATATATTTAACTCTAGTAACTTGCTTTATTAATTCTGAGGTTGCTCATTCTAGAATTTTGAGGCCCCTCCTCAAAACTCTGTCCCAGTTTGCCTCGATAGTATAAGACTTTTAACAAAGGACATTGTTGTGTGGAATTTTTGAGATCATCTCAAAAATTTGTCCCAGTTGCACATTTCAACATGATTCTCCATAAAATATTATCTTGGAATTTTGAGATTCACCCAAAAATCTACCAGTTGTATTTTGGTATTTCAGTGTTGACTTGTTGAAGAAGTCCATTTTCAAATGAATTTTTGAGATCCTCTCAAAAATTCTGTCCCAGTTTCCATTATAAAGAGAAATAGAAATCTTGCTGAGAATATGACCGAGCCATTGTGGCGCCTACGTATCCCGTTGAAGTGGGAATCAGGTCAAACGTAGTTCCCCCTCAGGGTTAACAGTATAAGAAAATTTTCAAAGAAACCGACCGAGGCCGTCATAGGCCGCCTACGTATCTCATTCTTGAGAATTCAGGTCAGACGTAGTTCATTACAAGTGAAGGTGCGAAAAAATGGACAAAAAGATTTAATGTGCATTTTCAAAAGAAAGATAACAATAACTTTACATGTAGGATTTTGGCCGACGTTGGGCATACTTCTTTTCAACCATTTGATGATGAATATCTTCAAATGACTCTGTTCAAAGATATTTGGAAAGGCTTAATCAATATTGATCAAATTATTGTTGATCATGTTTTGAATCTTATGCTTGAGGGTTGAACAATTCTCTGTGTCGTGTCCAACGGCTCCAGAATGATAAGCACATTTGTGGTCAGCTCTGTAAAATTTCCCCAAAGGATTGGCTGGTCTTACTTCTATAGGATAGAGCATACCCATTGCTTTCAACCTTTCATAAAGTTGAGTTTGAGATTCCCTTAATGGTGTAAATACTTTAGGAGCCTTCCTAAAGTTTGGACGGGGAAATTTTTTCTGATAGACATCATGGTTTTGATATTTCCTTTGGGAAGCTGACCACATATGGGTGGCCGTGACCATACCTACCTCCTCTGTTTTTCCTTCTGATGTATCGATATCACTAATTCTGGTATCTTTTCCATTAGCTCGCAATGCGGTAAGGTTGGTGACCTTTCCAGTCTTGAAACCATCTTCCAGAGCTTCTCCCACTTTGACAATCTCGACAAATTTTTGTCCCATCATACACAACATTCTTTCATAGTACTCAGGCTCTTGAATTCGAATGAACATTTCAGTGATCTCACGTTCGGACATGGGAGGTTGAACTCTTGCGGCCTCTTTTCTCCAACGAAGAGCGTACTCTCGATAATTTTCTGTAGACTTCTTTTTGATCTTCTCCAAGTAATAGCGATCTGGGGCAGCTTCTACATTATGTCCAAATCTTTCTGTGAAATCCTTTGCGAGTGCATTCCAACTTTTCCATTGTTTTAGTTTTTGTGATGTAAGCCACTCCATAGCTTCTCCACTTAGACTTCGACTGAAGAGACGCATCAACAATGCCTCATTTTTGCCAACTCCCACGAGTTGATAACAATAAACCTTTAGATGTGTTAAAGGATTTCCAGTTCCATTAAAAGTGACGAACTTTGGCACTTTAAACCCTTCTGGAAGATCCAAATTCGGATGAATGCATAAATTTTCATAATTCAGCCCCACCTCTTCTGAAGCGTAATCAAATTCTTTTATCACTTTCCCAATCTCTTCCTTCATGATCTGCTTAGTCTTTTCCTCTTTGGACCTCCACTCCTTCTCCTTCTCTTCGTAGTGGTCAAGTTCGAAATATGCAGGTTTGGTTCGAATTGGGATATTAAAAGTGACTTTCGGAGGTAAGGGTTGAGAGTTTTGTGGATTTTGAGGGTCTATAGAAGGGATCTGATACATAAAAGGGGGTGTTTGATGATTGTTGACGTTTAAGCTCTGAAATGGAGGGAGTATTTGAGAGTTATTTGTGTTTTGATTTTGATGAGGAGGAAAAACTTGAGGATTGGTATTCAGGTTCTGAAAAGGATGCGGTGTTTGGTATGAAGTGCTGGCGTGATAAAAATTTGACGTGGTTAGGTCAATGGTGGAAGGATTTTGAGTATGATTGGAGGGTGGATTATTTTGGACATGTTCCGAATTTGAAGTCAGATGAGAAAAATGGAGTGGAAGTCTTCGATTGCCTAGAGTGTTGACATCGATAGTCGGAATTGACGAATCTTGTTTTTTCTGCAACTCAACCCTCAACTCAGCAATCTGTTGCATCAACTGTGCAATTAAATCATTTTGTTCAACGGCAGGCGGTTGAACTATAGCAATTTCACTCAAGCTGGTATTCTCATTATTCTCAGTCATTCTTCTTCTTTCTTTCAATAAATTTCAATTGGGAAATTAATCTTTGAAAACTTTGAATGTTTAACAACTGATCAACACAAACCAGTTTTGAGTACCTGACAAAGAGAAATAACTCAAACAACAAATGTGTTATTTTGTGTAGGCAGTAGGTAATACAAGATATCACACACAAAGCTGTAAGCACATAAGAGTCGCCTCATTTGAAGAAAGACTAGCCCACATATATATAATAAATGATTAGATAGACAGGAATTTGTCTCTCTGATTTTTAGCTTTGTGAGTCAAAAATGTCGACCTGAGTTGGGACAAAATCGATTGAATATTTTATTGTCGTACTTCTGGTTTTTGACTGAGATGTAACTCTAATTTCTTTGTAAGAGTTGAAAAAGATAAAAAAATATTTTTTTTGATATGGGAGAGTACTTTTTGAAAAATAAAGTTCAAATTTATTGGGAGACTAAAGACTCGAAGAGTATTTGGACGTACTTTCGATAGTGATTTGATATTTATGCTTAAGGAGTTCTAGAAAATAGTTTTTGAGAATGAGTAGGCTAGAATATCTCCAAATGAAGCAACATAATCATACAAACAATTATAACATATAAACAGTTATTGCGCGTTCTAAACAGATATGTGACCCTTTTATGCCAAGGGTAGGCCTAACGATTTGAAGGATGTATATGTCATTTGAAACATCTCATTGTCCCAAAACCCAAATTTATACAAATTTATAAATAAAACTTAAATGGGGATACATAATTGGGGAAAATGGGATACAAAATAATCAGTCCCACGCAGGGGTACAATTCTGAACTATGCTTCCATAGAAGCTCCTTCCCTCTTCATTTTTTCTCCTCTCCGGGTTTCCACGTCTTAGACTAGTAACTTGTGAGCTCTTTCTTTGACTAGAATAAGCTACAATGT
Organism: Solanum sitiens; assembly: GCA_016801875.1. NCBI lineage: Eukaryota > Viridiplantae > Streptophyta > Magnoliopsida > Solanales > Solanaceae > Solanum > Solanum sitiens. The sequence goes on along the minus strand of JABWTJ010000479.1, from coordinate 395,422 downwards.
ACTCCTAATCCCGAGGACAATGATTTCTTCAGATGATGTATACATCCTTCAAATTTAAACAAATAAATATGATCGTCCGTTCAGGTCGTAAGCCCTTTTGGACTCAAGGTGGTCTATCTAATGGGCCCAACACTCCTTGGGTGTTGGGTCGTCCTAGTTCAAATGCTTCTAAATTAGGAATTTTGGCTCGGCTCTACGCTAGTTGACTAGGAGTGGCTTTAAAAAGACCGGGAACCCAAACGGACGATTTGGGCTGGAACTCGCGACAACCATTGGACGCATGACGAACCAATAAATTGCCACTAATTCCGGAATAAGGTGAGTATAAAAAAGTCCGGCTGCGGTTCCGCAAACCGTCCTTTAATATACTATACATACATATTGGAGGATGCCAAGAATGCAATGCCATTTATATAATTTAAATAAATTAATCACATATAAGCAATTTAATAATAACAATTAGTCAAAATAGTCAAATCCTTTTGGTTAGAACTTAATTATTCCCCAGCGTAGTCGCCATTTCTGTTTTATTAAAAAAATAATACCTATTTTATAATATAATAAAGTGTATATATATTTTGAAAAAAATGACTAAGTTTCGGAAAATCAATTAATCTTATGATTTAAGAAAAATTGACTTTCCAAATTAACAGAGTCGCCACTTGATTTTTTAATAAAAAATCAACAAAAAACTTACAATTATTTTTTAAAAGATTTAAAACAGATAAAAATCGATTGAAAAGGGTTCGAAGTTCAATGTACATTCCGAGAAGGTGTTAGGCCCTCGGAATGCCCGCTAACTCGCGGTTGACCGGCGATTTGACTAAAAATGACTTTTTCATTTAATTTTCGAATATTGACTAAATTAAAGGAAATAAAAAATTTTATTATTATTATCTAATTATTATTTATTTATATATTATTATTTATTTTTTGAAAAAGGAAATTATTTAAAGGGAGAATGACATAAAAGGGTAAAAAAAAAAGAGAATAAAAGCTAAGTAATATATATAAAATAAATATTTTGTAAATTTTTTGAATATAACGAGAAATGACTATCTTTGAAATATAATTAAATTAAAACCAAAAGTGTTAGTCAAAATAATACAATATAATTAAGAAAGGAAAGAGCATCAAGTTTGGGCTTTGGCCCAAATATTAATGGCCTGTCCTAAATCTATGTAATCCAACATGGGCCTTCCCCATTTTTAACCTGCTGGGCCTGCTGAAAATTTCTTGGGCTTTAGCCCCATTTTCCTTCAACGAAACTGTGTATACGTGTTATGTATACCGCTGTATATGGGGCTACATTCGGTACTTTTCATTGTATATCGGACTGTATCGTAGACGTATACATCCTGATTCAGCCTCTCAAGCACTTGTAGTGATTTTTGGATCTGCGTATCATATTTTCCTACTGTATATCAGTGTATACAATAGTATATTAGCCTTTTCTTAAGCTTTCGGAGACCTGCAATTTAAATTTCCAGAAATGTATTTGCGACTTTCAACCTATACGCCATTTTCCAGGGGGCTGGACGACTCGGATATACGAGGGAGATAAGTCCGTCATGAACTCGAAGAGGATCATGCAAAAAATAATAAAAAGAAATAAAAATCGAATGACACAAACAACATCATAATTTATTCAAAAAAATTAGAGGTAGGAACAAGAATATCACCTTCTCCGGAGCAGTGAACTAGAGACGGTACGAGCAAGGAACTTGTCTTTACCATGCGACTCGGATTCAAACGACGACCGGGAGTTATAGACAATATTTTCTACTATGAATGTTTAAAAAAAAAAATTCTCTTCTTTAACTCCCTTTTCACCCTTTTCCCCTTCTTTTTTTTTTCTATATCAATGAAAAATATATCATTAATAATCAATAATCAATAAGGAATAATGAATATTGAATATTGAATATTGAATTGAAAAATGAATTGAAATAAATTGAAATGAATTTTTAAATTCTTGAATTGAATCATGTCTTTTTTTTCTTGAATTCTTGAATTCTTTCCTTTTTTTTTTCAAATCAACCCTTAGAAAGAAGAAGAAAAGAGAAGGTATTTATAAGAGATTTTTATGGTAGATTTAGGGGGAAAATGGAATGGATTGGGATGAATTTGAATTTCAAAATTCAAATTTCAAATTCAAAAATTACTTTTTTTTTAGGGGGAAAAAAGGAATGTTGGGATGAATTTGAATTTCAAAATTCAAATTCAAATTCAAATTTTAAAATTCTTTTATTTTCAAAATTCAAAATTCAAAAATTTAAAATTTCAAAATTCAAAATTCAAATTCAAAATTCAAAATTTCAAATTTTAAATTTCAAAATTCAAAACCTCCCCAAAAGTGTAGTTGAAAATTAGTGGGCTGGGAATTGTATTGGGCTGCAGTAATTTGGAGGAAAGAATTGGGCCTAGGAAAATATGGAATGGGCTGCTAAAAATTGAATTGAATCTTGGCCCAAATGTTTTTCAAAGTTGAGTTAAGTTGGTAGTCTAAGATGGGTTAAATTTAAGAAATAGCCAAATTGTGTTACATTAATAAATTTGGCTAACCTTAAATAAGACAAATTAATATTAATTAATCAACGAGCTTCTTAATCTTAACAAAAATAAAATAATTAATTTAATCGTAAACTAGTGATTCAAAATATAACCATGATTTAAACAAAAATAATTTTAAAGACTACTTACTAAATTTAAAATATTTTTGAGATGGTTTTTTGAATAATCATAAAATATACTAATTATATACATAATTATGTAAAATATATATATTATCTAAAAACTATAAGAAACGGCAAAACTATTCAAAATAACGCAAACTTTATATTTTTTCTTAAATTATAAAACTAATTATTTTAAATTGTTTGAGAATTTAAGAAGCTCATGAATTAATTCCTACAGTAGAGGGTCAAAATTGGGTGTCAACAAACCCGTCTTAGAGTGGAAGGGGGGAAATTCTATTCCTAGAGGTTGTATCATTTCTTGTCTAAAGGCTTGTAAGATGATCTCTAAAGGGTGTTTATACCATTTTGTGAGAGTCAAAGATTTAGACTCCGAAGTTCCTCCCATTGAGTCGGTCCCCGTAGTAAGGGAATTTCCGGAGGTCTTTCCTAATGATCTTCTCGGTATTCCTCCCAAACGGGAAATTGAATTTGGCATTGACTTGCTACCGGATACCAACCCCATTTCAATTCCTCCTTATCGGATGGATCCGGCCGAATTGAAAGAGTTGAAGGTTCAAATCAAAGATCTACAAGACAAGGGTTTCATCCGGCCTAGTATTTCGCCATGGGGTGCTCCGGTATTGTTTGTGAAGAAGAAGGATGGGTCCCTTAAAATGTGTATCGATTAACGTCAACTAAACAAAGTCACAATCAAGAATAAGTAACCTCTCCCTCGGATTGATGATTTATTTGATCAAATCCAAAGTGCGTGTTACTTTTCTAAGATTGACTTGAGATCGGGATATCAACAACTTAGGGTGAGAGGTGAAGATATTCCCAAGACGGCATTTCGGACTAGATAGAGCCACTATGAGTTCCTAGTAATTTCCTTTGGTCTCACTAATGCCCCGGCGGCGTTTATATACCTAATGAATAGGGTGTTTTGAAGTTACCTAGATTCATTTGTCATTGTGTTCATTGACCACATCTTGGTATATTCGAAAACTGAGGGTGAACACATGGACCATTTGAGAGTGGTTTTGCAAGTTCTTAAGGAACATCAACTCTTTGCCAAATATAGCAAGTGTGAATTTTGGTTGAGGTCAGTATCAATTCTTGGTCATATTATCTCTAGTGAGGGTGTTGAGGTTGATCCAAGAAAGACTGAAGCAGTGAAAAATTGGCCTAGACCTTTGGCTCCTATGTATATTAGAAGTTTCTTGGGTCTAGACGGTTATTATAGAAGGTTTGTCAACGGGTTTTCATCCATTGCTTCCCCTTTGACAACCTTGACTCAAAAGAATGTGAAATTTGAGTGGTCGAAAGCATGATAAAAGAGCTTCCAAATGTTGAAAGATAGGCTTACCTCCGCTCTGGTGTTGACCCTACCGGAGGGTCCTAAGGGTTTTGTGGTTATCGTGATGCATCTCTAGTCGGGTTGGGTGTGTTCTTATGCAACATGGCAAAGTTATAGCATATTCTTCTAGGCAACTCAAAATTCATGAGAAGAATTATCCGACTCATGACCTTGAGTTAGCGGCCGTGGTATTTGCCTTGAAAATATGGAGGCATTATCTTTATGAGGTTCATGTTGATGTGTATACGGACCATAAAAGTCTTCAATATGTATTCACCCAAAAGTAGTTGAATCTCCGACAAAGAAGGTGGTTAGAGCTATTAAAAGACTATGACATGAGTGTTCTCTATCACCCCGGCAAGGCTAACGTGGTGACAGATGCTCTAAGTCATTTTTCCATGGGAAGTGTGTCCCTTGTGGAAGAAACCAAGAGAAACCAAGTGACGGAAGTTCATCGGTTGGCTCGTTTAGGGTTTCAAATTGAAGATTCTCCTAATGGTGTTGTTTTGGTACATCATAACTCCGAGTCGTCTTTGGTGGTTGAGGTGAAGTCTAAACAACACCTTGATCCATTGTTGATGGAGTTGAAAGAGTCGGTTCTTGGAAACATGAATGAGTCATTCTCCCAAAGGGGGATGGTGTTCTTAGGTTCCAAGAAAGATTGTGTCTTCCCAATGTCGATGAGTTGAGAATTCGGATCCTTGAAGAAGCTCACGGAGCCCGTTACTCTATTCATCCGGGTTCTACTAAGATGTACCATGACCTTAGAGTAGTGTTTTGGTGGGATGGCTTAAAAAGGGACATTGCAGAATTTGTTGCAAAGTGTCCGAATTGCCAATAAGTGAAACCCTAACACCAAAAGCCGAGTGGTTTACTACAAGAATTCCAAGTTCCTACTTGAAAATGGGAAGATGTTAACATGGATTTCGTAGTTGGGTTGCCTCGGAATAGAAGGCAATATGATTCTATATGGGTGGTGGTGGATAGATTGACCAAATTCGCTCATTTTATTCCTGTCAAGTCTACATATACGGCGGAAGATTATGCAAGAATCTATATGGACAAGATAGTGAGTCTTCATGGGGTTCCTTTATCCACTATATCGGATAGAGGTACACAATTCACATCTAGGTTTTGGAGGTCATTTCAAAGAGGTTTGGGTACTCAAGTGAAGGTAAGCACGATCATCCCCAAACGGATGGTCAAGCGAAACGTACCATTCAAACTCTTGAAGATATGCTTAGAGCTTGTATCATTGACGTCAAGGGAAACTGGTATGAGCACTTACCTTTGGTGGAGTTCTCTTATAACAATAGTTTTCACTCATCCATATCTATGGATCCATTTGAAGCATTGTATGGTACTATTGGATGGTTTGAGGTTGGCGAGTCTTCACTTCTTGGTCCCGATTTGATCTATAAGACCTTAGAGAAGGTTCATATGATAAGGAACCGTTTGCAAATAGCCTATAGTCGGCAAAAGTCTTATGCCGATCATAGGATAAGAGACCTTGAATTTAAAGAGGGTGATAAGGTGTATCTAAAAATTTCACCCATGAAGGGAGTGGTGAGATTTGGCAAGAAAGGGAAGTTAAGTCCTCGTTATTTGGGTCCTTATGAAATTATGCAAATGTTGGCAAGGTTGCATATGAGTTGAAACTCCCTAGCGAACTATCTTCGGTTCATCCGACTTTTCATGTATCCATGCTTAAGAAGTGCATTGGTAATCCCGAGTCCATTCTTACTATTGAAGGTCTTGGTGTGGAAGAGAACCTCTCTTATGAGGAGGTTCCGGTTGAAATCCTTGATAGACAAGTGAAGAGGTTGAGGAACAAAGAGGTGGCCTCCCTAAAAGTGTTATGGAGAAACCACCTAGTTGAGGGAGAAACATGGGAGGCCGAGGCCGACATGAAGTCCCGTTATCCTCTTCTCTTTGCTAATTAAGGTTAGTTATTCCTACTAATAATGAAAATAAGAAGTTAATTTGATTTTTGACTTGTTTTTCAAAGATATACATTATATATTTTATGCTAAAATGAACTATCATGGAAACAAATGTTCTTTTGCTTGAATTGCACTTATTTGTGTATTTGGTATGTTGTTGCCTTTATGAAATGATATTTAGAATTTTGATATGTTGATAAAGGAATTTTAGCATAAGTGACTCTTAAATGATATGTTGAGCTAATATTGTAGTGAGAAGGAAATTCCTCATGTTGTAATTTGGAGCTCTTATGTGTGAAAGTTGATGTTTTAGGTTACTTGTGTAAATGCCATGATTATGTGTTGAATGGAGTTGTGAAACACTCCTTGAGTTGTAACTCATGAGGATATTGTATATTGTTGGTTGGTCTGCTAGTCTTTAGTCTACCCTTTCCCTTTTAAAAAGTTTAGTGTCATTTGGGGACGAATGTTCCTAAGAGGGGATAATGTAACACTCCAAAAAGTCGAGACCTAATCTAGAGACTAACATGAGTGTCTAAGGGTTTATATACTGTTTTAAGACTTAAAATAATGTTTATAAGTCATCCGAGAAGTTTTAGAGCCAAGACGTCAAGGAACGTCCATGACGTCCGGAAGCTAGTCTAATTGAACTAGTTGACATCACTAAGTTTGGTGAATGTTTCGGAGGGTCAAATTAAGTCTAAAACTTATAAAAATACTTTGGATATGTAGAGTTTAGTATAGAGGGTCTAAACATCCAATAACGACGCCCCAAGGACCACCCGAAGGGTCCTTGAGGATGACCCCAACATTGGTGGGCAGGTTGCCAAGCAGCCTGCGTGAGTCAAGATCCAAAGGGCTTCTGCGCAACACGCATGCTACACGGACCTTACTGCCTCAATTCATTTTTCAAAAATAAAAATATGTGTTGGCCTCGCGACGCAGAATCGCTTCCCAGATTCGTAAAAATCGTATTTTAAGCATTTTGACTTCACAAAAAGACCCATTTAAGTGAGGGGTGTTTTGGATAATTTAGGGGGTGATTATATATAGCCTAAGGGTCATTTTAAGTTCATTTTCACTCACCCAAACCAAATTCCTAAAACAAAACCCAAAAGCTCTCATCTCTCTCTACTTTCTCTCTCCCCAATTCCTCCATTGAAGCAGGAAGAAATCTTGAAGAACGAGGTCAATTTCTCTAGGATTTCACTTAAATTTTGTAAACTAATCTTCATTAAGGTATGGGTTCTTCACTCTTGGGATTCCTTTCCCCAAGAGGTCCTTTTAAAGTTGATTTCTAAAATACCCAATTCCATGGGGTATTCCAATTCTAATGGGTTTTCTTCTAAGCTTCAAATTGATTATAAATTATGATTGTCTATGACTAATTAAGTGCAGATTGTTGTTTAATTGATGTTAATTGATGCAATTTCATGTATATTGTGTCCTTTTCCTAAATTCCTCAAATCTTGGATCTTGGTTATGAATTGATGGAAATTGAAGCATGTATTGATGGTTATATTTGTTTTATCTATTCTAATGCATTTATGGATTAATTAGAGTAATGTGTTGGTGAGATTGGATCTAATTCTTGAAGAATTCATGTTGACCCTTCTCCTCTAACCCTAGGTTATAAATTAAAATTAATTGGGGTAGTGATGATGCAATTGACCTGTTCTTGTGTTAATTACTATTGATTGATGTTACTACACCTACTATTGGATGTAATTGGTTGGTTGATGGTAAGACCATGATGATGGTATTTGAAGGAGATTAGGTAAGTCTTCATGATCCTAACCTTTCCTTCAATTATAATGGCTTGTGATTGATGATATAGTTAAATTGAAGTATGTCTTGTGAATAGCCTAAGTAGGTGTTGGTATGATGTTGAATTGAAATGTCTTGACTATGTGATGTGATATTATGCTTAATATGAAATGATATAAGGTTGGTTATGAATTTCCTATGTGTCTTATTATGACGTGATGATGATAATATTCTAATCTCACATATGAGGGTTTTCATGAAAGGATATTCTCATGCAATTCCTAATGAGCTAATGATGATTATATATAAGGGGATAGACTCCTATGACCTAAACTAAGTTATGATTATTAATGAAAGACATTTCAAAAGGGACTTAGCTTAGCACCGAGTGAACTTGATTATGGGAGATGTTGGCTTCACGTAGAGGAAGATTCACCCTGTAGTTCCACATGAGGTGTTGACTCCCCTATGAGGGACACTCACCCTATGGATTCTCATGAGATGAGGATCCACTAGTTGGCATGTAGAGGGTTCATACATATCTCCTAGTTCCATAACTATGTTGCCACCATAGGAAGACTAGCTAGTGGATCCCCCTAGAAAGCTACGTTTATTTTTTGTACTACTTTGATCGGTAGACCACCTTCCATCGGTGTAAGGTTTTACAACACCGGATTCCACACTTAGCTCTTGTGATCTATCTTGGTTAAGGCAAGTGTCCCCGAAAGTAAAATGAAGTAATGAAGTAAACATTAACTAGGGTGACTTAAGAAATTTGACTTAGCCTAGGTAGGGGTATGGGACTCTACCTATGCCTTGCATTGGTTTGACTTGACAGAAGCCTTAGGAGTTTGTGCTTATGTTCTATATTGTATATGTTATGTATATGTTGACTCTACATGTTGATGATCCTATATGATTTTAGTTTCATTTATGAACATGCTATTGGTCTATATTGCGAAGTATAATAATGACTACTATTGATGTTATGTTATGTTGAGTTAGACATTGCTTATGATCCTTTGTTTGGTTTACATGATTGAGTAAGGTTATGGGGCTTTTCTTGGTCATTGCACTTGTAGGATAAATGGTGTGTTATGAGTAAGGGTCTTGCTTATGCTATGATGTTATGAACTTTTGTACATGATGACTTGACTATTACTTGTTAATGGTTGTCTTGTGTTGTATATGGGTTTGACTTATGGATTATTCATATGGGTTCTTGGATGTGCATAAGGCTTTTCAAAGTAAGTTAGCATGTTTTGAACAAATGTCCTCTTTAGCATGATTTTAAATGTTTTATGTACATATACTCATACTTAGTACAAGTGTGTACTAACCCATCTTTTATGTTTACTACAAATGTAGGATCCGGCCGTTGAGCTTATAGAAGGCCTTTGAAGACTACTTGGATATTTCCCAAGTGTTCGGTAAGTCCTCACCTTCCGAGGACGATGCCACTATCTTGTTATTGAATATTGTTTAGTCTTAAATACAATTTAATTCATTCTCTTTCTTTGTGGACTTTGTATATGCCTATATGAGGCCTTTATTGTAATGATTTAACCCAAGATGTTGTATTCAACTTAGATATTTTAATATGAGACATATTCTAGACTTCTTATGAATCTATATCATTATATTATGTATGTGAAATAAAAGTAGAAGCCTATGTATTTCTTTCTATACGAGGAGACTATGCATACTCGCTAATTATATACTATGTGTAAGCGAGATGTCTAAGTAAACCTCAATGTAGAAGTAGTTAAAAAGTTTTAAATTTTCCACTAATTTAACCTATGAAATGTAATGACGAATGCTAAGAGGTTCGTCTTAGTCCTCTTCGAGGACGACGACACCGGTTACTTCTAGGGGGTGTTCCTCCGATGTGACACCAAGGGGAAGATATTTTAACATCCTGTGACTCGTAGTAGCCTAGAATAAGCTAAGAAACTAAAAAAATTAGTTTTGGAAAGAAAAAGGAAATTTTGGAAAATTTCATAAAGTTAAGAAAGTGAGTTTTTGGTCATTTTCAAACAGACATAACATCTTGATAAGGATGATTAGAGTCAAATATTTATTTGGTTAGAAATCGCTCAGAAAGATATTTCTAGAGGCGCCGAGTTTGCACGATTTTGATATCGTATGAGGGAGATATGCCTTCCGAATGGTGGGCTCTTGAAGTAAAGAAAATTTCAATCCGGATTAAAGTAAGGGCAAAGTACTCTTTTCACCCATCTAATTCCTAATTCGTTTTATAGGTTTATTAGGGGTAAAAATAAGTCTTATGTCAGGTTTAGAAAAATAAATTCACGCTTAGGGCTTGGGAGAAAAGAGAAGAGAAGAAGGAGAAGGGAGAAAGATCAAGAATGCTAAAGTTTTTGCGAGTGGAATTCGTCGACGGTGATCCCTATCAAGGTATGTGAGATCTTTCCATGTTGGGTTAGTTCATCCACACACCAACTTGTTTAACGAACTTTGAATAGATTGAATAATGAAAAGTGAAGTTCTTGAAGAACATTGTTGAATTCTTGTTGGTTGAATTGTTATATCCCTTTGTTTTGATTCATGTTTCCGGGTTGTTTTTCTAGTCGAATCTATTGGGTATTGAGGGTATTAATGATCCTAAGTGTTTCGGAAAAGAACCATGGAAGTTTAAAGGGTTTAGAGATGAAAAACAGAGAAGAAAAGTCGAAACGCCCGTCCGCCAGGCCTTGGGGCGCCGCGCCAGCCAGATCCCCTCAGGATAGACTCTGTCCATCAGGACCTGGCGCGCCACGCCAGCCAAAGCCCCTCAGGATAGACTCTATTTGTCAGGCTCTGGCGCCCCACGCCTCTCATAGCGCCAAGGACGCCTGGAGACCCCATTCATTCCCCATCTTTTTGTACTAGTTCCTAAGTGATGTACCCTCATTTCTAAGTTGATTCCAACACTCTAAGGTGCATCTAAACATCATGAAATCATCTATAAAGATGAGATCATGAACCTTGAATCCACGATCCAATTCAGGGAAAGTTAAGATCATAGTCAAAGAAGATAAGAGTCAAGTCTAAAAGTTAAGAAGCAAGTCAAAATAAGTTCTTAAGGTTTTGAGAGTCTTAAACAAACATTTCAACTTTATTTTAAGGCTCAAGATACAAGTTGAGCAAAGAGTAATGAGTTGAGTTATATTCTTAAAAGTTATAAGGGAACTAAGTATTCCCTAAGAGTTTATGTTACAAGTTAAGCAAAGAGTAAAGAGTTGAGTTCATTTATCAAACGTTATAAGGGAACCAAGTATTTCCTAAGAGTTACAAATTTTTTCACATTTTGAGCTAGAAAGGAAGCTAGACTTCCAACAGAACCTTTGGCTAGTTTTAGAAAATAGGAAACTATGATTTTCAAGAGAGCTTTTAAAGCTAAGTTTGAGTAATTACCTCAAACTAGAGAAGAAGTTTTAAAAAAAAATATAAGTTATGTATTTTGGGAGTAGTATTGAGAACCGATATGGGGACGCGAGTTCATATTAACTCAAGCCCCCATAAACCATGTAGCCAACATGGACAGAAGAAGGGTCAAACATTTTAGATGATTCCTTAGTGCTTTTTAGTATAGACTAGTGGATCCACTTAGTAGTTTAGGTTCTATACTGACGGCAAGGTATATGATGGTCCTCTTGCAACGTCAGGTAAGAAATTGTACCATCGCTTAGGCTCATAGTGATGGTTGTTGGTTAGAGATTCTCTAACGAAAATTATATTACTTTCATAAAGTAAATTTGAGTTTTTTATTGCATTTTCTTTAACGAACAAAGTTGTTTTACTGTTTTACAAAGATTTGTATATATCGCATGTGTTTTATTGCTTTATATTAAGATCAATATTTCATGAGTTGAGAAGAGCCAAGGTAAGTTCTTTCTTATTCTTATCAAGGTTAACTTATTATTTAGCATTCCAACTAGTATACTCGTACATTCAATGTACTGATGCCAGGTTGTCTGCATCGTCTTATGATGCAGACGCAGGTAACTAGGATCAGCATTCAGTGCCTCGTTGATCTAGTTTGATCACTCAAAGTCAGTGGTGAGCCTCCTTGCATTCCGGAGGACTCTTTTATTGCTTTCAATGTTTTACTTAAAGAATGTTGTTGGGTTTGTCCCAACATTCATCTTAGTACTACAGACGCTTAATAGATAGATAGTCAGCCAGATTATTCAGTTTGAGTCTCTTTTTATCTTGTATTTCAGATATTCTAATTTGAGACTTAAGTGCCATTAACGCCATAACATTTATTAAGTTAAGTCTTCCGTTGAGTTAAGTAACCCAGGACAAGGGTTCGTTTAAGACCAGTAATGGTCATTGGGTGCCAGCCATGTCCAGGGTGCAGGCTCGGGGCGTGACAAGTCTTGAGAAGATAGAGACCATTTCGACTTTCACCAAGGATCATTGACCTCTTTATTAAGGGACCCGCATGAAACAATGAGAAGATGTGAAAATTAACACACTAAAAAGTTGTTTGCATAATTTATGGGCAGACAAAAGGTTGAAGTGAAAACTAGGTAAGAACAACACATTATGAATGATTAGATTAGGGGAAAGCTGGACAGATCCTGAGTAGTTTACTTGGACTTTCTGAGAATTAGAAAGATTGACATAAATAGGCTTAGGCAGAGACTTCAAATCGAAGAAGAAATCCTTATTATAGCTCATGTGCTCTATTACACCTGAATCTATAATCCATGTTTTTTATAGTGTATCCCTTAGAATCAATGTGTAAATTTAAGGAAAGGGACTAGAGCATAGAGTTATACCTGCACAATTAACAGAATCTATGACCTCAGAATTATTGGTGCCTTGACACTATTTTTCACATGTTGAAGCATCTGCACCACTTTGAGCTAATTGTTGTGCAGTGAGTAACTTTACCTGATCTGTAGACATTATATCATTCATGAAAGAATCTGTAAAAACGTCATTAGAGGTCACCGCATTTCCTTGAACAGAACTCTGAGAAGTCCTCTGCCTAGTGAATTTAAAATTTGGTGAAAAACATGCAACCTATAACATTTCTCAATAAGATGCCCTGGTTTCTTACAATACTTGCATAGAGGAGACTTCTTGTTCTCATAAGATCCTCTTTGTGCCCTAAAATCAGTAGAGACAAGACCTTTGTCCAGCATTGGCTTGATTTGCAACAACAAAAGAAAAAGATTCAGCGGGGAATTTTGGTGTATTCTAAACATCTCTTTGTTTTTCTTCTTGGATTAATAGTGCATATGCATTTGAAAAGAGGGCAAAGGTGAAATCATTAGGATATTACCTCAAAGATCATGGTAAAAGTCATTTAGACCTATTAGAAACTAAACTAAATGCTCATCTTTCTTGGCATTAATATTCTTCTTCTTTGTTCCACAGGTACAGTCACAAGGACAAAAGTTGAAGTTGTCCAAAGTATCCAACTCATCCCAGAGTTGTTTGATTTTTGTGTAGTAACCAGCAATATCAGATTATCCTTGAACCAGGTCACTAAGTTTGTTTTGGAGTTGAAAGAGTCCTCCAATTTTTCCAAGATGGCTTTAGCAGTAGAATAATAGATAACACTTTCACAAATTTCTTGAGAGAGAAAATTCAATAACCATGAGATTACCATGTTATTAGATCTAGACCAAGCTCGGTGAAGATTTGTTCCAGCTTCAGGTTCTTTGGTGGATCCATCAATAACCCTAGATTTGTTCTTCATAGTTAAGGCTATCCACATGCCTCGTTTCCATCCACCAAAACCCTTGCCATCAAATATTGTGTTCACCAGCAATGTACCTGGAGAATCAAAATGAGATATGAAGAATGGGTGATCTAGATTAATTAGCTCAATGGGAGGTGCATTAGCAGTTGGAAGAAGGTCTTGAGTCCTAGTAGTAACAGACGTTGGATTATCTTGATCACCCATGAGAAATTAGAAGAAAAATGTTTAGGGTTTATATCAGTAGAGCCTATGCTCTGATACCATGAAAGGAAAAAAACGAAAAGAAGAATAGGATGAAGAATTTTCTGTGTGTTTAAATAATACAACTAGAATCTACTTCTAACAAACTTCTACAGCTAACATATGTTAATTGGCAAATCTGTAACAAATATGTAATTACAATTCTACATAAAACAAAAATAGGGAAAACTAATATTTACAAATTAATATTATGGAAGCTTCTGGATAGAAGAGCAGATGATGATCATGTGTCTTATTTAGATCAAAGCTTTTTTCCAATTTTATTTTTCACTTTCTCTTTTCTGGTTTGAATCATCCGGCGGGTCGTGTTCTTATGATATTCCATCATAATTTCTCTATTTCTAAAATTTGTTTAAGTTTTTTAGATTCTATTCTTTCTTTAACGCACACGAGAATTATTAGTATCACTTTAGTATAATTTTTGTTTGGTATGTTGAATTTCTTCTTAATGGATTTCTAGATACATGTCAGAGGACAGAGATAGCATTGTTGGTTCTTACATTTTGATATATAGATATCAAGTTAGATTTGTTTAAACATCATTATGTCTCTTTTATTAATTGTGTCTTTGGTTTATCTAATTAGTGCATAATTTAAGCTAACAAAATGACTAAAATTTAAAAGTGGATGTGCACCATGGTATTTGATGTTATGTTTCAGTCATTTTATATGGAGTATTTGAGCGTAGGGTCAAATATTAGATTCGTGGAAATTTATATGTGGAACATGTATGATCACAAAGTCAACTTTACGTTGTCTTATCAAGAGCCAAAAAATTGAACTATGTCAAGTTGTTAATTCGATAACCGACACCAACAAGCGATGGCGGTCATTCCACTTGTAACATAGTTTATGATGAAATCATTCAAAAGGAAATTCAGTGATATTTTTGGTTATCGTATTACCAAGTAACTAGCTCTTTCCAATTACTTCCTCCGCTTTTACAATTTGCACTCGGAAGATTTGTTCTCACAGAAGGTATATTTTTTGTTTAATTATAACTTGATGGGACTAGCACATAACTATTATTGTTATCTCACCTTTATTTATTTTTGGAGAATTCGACACGGGTGCAACATCGAAAGTGAAGACTTCACATTTATTTAGTTTCTGGTGCACATGGAAAATGAAGTATTGCTAGTACTGTTCTTATGTATCTTCAAAAGTTCCTGAGACCTTTTCTACTGTATCTTCTTCCTCAGGTAAATGCAATAGCAAAACTCACTTTTTTAAGAGTATAATGTTTGTGCAACTTTTGCTTTTATTTTTTATCTAAAAGATCATAGGTTGTTTTGTTATTAAATTATATCAACTTTTGCTATGTCGTTTTGTTGTATATGACTACATGTAGTGGAATCAAGGCGGTGCATGAGAACAGGGGAGGATCTATTAAGAAGTGTGGGGGTGCCACGCCACCCTCGAACTTCGAGGGGAACTCTCTCTCTCTCTGTCTATATATATATATATATATATATATATATATATATATATATATATATTGCCTGCCACCCAAAGACAAAACAGCCATGTGGTGCCACGGTAAAAGGGTGACTTATTAACGCTGATGTCGCGGGTTCGAATCCTGTTGCTCTATTATTCTTGGGAAGTTGTTGTTCTTTTTTTAATTAAAAAAAGACCCCAGCACGTCTTTTTAAGCAAAAAAGTTGGCACACTTTTTCTTTTCTTTTTTATTAACTTAAATTAAATTATTAGTCCTTTGACTTTTTTTTATTTGATTAAACATAAAAAAAGTGCTCTTTTTCTTCAACTTTTTCCAAACTCTTCTTCCTCCAAGTTCAACTTCTTCAAAAGTGTTCATTGCCCCCAGTTTGAACCCAGGTCACTTTGTCGCCCGCTGTCCGCCGCTTGGGTGCTATTATTTTCAATTTTCTCCATCCATCACAACCTTTTATAGATTTTAAATTTGTTATTCTATTTTTGTAAGATTTTTTTATTTCTATTTCTTGAGTTCTTTTAAGTTTTAATGAAAGGTGATTGATTTCATATTAGACAAGAGTTTTGATTTTATTTTGATATTCTAAATTTCAGTGAACATTGTAAGACATTATTGGTTAAAAATTGTGTGATATGAACCATATTAATTTGAATTAACTATGACTTATCCTATTAAATTTGAATTAATTGTGAGTTGAATTGAATTTTAATTTTTGTAGGAAAGCGTTCTAGTTTTGTGAATTGAGATGGAGAGGTTTCTTGTGAAATTTAATCATTCTCAAGCAAGTTCTAGTATGAATGTCAATCCTTTTCATCTTATAGATGACCTTAATTTGGATTCACTTGAAGCCGATCTACTAAAAAGAGTATCAATTGCTCACTATAACCCTCAAATAAAGGATGAAGTGAGGAAACATTATATTCAAAAAGGGTCTCGCCGACCTCACATGGATTCATATCCTCCAACTGAAATTGGAAAAAGAATGTGCCAATTTTGTAAAAATTGATTTGAAGGTCCATATTCTAAATGGTTTGATTATAGCGTGGAGAAAGATTTTATCTATTGTTAATGTTGTTATTTATTCAAATATGATTTTTTTTTCTATGGAGTACGAGAGAATTTTACATCACAAATTGATTTTAGGAGTTGGAATAGGGGACTTGAAACTTGAAAGGTTCTGTAAACATGTTGGTGATGTTAATAGTATTCATGACAAATGTTTCAACAAGACGCTAGATTTTTCAAATCATCATCAATAAATTTAAGTTGTTCTTGACAAGCATTCTCAAAAGCTAAAATATGAGTATCGAATGCGTTTGGAAGCCTCAATAGATGTGTCAAGACTTATTTTGCAACATGGATTACCTTTTCGAGGTCATGATGAGAGTGAATCTTCAACTAATCAATGCTTCTTTCTAGGATTTTTGCGATGGCATGGGGACAAACATCCGGATGTGGAAAAAGTAATACTAGAAAATGCCCCACTTAATGATACTTTGACTTGTCCTATGATCCAAAAAGATATTGTCAATCCTTGTGCAAAAGAAACATTGAAAGCAATAATTGGGACTTAAATGGAGATTACATTGGTATATTAGTTGACGAGTCAAAAAGACATATCTCACAAAGAACAAATGGCTCTGATTTGCGTTTTGTTAATAAGAATGGTGAAGTAGTTGAATGATTTATCGGTCTTGTCCATGTTAGTAATACATCGGCATATTCATTGAAGAAAGCTATTTATTTTTTGCTTTTCGTTTTCAGTCACTAAGTCCATTCAAAATACGTGAACAAGGTTATGATGGGGGTAGTAATATGAAAGGAGAGATAAATGGGCTCAAAACTGTGATTATGAATGATAGTCCATCGACATATTACATTCATTATTTGGCTCATCAATTGCAACAAATACTTGTGGCAATTTCTAAAAAATATTTGGATGTTGAAGACTTTTTTGATCATGTTAGTAATGTGTTGAATGTTTTTAGAGGATCTTTCAAGCGCAGAGACTTATTCCGTGATCACCAAGACAAAACGATGGAGCAATTATTTGAATCCAGTGAAGTTCAAAAAAGCCAAGGATTACATCAAGAATGTGGGCTTCAAAGACCAGGTGCTACTCGTTATAATTTTATTTTTATTTTCTCATCTATTTTTCATGTTCTTGAAGTTATTGAACTTGAAGGGTCCACATCAAGTTATAGAAATCAAGTGAAGTATCTTTTGACAAAGATTTAAACATTTGAATTTATTTTTGTGCTTCACTTGATGTTGAAAGTATCGGCAATGTCAAATGAGCTAAGTAAGATTTTTTTTTTTAAAAAAAATGAAGATATTATTAATGCCGTGGAGTTTCTTAATATTACAAAGAAAAGATTTCAAGATATGAAGAAAAATGGATGAGAATCTTTGTTGGATGATGTTTCCTCATTTTGTGATGTACATGATATCTTGATTCCCAAGTTGGATGAGTCTTATTTTCCCGGAATGTCAAAATGTAAGTCTTCGGATGTTAGTTATGCGCACCACTTGCGTGTTGAAGTCTTTTTTGTTGTCATTGATGTGCGACTTCAAGAACTTAATGACCGTTTTGATGTAGTGAATAGTGATTTGCTTCTTGGGATGGGTAGCTTGAATCCGGTCAATTCTTTCTCTAATATTGACAAAGGTAAAATCATGAGTTTAGAAAGTGTTATCCAAGTGAGTTTGATAATGGAAAAATTCGAGATTTGAGCGACCAACTCAATACTTTTATTATTCATATGCGAAGTGGTAATCCCAAGTTCTCCAACTTCCAAGGAATTCGTGATTTGGCGAAGGCATTGGTTGAAGTAAAACTTGTGGAGACTTATTCTCTTGTATATTTGACTTTAATTTTACCTATTGCTACGGCAACTGTGGATAGAGCATTTACGTCAATGAAGCACATAAAAAATGAAGTGCGGAATATCATTGGTAATTAATATTTAAATGATTGCCTAGTGTGTTACATAGAGTGTGATGTATTTACAAATATTAGTATTGATGTCATTATCGGTCGTTTTCAGAATATGAAAACTCGTCGAGGACAATTGTGTTATCATATCTCATAGCCACAATTTTCTCAAAATTTTATATTTTAAATTATAATGGATTAATATTACAAATTTATAATTTGAATAAAAAATAAGAGACGTGTCATCGACTTACAAAAATAAAAACGTTTTACGTAAAAATAAATATTCACAAAATAATAAACCAAAAAAAATAGGCCAAAGTTTCCATAAAACCTATAGTTACAATCAGAGGTGTTCAACCAAATCCATAAATATTGGGAAGAATAATTCAAAATTAGAATCTAAATCGTAAGTTGTTTAGAATTTGTTTTTGATATTATCTAATTATTGTCTTGTTAGAATTTGCCTGTCGTAGTTTAATTTATTTTAAATATTATAAATAGAAATGCTGCTAGTTATTTTTCTATATACAGAAAAGAAAAATATATGCAGAAAAAAGAAAAATCTATAGAGAAATAGAGAACTTGAAGTAAGATTGAAGAATTAATGAGATTATAAATAAATATTTGCCTTCAATGTACCAAATTAGCAAATTGAAAAAAAATGGATTAAATATTTAATTTGATATAAGAAAAAAATAATTATAATTAATTTGATTTGATTTCAATCAAATAGAAACCAAGCCACGAACTTTAGATGTATATAATTTTTAAAAAATATACACGAAATTTAGATGTATATAATTTTTTAAAAAATATTTATACTTAAAGAACATTTATATTGATATATTTTGTAAGTATGAAATTTTTTCATACTTTTATATTCTTACCATTTTTATTTCATGCTTTGAGTTAATAAATTTGTATGGTCCAATTAGTACTCTATATTATAAAGTTATTTAAAATTACGTGGTTAAGCAAACTTATACAATTTATTTACTCATCATAGCTATAGTTTTCTATCATTACCACTTGTGACTAACATTATACATTAATTACATGGGCTGACCACGTCTGTATGTGTATAATTCGCCAGAATATACAAATACATATGTATAATATACAATTATCTAACCGGTATACATATACAATTCACCTCTCTCCCACTCTCTGCCCTCTCTCGCTCGCCTCTCTCCTCCCTCTTCCAATATCGCTCTCTTCTCTCCTCCCTCTCCCAATCTCGCTACCATATGTACAATGCATATGTATAATATACAAATATCTAACCGATATACATATACAATTCACCTCTCTCCCACTCCTTGACCTCTCTTGCTCGCCTCTCTCCTCACTCTCCGAATCTCACTCGTCTTCTCCTCCATCTCCCAATTTCGCTTGCCATATGTACAGATACATTTGTATAATTTACAATTATCTAACTAATATACATATACAATTCACCTCTCTCCAACTCTTTGCCCTCTCTCGCTCGCCTCTTTTCTCTCTCTCCTATTGTAACATCTCGCAAATAGAAATAGCTAGGAAGAAGCTTAGAAGTTGAAATAGTCACTTTTAGAAAGAATTAAAATCTGAAAATTTTCTTAAGTTGGGGAAAAGTTCGTTTTTGGTCAAATTCAAATGTACATAACTCCTAACTCAGGATGAGTAAGCGGTAATTCTTGATACTGTTGGAAAGCCTTGGAGATATCTTTCCGACGATGCCGAATTTGCACGATTTCGATATCATATAAGTGAGTTATGCTTTTCGAAAGTTGGGTTGTTGGATTAAGGATAGTCCAATCCGGATTTGGGAAGGGCAAAGTTGTCTTTTCCTTACCCAATTATTTTATTTCGTTTTTGGGTAATGAATTGGGGTCTAAACTGATCCTATTCAGTTCACGCTTTTAGAAAACAAGTTAGGGTTTTGAGAGAAGAGAAAAGAAGAGGAGAAAAGAGGAGAAAGGAGAAGAGGAAGCAACAACGTTCAAGATCGTCGAAGTTCGACTTGTGGAATTCTTAGGGGGTGATCCCTATTAAGGTATGTGAGATCTTTTCGTATTGGGTTAGTTCGCCCACACACCAACCTGTTTAATTCAGCGATATTGAGTAAATTGAATGATGAAAAGTGAAGTTCTTAAATAATAATTGTAGAATTCTTGTTGGTTGAGTTGTTGCATGCCTAGAGTTGATTTGATTCGTGTTTTCGGGAGGCTTATTGAGTCTAGTCTATTGGGTATTGAGGGTATAAGTGATCCTAAGTGTTTGGGGAAAGAACCATGGAAGTTTAGAAGGTTTAGAGATGAAAAATGGAGAAGAAAAGTCGAAACGCAAGTCTGTAGGGCCATGGGGTGCCGCGCCCCCCATAGCCCCACATGACAGTCTCTGTCAATAAGAGCTTCCGGCGGCGCGCCAGCCAGAGCGCCCCAACCTAGCCTCTGAAGTTTGGGGCCTGGCGCCCACGCCTCTCAGAGCGCCAAGGACACCAGTTCACCCCATTCATTCCCCATCTTTTTGTACTAGTTCCTAAGTGATGTACCCACGTTTCCTAGTTGATTACTACACTCTTAAAGTACGTCAAAACATCATGAAATCATTCATAAACATGAGATCATGAACTTTAAATCCATAATCCAATTCAAGGAAAGTTAAGATCAAAGTCAAAGAAGTTAAGAGTCACGTCTAAGAGTTAAGAACCAAGTCAAAGCAAGCTTTTAAAGTTTTCAAGAGTCTTTAACAAACATGTTAACTTTGTTTTAAGACTCAAGTTACAAGTTAAGCGAAGAGTAAATAGTTGAGTTCAATTCTCAAAAGTTATAAGGGAATTAAGTATTCCCTAAGAGTTAAGTTTTAAGTTAAGTAAAAACTAAAGAGTTGAAGTTCTTCCTTCAAAGAAATATAAGGGAACTAAGTATTTCCCGAAGAGTTGTTTCAAGACTCAAGTTTCAAGATAAGTAAAGAGTAAAGAGTAAAGTTAAAGTTCTTTTCTTCAAAAGTATAGGGGACTAAGTATCCCAAAGAGATTTAAAATGTTTTCACATTTAAACAAGTAATGAAACTAAGTTTTTCAAAGAGCCTTGGGGCTAGTTTTCATAAAAGAGTTATAGCTTTATAAAATGAAGCAAGTAGGAAAATGACATTTCCAAGATAGCCTTAGAGCTAAGTTTTTTAGCACTAATCTCAAATCACAATAAAGTTGTTTTTAAAACATACAAGATAAGTACATTTTTGGGAGTAGTATTGAGCACCGATGTGGGATGAGAGTTTCATATTAACTCAAGTCTTATGAAAACCATGTAGTCATCATAGGTAAAAAGGATCATACTGTTTAGATGAATCATTTTCACTGTTTACTAGTGGATCCATAGGCAATTCAGGTCCTATACTCTGGCAAGGTTAGGATGGTCCTTGGCAGTGTGAGGTAAAATGATGTATCATCACTATGACTATTAAGTGATGGTTTTCGGTTAGAGAAACTCCCACAGCAGTAGTTGCATGGTTCCTCAAGAGGTTTTGCTTAGTATGAATGGAGGTATGGGACTTCATTCATGTATTGCACGAGTAGACTTTGAGAGAAAGCATGATGTCTTTCATTAAGATTATGAGTTTACATCAGATTATTTTGTATTTTTACATACATCTCAGAGTCAATTGTATCTTTGCATACACAAAGTTGAAAACCATGTTTTAACCAGCTTTTCTTTATATTGCACATGTCTTTAAACTGCTATATAATGAAATAAGTTAGTTATATTGAGTTATGTTATTCATGAGTTGACCAGAGCCAAGGTAAGTATTCCTTCTTACTCATTTTCATGCTTAAGTTGTTGTTTAGCATTTCAACTAGCATACTCGTACATTCAATGTACTGATTCCACTTGGCCTGCATCGTATCATGATGCAGACGCAGGTAACTAGGATCGACATTTGGCGCACCGTTGATCCAGTGAGCAGCTGAGAGTCAGTTGGTGAGCCTTCCTTCATTATGGAGGACATCTTTACCATTCAGTTATTTTCTTTCAATTTTCAGTTGTTAGGATGATTAGGGGTCTTGTCCCAACATCCATCTTTACTTTAGAGGCTTCATAGATAGAGAGAATTAGTATTTTGTCTTATCCATTACATTTATGTATGCTTAAGACTTAAGTTGTCATTTTGGCTAAGTTAATACTTTAAAGATATTCTCTTTGTGTTATTTTTCTTATGTTTAAGTCATCCGCTGAGTTAAGAAAGCCAGGCCAAGGGTTCTCTTGAGGGCCAGCAATGGTCTCTGAGTGCCGGCCACGTCCAGGTGTAGGTTTGGGGCTTGACACCCAGTCTCGCTCGCCTTTCTCCTCCCTATAACATGTAGCTACAAATTATAATTATCAAATTATAGATATGGAGAGTAATTAGACTATTTTTGAGTTACTATATGTGAAAGTTTCTCTAAAATTATAGCTCATAAATCTATAGCAACCTGATATTCTATTTTTGTTATAATTTTTTTATATTTTAATATGCACTTAATTTTGGCAAGAATTTCTCTTGTCATAGTAGCATAATTTTTGTGGCTATTATTCTATTTTCCAAAATAAATTGGACAATATAATCTTGTTTATCTTTTGGAGAATATTGTGTTAATGTCTCTACAATTTTCTTCCAATTTGAAATGGTCAAAATAATACATGAAAGGTTCTTAATTTTACTTTAATATTCTTGATTCATTGAGTATGACTATATATAAATAGATCTTGTTTATCTTTTGGAGAATATTGTGTTAATGTCTCAACAATTTTCTTCCAATTTGTAATGGTCAATATAATACATGAAAGGTTCCTAATTTTACTTTAATATTCTTGATTCATTAAGTATGACTATAAGTCCAAGTTGTAATATATATATATATATATATATATATATATATATATATATATATTCACGCACTAGATTGGCATGGAATGTGCTAGCACGGACCCGATATTTTATATTTTCAAATAACATATGATATTTGCATAGCCATTGGGTAATGTAAAATATCAATAAATAGTAGAAAAGAAACACATAAGCACATGAAAATGTAAAACTAAAACTTTTGGTACGATTGAAGCAAGCGGAAGTCATAATATGTCATATGCCACTAATATTGTATATTGCAAATGGTTAATCTGCTCCCTTCAGTCTTTATTTCGCATAAATTTTCTATTGTCCTTCAAAGTTTCTCAGTTCACTTCCCACTTCTTTTTTCAGATACCTTCTATGTTCTTTAAACTTTATACATGCAATATAAAAATTACACATCAAAGAACAAACAAATTAAGTTCTACAATGATTTACAAAGCTCTTTTTAGCTGTCATGATTTCCCATACCACCGAATGCGATTTTACCAATGACCATCCGAGAGCAATTATTAGACGTGCTTCAGAATTTCTCTATTCTATCAAAGATAAATCAAAGGCAATACTTCAAATGCAGAAACATGAAAGTTGTGAAGGGAGAAATTGTAGCGAAATTTTATTGAACCCACATCTTAACTCAAATTTCATTTAACTGTAGAAAATATGGAAGGAGAATACTATCTTTAGAGAATTCTCAAGTTTTATGTAGGTTACTTAAGGTCACTTGAGATGATTACTATAATCAACTACATCTCTATTTATACTAGTAATAATGTAAATCAAAGGTCTTCCGCAAATAACTAAATACATGTATCACAATTTACTAGATACATGTATTACAAAATTCTAAAAAGACTTATTGAAAAACTAAGAGACAATTTCGGAAGACTAAACATTGATACATTAATTCCAACACTCCCCCTTCATGCATTTTCTTGATAACTCCAATGTGTTCTCGAAAATAGCAAAAAAAAATCTCTAAGAAGTGCTTTGGTGAAGATGTTAGCAAGTTGTTCTCCAGTTAGACAATAATGCAACTGAATTTCAGTATTCTCTTGTGCTTCTCGGATAAAATAATACGTGATGGAAATATGCTTTGATCATTCATGGTTGACTGGATTCTTGGCAATTGCAATGGCTGATTTGTTATCACAATACAGAACAATTCCTCTTTTTTGTTTTTCACCAATGTCTTCAAATATTATCCTAAGCCAAATAGCTTGAGAAATATCCTTAGCTGCTGAAACATATTTTGTTTCGGTAGTGGATTGAGAAACAACACTTTACTATTTTGATAACCAAGAAAAAATACTTGATCCAAATAAGAAAGCATAACCAGAAGTACCCTTCATGTCATCTATACTTCCAGCCCAATCACTATTAGAATAACCAATTGAGTTTAAATCTCCACCAAATTTGTACATTATCCAATAATCCATTGTTCCTTGCAAGTAGCGTAGAACACGCTTTGCAGCTCAAAAATGCACTTGGCTTGGTTCTTGCATGAATCTGGATAATAAACTAGCAGCAAACATAATGGCTGGCCTTATTGAAGTAAGATATAGCAAACTTCCAATCAAGCTCCTATAAAGTGAGCTATTAGCTTTCTTTTCTCCATCATTTTTTCTAAACTTCTCATTTGCTGCTAATAGTATGGCCACAGACCTGCAATCCATCATTTTGAATTTTTGAAACATACTTTTAGTATACTTCTTTTGAGAAATGAAAATTCCTTCTTTCACTTGAGAAACTTCGATTCCCAAGAAATAATTCAGCAACTCAAGATCACTCATTTCATAGGCTTGCATCATATCTTGCTTGAATTTTTGCATCATCTTCACATCATTTCTTGTAAAGAGCATATCATCCCCATAGACCCAAACAATGATAATGTTGTCATGTTTTTTCTTCACATACAAAGTGGCTTCACTTTTACTTCTCTGATAATTATTTTTCAGAAAGTATGTATCAATTTTATTGTACCAGGCTCTTGGAACTTGCTTCAGCCCGTAAAGAGCTTTTTTTTAGCCTGTACTACACCTTCTCTTCTCCCCCTTGAACAAAAAATCCTTGAGTTTGCTCAACATAAATATCTTCATCGTGTTTTCCATTAAGAAATGATGATTTAACATCAAGTTTAAATATCTTCCATTTTTTTTGTGCAGCAACAACAATTACGGTTCTAATTATCTCAAAATGAGAAACTAGAGAGAAAGTTCCCTTAAAATCAATACCTGCTTTTTGAGTGAATCCTCTAGCAACCAACCTTGCTTTGTGCTTTTGAATATCTCCTTCCTGATTGAGTTTGATTTTGTAAATCCATTTTAGACTTACAACTTCTCTTTCTCTTGGTATAGCCACAAGCTCCCAAGTATTATTTTTTTCAAGCATCCGAATTTCTTCTTCCGTGGATTTCTTCCAAAAATCATATTTTATTGCTTCTTCATAATTTTTTGTCTCAACACCGGTAAAGTTACATCTCTAATAAATGTCACTCAAAATTTTTGTTCCTCTTGAAGGTGGTTCTTCATCATCTGAATCTTGGATTTCTCCCCCTTTAGAGACATTTTCCTCTTTCTCATCCTCTTCTTGATTTGAAGATATGATAGCAGTATTCACTATCTTTTTATCCTTCCAATTCCATGTTGTTTTTTCATCAAAAATGACATCTCTACTAACAACAAGTTTGTTAGTTTTGACATCGAGAAGCCTATATGCTTTTGTCACATCACTATAACCAAGAAATATATTTTTTTGACTTTTTTCATCCAATTTTATTCTTTTCTCAACAGGTACATGAGCATAACAAATACACCCAAAAATTTTAAAATGACTTACAGAAGGTTTCATTTCACTCCAAGTTTCAACTGGTGTCTTGTCCTTTAGTGCCTTTGTCGGACACCTGTTAAGGATGTACACTGTTGTATGCACTGCTTCTACCCAAAAATATTTTAGCAGCCCTATCTCATTCATCATAGTTCTACCCATTTCAACAATTGTTCTATTTCTTCTTTCAGATACACCATTTTGTTGAGTGTACCTTGCTGTAAGTTGCTTCTGAATGCCTTCATTTTTGCAATATTCTTCAAATTCTCGACTTGTGTATTCACCTCTTCTATCACTACGGATGGTTTTGATGCTGCAACATTTTTTCTTCTTAACAAGGGCTTTAAATTTCTTGAATTTAGCAAATACTTCTAACTTTTCTTTCAAGAAATAAACCCACGTCATTCTTGAGAAATCATCAATAAAGATTAGACAATACCTTTGACTTCCAAGAGATGGAGTCTTCATTGGTCCGCAAATGTCGATATGGATTAGTTCCAAAAATACACTTGCTCTCCAAAGACACCCCTTTTGGAAAAGACTTTCTATGTTGCTTTCCCATTATACTACTTTCACATGGATCCACCTCAATATGTATCTCAGGAAGGCCTTGCACCATGTATTTTTTCTTGAGAAGATTCAAACCATGAAAATTCAAGTGATAAAACCTTTTGTGTCAAAGCCATGAATCATCTACAATTTCATTTTTAATGCATTATAATAAGACTGCAAAGGAAGTTTCTTTTTATCATCTTTACTTTAACAATGACTTGATTTGACTCAATTTTATCACAAATCCTGCAATAATTATCTCTAAACACAGGATAATAACCATTTTCCATGAGTTGGCGAACACTAAGCAAATTTTCTTCCAAGTCATGAACATAAAGAACATCATGAATTTGCTTACCGCTCCCTTTCATGTTGATCGAAATGATACCTTTACCTTTTGCACCAACTAAGGCTTCATTCCCATTCTCACTTTAGTAGTCATGTTATTATTAATTGAGAGGAAAGTCTTTTCATCTCCTGTCATGTGATTACGACAACCACTATCAACATATCATTCATTGCTTTTTGTTGAAGTATCAGATTTGGAAGCAAAAAAAAGATTTTTTTCCTCCTATTTTTTACAAAAATTTGTTTCTCAGGCTTCTTTTGCCAGCAATCCTTCTCAATGTGGCCAAACTTTTTAGAAAAGTTACGTTGATGCTTGCCTTTATGCCAACATTTTTCTGCAATGATTAGTCTTTTTGCAAACATTACAAAACAGACTAGAGTTTCTCTCACCTTTTTCTACAACCTTTTTGGATGAACTATCATGATCCTGCTTCTTTTTTGGATTGTAATTCTTCTTTTGTTGATCTTTTGAGACTTTTTGAGAACTCTCATTTGTTCTGGACTGGAAAGTTGTCTCTTTGGGTTGATCTTCACGGAAAAAAATTCGTTTCTCGTGTGCACGAAAAGATCCAACCAGCTCTTTAATGGAAAGCTTTGAAAGATCTTTTGTCTCCTCAGTGATAGAAACAATGTACTCATATTTTTCTGTAGCACTAATTAGAATCTTTTTCATAACTTGTTGGTCAAAAATTGTATCACCATGATTTCTCATTTCATTAACAATATTCATGACTCTTGTGCAATGCTCATCTATTTTTTCACATTCTATCATCTTCAAATTTTGAAACTCTCTTCTAAGAGTTTGAAGATTTATAGTGCGTACCTTTTCGTCACCATACACCTCAGTTTCCAGAAAATCTCAAGCTTCCTTTGCAGTCTCACAAGTAGCAATTTTTACAAAATATGCTCTTGAGACTCCCATTCAGATTTTGCTCAAGGCTTTTGCATATTGACGATACTTAGCCTCAAGATTTTTCATCTCTGCTGCTGTAAGTTCACCATCATTGTCTGGATCTTCAAAGCCATTTGCAACAATAGTCCACAAACCTTTAGCTTTCAAATGTGTTCTCATTCTTATCTTCTAGTATTCAAAATCAGTTCCATCAAAAAATGAAGCAAGAACAATTGAAGAATCAACACCTTCATTTGTTTTGGATGCCATATTTTTTTTTCACCTAACCCCAGATTACGAACGAAACCTAATATCAACTTGTAGGAAATATGAAAGGAGAATATTATCTTTAGGGAATGCTCAAGTTTATATAGGCTACTTAAGGCCACTTGAGATGATTACTATCATCAACTACATCTCTATTTATACTAGTAATAATGAAAATCAAAGGTCTTGCACAAATATCTAAATACATGTATCACAATTTACTAGATACTTGTAATACGAAATTCTACAAAGACTTATTGAAAAACTAAAAGATAATTTCGGAAGATTAAACATTGATGCATTAATTCCAATATTAAATCACTCTCAAATTATCCATGGTTACTTGTTGGATGGTGTCATGCTAATAAAGAACTTCGAAATATTTACGGATAGTAAAAGAAAATCAATCCAAATTTTTAATACTATACATTTTAGCAAAGACATTGAATTATGATACAAGTCCAACATAAATCAGTAAATAAGTTAGTCTGAAAGCAGAAGAAAGACTTGGATAATAACAAAGAAAAGAACATTAATTGCAAGTAGATTAAAAGGTAAACCGATCTATATTTAGAATATGTGTTTCAATCTTCCTCTTACATAATAAGGGCATCAACCTAGTGGAAATATAGTTAACCAAGATACTCCTTTGCTGCGATGATGAGCAAATCGAGTCTAAGACTATAGGCTTTCGAAATACAGAATAAGCTGCTCAAAAAGACTTTTTATAAATAAAGTTCAATTAAACAAAAACTATGCCTACGTTGTAAATTACTTGCAAATATATGGTGCCATAAAAGCTTATGTAACTACTATTTACCTTATAAAAATTGATTTTTATGATTATACCCCATCCCCTCTTCTTTCCAATCCTCATATTAACCAATTAATCATTTTATGATAGAATCACCATGCTCAAAGCTAAGTTGATCGGACTCAGGTGCGGGTATCCGAGACGAATGCGAATTCGAGAGTCAGATTCGATAAAATTTAAATTTTAAGATTGGGGGTGCGAATCCGAGTATGGATACGGGTGCGGGGATTTGACTAAAATTATTCAATATTATAAAATATAGTTCTAATAATAATAATATTAAATATCTTGTAAAACTCTATACTTAAAAACATATCAATTATAAATGTGCAAATTTAAAAGCATAAATTAATTATGACTACTTACTGCAGTAATTAATTTTAAAAAAATTTATAATTTCTTTTATTTATTATAAAAAAAAAAAGGAAATGTTGGTATTACCCTTTCTTCTCCCAAGAAAGCCTTCTCTTCTTCCAAAAAAAACCTTTAGCCTTCTGTGTTCCTTTTCAAGAAAAAAAAGTTTACCCTCTCTTCTTTTTCAAGAACAAGACATTGAATTTATTCTTCTCTCCCATGGAGCCTTCACCTTCTCTCTATTCTTGTACAACAATTCTTTTCTATGGAGCAATCAGACCTTGTGACAACTTCGTTGGAGAAAAGTCATCTAACTTTTGCCGGCCTTGAAATTAGTATTTGCTTCCCCATTTTTTTTGGCTCTGGTCAAAGCATCCGGGTCGGATTGACCGAATTTGACCCTCACCCGCACCCACACTAGTGTCGCGTCGAGACGGGTTCGGCTCCAAAACTGAAGAGTCCGCGCAACATAGATGGTAGATGGGAGGGTAAGCAGTTGAGTGAAGATAAGTCGATTCTTCTGCAGTTTGTGAAGCGCGCGATTTTCAACCTTTTTTCTAGTCAAGAAAGGTGGAGTACTTACCATGAAGATGATCGTAGAGGTCCGTTGAAAATGTATTCGTAAATATTTTAAGGTTGTTTAACTATGCATCACCGAAAAAGCTTGACCAGGAATTGTGATTGACTTGAGAAAGTATCTCTACTTCATTGAGTACTTGTTAAGTGCTCTTGATATTTCCCCCTTTGGCTAACTTTACTGCTACAATTGTTCCATCCTGAAGCTTGCCTTTATAAACTTCTTCGAAACCACCAGCGCAAGATTCTGTCTTTTGAGAATTCATTTATAGCTTTCTTCATCTTCTTAAGACAACATTCTGGTCAGTTTTCTATCATTGTTTGATTTTAGAATGTCTTCTCTTACCTTAGCAAGCCTACCCCTGGCTGAGATCCTTCCTCATCTTTTCAAAGTCACTGCAATCAATACAATAGCAAAAGTCGAAAACAAGGCGATCCAATATATATATATATATATATATATATATATATATATATATATATATATATATATATATATATATATATATATATATATAGTGTTTCTTCATCATGCAATTTCAGAGACTTCAGTTTCAATACTCAAAAAAATACCAAGAGAAATAAAAGTAATAATAAAGTAAAGATTTATGTTAAAACGATGAATTTTTTACTAAAGTAGGTCATTATTAAAATCAATTTATCAAGATAATATGTTTTTTTGAAATTTTACAAAATTAGTATAAACGTAGTTCTCAATAACGTTTTAGGTAATATTTTATTCAAAAAAATTCAATAACAAAAAGACAAAAATCTGACAGAGTAAACAAACATAAAACGTTATTGTCAGTAACGTTTTAAAATTCGTTACTCTGAAGCACGTTTTACAGCTAAAACGTGACTCACAGTAACGTTTCTCTGAAATGGTTGAAAATTGAAATTTCAATCTTGTACATGTCTCATTCATTATTCAAATTTCCACTATTAAAATGGATAGATATATTTTGTACATACCTTCACTTGAAATATATATGATTTTCTCTTTTCGTTCTCATTTATACATAGACAATACCTTTTTAAACAAAAAGAAAAAAAAACGTGAGAAAGACTTTGAACAAATTGGAGCTTGTCTTATATCTTTCAATTTTAAAATTTGCGAATAAATCATATGAGAGATCTTCTTCTAGTCTAGATAACCATCCCTTCCAAATATTAGACAATCGATTTCTTATAATTATTAAATATTAGACTATCAATAAAGAAGTTTTTGAATTAATATTAATGCAATAAGTAAGCAAGACAACTATTAAAAAAAAAAAATTGATATAGTAGAAAATTCCTCATCACTCTCTTGTTTCTTGCAAAAGTATTATCTATGAATGAAAAGAGAAGTTAAGAGAAATTTATATATAAAGTTGAATGAGGCATGTACGAGATTGAATTTCAATTTTAATAATTCCAGAGAAACGTTATTGTGAGTCATGTTTTAACTGTAAAACGTGCCTCAGAGTAATGAAATATAAAATGTTACTGATAATAACGTTTTATGTCTGTTTACTCTGTCAGATTTTTGTCTTTTAGTTATTGAATTTTTTTGAATAAAGTATTACCTAAAACGTTAATGAGAACTACGTTTATACTAGTTTTGTAATTTTAAAAAAATGTATTATTTTGCTAAATTGATTTTAATAATGGCTTATTATGGTCAAACTTCCTTAAAAAGATATTTCCTCCGTTTCAAAAAAAATGACCTAGTTTAACTTGGAACGGAGTTTAAGAAAAAAAAAAGACTTTTTAATCTTGTGATTCAAAATTAAAGTTATGTCAAATATACCAAAATGTCCTTTAATCTTGTGGTGTTAAACATGTCACGTGGAAAGTTAAAATTAAAGTGTTGCCAAAAAAAGAAAGGGGTCATTCTTTTTTGAACGTTATGTTAATCAACAATTGATATAATAGTTCAAACTACTGTAAGTCTCAGAAGATCTTAGTAATTATTTTGAGATAAAAAAAATCTGCAATTCTAGCATTCAAGTTTTTACGGAGACATAAGATACATTTCAACAACAAAAACAAATGACAAAATACTCACTTGTAATAACTTTGAATAACCAATTTCTTAGCACTGAGTTACACCTATAAACAATCGATACAACGTATTTTTAAATCACTGACAAGAACATCTTAATATAGAATATTTATATAGGAGAAGAAAGCTGATGAGAAAAAAATATAACCGTAAAAAATATAAGTAGAGCTCACCAAGCAACAATGGAAAACAATCAATTTTAAATTAGAGAGCCATCAATTTTGTATAAATTAGTAATAGAGTAAAAGTAGAAGGAACATATAGAAGTGGGAAACAACTGTCTTCCCCTAAACTGAAAAGTAGACATGTGTATCAAAGATAAAAATTCAAAGGTTCATATTGAATGTTGCTAATTTATGGGTGTGTTTGGTATGGAGGAAAAAATGTTTTTTCGAAAAACAAGAAGATGTTGGATTTATTTTTCATGTTTTGTTGGTGAGTAGAAAATATTTTTCGAAAATAATTTTTAGTGTTTGATTTATGAATAAAAAATATTTTTGAGAGACATCTTTTATTTTTACTAGAGTAAAAAATAATTTATGAATTGAAAATATTTTTTTAAATCAAAATTATTATGTGGTGGGGGTGGAGTGGAGTGGGGTGGGGTGGGGGGAGGGGGAGGGGGTTAGGAGTGAAAAAATAAAAATTTGAAGTTGATAGTATTTTTAAAAACAAAATTAATTTTTTGGGGGTGGGGGACTGGTAGGGGGGCTGGCCGGGGGGAAGGGGGGGTTTAGGAGTTTAAAATAAAATTTTGAATTTGAAAATATTTAAAATTAATTTTTTGGGGAGAGGGTGGGGTTGGGGTGGGGGCTGACCGGTAGGAGGGGTCAGGGATCGGGTGAAAAAATAAAATTTTGAAATTGAAAATATTTTTTAAAAATTGATGTTTTTCAAAAAAAAAATTATATAATTTGAAATTGGAGGAAAGTTTTGGAAAATGTTTTCCTTAATTTTTGAAGGGAAGTCATTTTCCTTAATTTTGAGGAAAATGAGTTGATTTGAAAAACATTTTCCAAAATCTTTATCCTAACCAAACAAGGAAAAATTGAAAAACATTTTTCAGAAAATGTTTTCCTTCATACCAAATACACTCTATAAGTACAATCTTTGTTGTTTGTTGTACAAATATGTATAGTTGTGTTTGTCCCATCCTTCTTGGCTTTTATATATATATATATATATATATATATATATATATATATATATATATATATATATATATATATATATATATAAATCATATGTCAAAGCCACAGTTTTTCTCAAAATTTCAGATTTTAAATTATAACCAATTAAATGAAAGAAATTTAAGAGCAAAATAACAAAATGGTGTGTATCTTAATGCTTGCAACGAAAATTATTGATGTTGATTTTACTAGCAAAATAAATTGCTCCAAATACCTCTTTCATGAATAACTAAGAGGTCGTTTGGCAGAGTGTATTAGAAAAAATAATTCATAAGTATTGTGTTTCATTAGTACCTTGTTTGGTACTCTTTTCTAATCTATGTATAAATAATGATTGCATTAGCTATACACTCTATTTTGTGTTAAGGTGTGTAAATAGCAATGAGTTCTAGGTATCTGCAATGCAATGATTTTAATACATTAGCATGATTAAAGACTCAATGCCCCTCAAAACCTCTTTTTATATTTTTTTCCAACCATAATAGTGGAGGATATCTTTATAAATTAATTTTTTTATGCAATACATATTATTTTTAATACATCAAACCAAACAACGCAAAAAAATAATTTATGTATAATTAATTCAAGTATAATTAATAAATATAATTTTAACGTAAGAATTACTAATACACTCTATTTAATATTATTCTTATTTAATCCACTAAACGACACGTAAGTGTTTGTTAGTGTGTTGTTTAAATATTGGCAAAAAAGGTAATGTCTTTTTTTCCCTCACGTTCTGTCATGTATGCTCTTCGGAAAAGAAGAGGTCTCCTTTTAAAGGAGAGGTTTGAACAACTACAACTTTCTAATTGTTCCCTCTTATTTTCAAAAAGCAATTCATATCCATTTATTTAATTCTTTTATGAAAAAATTAAATAAAATGGATCAGGTCGGGTAAGATCAGACCGGATCAGGTCGATCCACACGGACGACCTACAACTATAAAAAAACATACATTTTCCACTTCGCACATGGTGGACAAGATCTAAGCCGATACAATATCAATTAGACACACAATTCATACGACAAATAGTTCATGTAATCTGTGAGTATCAAAGTTTGTCTTCAAATTTTACAAGTCATACATAGGATTCAATCACATGTGAAAAGAATTCACTACAAATTAAGGACATTATTAGTCACAATACCCGAGATTTCATTCACTACTTTAGTAGTTACTTATTCGATCACTCATCCTCTTAAAGAGGTTAACAAGAGTTCATGTTTTACTTCATACACATAAATATCAATATGGTTAGTTCAATAGTTTGCTTGTGTATACAAGCTTATTATTCAATTAATCGTCTTTCCTTTCTACTCGAATCTATCTATTACAACTGAATTGCTTTCTTAGACATACACTGCATTGCATTTTTCATGGCTATTAGTAACATGTTAAAGTATAAATATCAATTTAAACTTCAAGAAACAACAAAAGGTCAACGGGGTATTTCATTGAAAAGTCATTTTAACTTTTAGGGGTCTCACATAATGATGAAGTAGGGAACTATTCTTTCATTGACCCATTGATAACTACACAGGTGGTATGAAACACGTGCTACGATTTGTTCACCATATACTAGTGTATGTGTCTCATTTTTTTATTATCCTACATCGTACAGACCTTGGTCTTAACACCTCAAAAAAATTTAACCTAGTTTCTCTCTTCAGTGATCCTTAAACTCATTTTCTTGGAGAAACACTTGTGTGACTCATAAAAAAAGTCATAATATCGTGGTGAAACTTAACTTTTCACATTCCTTGGTATAAGAGGTGATTGTTCGTGTGAGAGAGTCAATGCCACGACTTGTTCGACATACTTTATTTCTTACAAAATATGCATACTATATATGAACATAAATTCAATAGTATTATATATTTAAGAATATTATAACAACCATGTTATCTTACAACACTGAAACATCATCAAATCCTATGCAAATCTAAACCTTAACATATTTTTCAAACAAGTCTCTAAAGATAACCTTTGTAAAAGAATCAACTATCATTTTACGTATAGGAATGTCTTGAAAAGATATTTCTCCACTTGCTACTACTTTTTCACAAAGTTATACTTGATGTCAATGTGTTTGATCTTGTTGTGATACTTGAGATCCATAGTGTATGTGATATCCGCTTGACTATCACAATATAAAATCATGGGATCCTTAAAATTCTTTGCAATATTCAAATGCTCAAAGAATCTCTTTAACCAAAAAATTTCTTGTTCTGCAGGTGTATAAGCCACGAATTCAGATTTCATATGATTGAAAGAGTTGGGCAAGTTTGCTTCTTACTTTTCCATAAAACAACACTACAATTCAGTAAATAAGAATAATCATATGTTTATTTTCTATCATTTCGGTCACCAGCCCAATCAACATCTATATAATCTCTTATGAATAAATCAAATCCACTATAATACAATTTATGATCTGTAGTTCTCTTCGGCTAACAAAACATTCTCTTTGCTTCTTTCTAATGATCTCTTTCAGGATTAATTAGATACCTGCTAACCATACTTACGACATAACAAATGTTTGGGCGAGTACACATCATAACATACATCAAACTCCCGACAATACCAAAATACAAAACTTGGGACAAGTCTTCCTTTTCTTTTTCAGTCTTTGGAGATATTTCAAGGCTCAAAGTTTCACCCCTTGCTACAAGAGTATTCATGGATTTGTAATTATTGATTCAAATGCATTCCAATATTTTCTTTATGTAAATTTCTTTAGATAAACTCAAAAATTTCTTGGAATGGTCTCTTTGAATCTTAACATTCAATATATAGTCTGTTTCACCCATATTTTTCATATCAGATGATTTTGAAAGTCATGACTTGACATTTTTCACATATTCCAAATTGTTTTTATATAATAAAATGTCATCTACGTAAAGAGAAAGATTTACAATTTTTTCATTGGACTTTTTCACATAGATGTAATGGTCTTCATCGATCATGGTGAAATCAGATGAGCTCACCTCCTTATGAAATCTCAGATACCACTACATTAAAGATTGTTTTAGGGCATAAATTGATCTATTCAATTTATAAACTTTTTTCTTGACCTTTAACAACGAAGAGATTTGGTACAATTTTTTGTCCCAAACTGTGTGACACCATAGGATAGTCTTAAATGACCTACCTAGTAGGTCCACCTTATAAATATGAATGATACAAAATTCTACCTTGAAAAATAGATTCCTCTTTTTGGTGTGAGGGTCATGACAGATTTCATGTTATAGCTCACATGGTCTGATTATCGGTTAACAGTAAATATCCTACAAATGAACTATATTTTCGTCAAACGTTTTATGAAACCTTTCTTATGATTTTAAGCATTCATTGACCTTTTTATGATTGATGGTTTCTCTCTAAAAGTTTTTAGTACGTTAGCTTAAAGTTCCTCCCATTACCATGCCTATGTTTTTATGCATTTTTTCATACTTAGAATATTTATCATACTAATATTTATTTGTGCCTACATTGTCTCATAATATAGGGTCCGACACTCCTCCTTCCGCTCGTGGCTAGCCTGGATTGCTCTACTGGCACTTTGAACTGGTGAGTAATTATGGTTCGAGGGCAAAGCCAAATACACTTTTAGTGATTTTATGTTCATTTTAGTTTTAGACTTCTAAAGTGGTGGATGAGTTACATCCCAACCACTCTTGGCGAATGAGTTACGTTCTAACCACTCTTATGATATTAAAAATACTTGTGTCAGACTCAGTTGTTTTCTGTATATTCTCATATGCACTTTGTTGGTATGTTTCATGACATCTTATGATCTGAGATTGATATTGATTATATCTCTTAAATTATGTTTTATTATTTCATGTTAATGTCAAGTGTTTTTAGGGTCTTTTGGGATCCTATTCGTCATATCACATTTAGGTTGTACTTTGGATCGTGACAGTTTTTTACTCTATTTGTTGTGTTTTGATTATTATGCTGATAATTATGCACTAAGACATGTAATTAGAAGTGGCAAGGAATTGATGCAAGAATCTACCAAATGGGAGATGAAATAAGGGATGAAAGCCTGGAAGAAAATTTGAGAAGTGCATCCAAATGAACAATCAAGAGAAATCTGGGTTCTGACACACTTGTGGAGCGCTGCACTAGGCCCCAAACTACTGAAGCCCAAGTCTGACACAGTGATGGAACGTTGCACCAGTCTCAAAATATTGAAGCCTAGCGCTACTGTGATAGTGTCGCTGCCCCACATATGCCCCAATAAAATTTTTTATATTTTAGGATTTCGAATTCAAGAAGGAAAAAGGATTTCCCAACACTATAAATATAAAATTGTGCTTCTTTTCTAGGAATTCATCATACTTTTCAAGTT
This sequence comes from Solanum sitiens, assembly GCA_016801875.1. NCBI lineage: Eukaryota > Viridiplantae > Streptophyta > Magnoliopsida > Solanales > Solanaceae > Solanum > Solanum sitiens. Next base: position 358,201 of record JABWTJ010000479.1, on the reverse strand, counting down.
GAAGAGTCAAAGAATAGAATTTACAGGAATTCATCATACTTTCCAAGTGGAAGAGGCAAGAAATAGAATTTACCATTAGGGTCTTCTTCTTCTCTTTATCCTCCTTCTTCTCCTTCTCTTTCTTCTCCTCCTTCCACTCCTTCTTTTTTTCCTCCTCATCCTTCTTTTTCTCTTTTTTCTCCCTGTCCTTCTTCTCCTTCTCCTTCTCCTTCTCCTTCTCCATCTCATTCCTTTTCCCATTCCCCTTCTCTTTCTCTTTCTTCTTCTTCTTCTTCTTCTTCTTATTATTATTATTATTATTCTCATCCTCCTCTTTCTCCTTCTCCTCTTTGTATACTTTTCCTCCTCCTTCTGCTCCCTCATTCTCTTTTTTTATATTCTTCTTCTTCTCCTCCTTCTCCATCATTCTTCTTCTTCTCTTTATCTTTCTACTCCATATACTTCTCCTTCTCCTTCTTATACTCATCATCCTAGACATTGATAGCTAAATGTTTAACTTCATAAAACCAGTTATTTTTTATAAATGACTTTGATAAAGGACTCTTAACAAATATTCGTACCTTTCGTACGAAAAGAATCATAAACAAATGGAGTCAAGTATATATAAGATGATATCTAACAGAAGATAGAAAAACAACAATTTAGAGAAATTATAAATCAATTAAAGATGCCCGCAATCCCAGAAATAGTTCAATTAAGCAAGGACGATCATCAACAATCGAGCCAAGAATCAAGGAAGCTATAAAGAGAACGAAAAGATTCAAATCAAGTTGGATTCTAGAATATTATCTCAAGAAGGAAGGAATGATCATGAACATAACTAATATGGAAATTAATTGACAAATCACCTTAATCAAGGAAGGTCTGATCATGCACATATCTAATATGGACATGAATCATCAAAGTACCTTAATCAAGGAATCCCTCAATATCTTTGGTTGAGAGAAACACCCATGGGTTTTTTCTTACAAGAGCAAGAAACCCACCTATCTATATAAACCTCATTGTGTCATAGTTGTGAAGTACACACTTCACTTGAACTTGTACTATTGTCTTATGTAGTATTTCGTAAAAGCTTTGTATTCTACTAAGTATACAATTTAAAAAGAAAAGAGAACGAAAGACCAACGTGTAGGTAATATAAGTAGAGATTGTGTCAAAGTAGAAAAATCTGATATGCATATCAGACAGGTCTTAAAAAAGTCCTTGAAACCAAGGGGAATGGAAATAGGCACAACATTGGTGTTCCGAATCAGTATAAAATTTTCTAAGTCCTTTATTTACTGCATTTATTATTATTGTATATTGTTAAACTAATCTGCAGTTGACTCAACTACCCTTTGCACGAAGTCAACTTAATGATTTTTTAATTCACCCCCTCCCTCTTCATTTTTAATTGGTATTAGACCAGGTCTCACAATTAAAGTATTTAACCACACGTGAGCAAAGATATATGGAGAACTATCAGATCCTTGGTGCTCTCCTTCAAGATGAACACTCTTTGAACTGCAAACCTTTACTTCAATGGTCATTACTACTCTCATGGGAAAGACAAATTTAGAAGTTTTGTTTCCTCAAACAATCTCCAGGCATGGATAGTCATCAAAAAAGGACCAAAGCCAATTCCTGGACTCACTGGAAAGAATGTTACAGACAAGCCCTTTGATCCAGGATCTTTTGATGTTACAAAGGAATAACAAGAGGTAATTCAAACTAACGCTAGAGCAATGAGTTAGTTGTACTATGCAGTTAGCGGAGCTGAATATGACAAGATTTCAAACTGTGAAACTGCAAAAGAAATGCAGGACAAACTCAAAGTTACCTGTGAAGGAACCAACAAAGTCAAGGAATCTCGAATTAGTTCATTTGTGAATGAAAGAATGAATATGAGTTATTCAAAATGGTAGAAGATGGAAATGTTGAGAACATGTTCTCAAGGTTCAGTAAAATTATTTGTGAGCCCAAGTCCTTGGTATGATATAATCAAATGGACTGCAAGTTAGGAAAATCATTAGAAATCTTCCCAAAGCTTGGGAAACTAAAGCAACCATTTTAGAAGATGGTGATATAAAATTATGACTTATGAATAATTTAGAGGAAATCTTATGGCGTATGAAAATAATCACACCAATAGATACCAAAAAGATGATAAATTTTTTTTGTCACATTCAATGATGGAACTACTGAAGTTGAAGAAGAGATAGATGAAACTTAAAGTGAGGGAATGACCCTCATCAATCGAGGAGTCAGAAATATGTTGAGACAAAGGCCTCAACAATGTTTCAAGATCAGTGAATATTGTTGCTATCAATTGCACACACAAGTGTATGTGGTCACACAAGTAATACAGTATCCCTAAAAGAGTCGGATTATAGAACCCAAATGACTTGTCAATTAAATATTTAATAAATTATACTAGTCTAATCATTTATTTAAGAGCACCAAAGTATTATTTTTATTTGTAAAGAAAAGAATGCACGAATTAAATAATAAGATTACTTACAATGGTTGGAAAATTCTAGGAATGCAGCATGCATAGGGTTTCATGTATCACATCTGTTGCATGAATTAACTACGGTGATCAAATTACTGATTTGCAGGGTTGATATTATGATCATGGTCTCCCGATCTCCAATTGCCTACTCCAATTAGTTGTCTAACTACATCGTTGAGTAGGGATAGTCATTCCTAATTGACGAACATTTATATTTTATCATGTTTTGTAACCAAGCTAGGTGTTTGTCCAGGCAACATTCCTAAACACAAATCAACTCAATTTAGTGGAAGATCAAGCTTTTTGTACCCTTTGGTCTATCTACCACAGTGTCTTCCGAGTTTAAGAGTAGAAAAGAGATTTATCTCTATGATGGCCAGTCAAAAAATACTAAAATAAGAACACAAAAGTAATTTAAAGTGATAAAAAATATTAATTCAAAATAATTGATGTTCACCAATTACCCATAGTTGCAGTCCCAGAACAAGGGTCTTTAACTACTAATGTCTAAGAAAAGAAGAAGAAGAAGAAGAAGAAGAAAAGAAGTCTAAAACGCATTGACGACTTTATACTTGATGCCCTATGATTGATCTCCCAAAATAATTATTCTCATGGCTATTTGGAGATGTAGAAAACCCTAACTAAAATAACTGAATCCAAAAAGTTGGGAATACAATACCAAACTGAATTTGTTTCCTTCCTAATTGTGCATCGCCCAACCGTCTAATTTCTCGTGGCTTTCCTTGATTGACATGTGACAGCAGTTTCATGTTGCAATTTTGTGAAATTTCAGTTGCACTTTATTTATTATAGATTATTATATTCATTTTAATCCATTCAGCTGACTACTTGATTTTTCTTCTTCAACCTTCCATCGTTAATATGTTTTAGCTCCAAACTTCTTCAACTTTATACCAATTTATTCCTAAAAATAAAATACAGTATTTAACAAAATTCATAAAATTCATGCTTAATAAGGGAAAATATGAACAATAAATGGAAGGCAAATAATGATAAGAAAATATATTTTTTGTCTCACATCAACACTCCACACTTAAACTTTTGTTCGTCCTCGAGCAAACATTAAAGATCATCTCAAATAATTAAACTAGGATTGTCATCACTTTTGGTTAACACATACAATTAGGGCTTATAAAAATTTGAAAATGCCAAGTACGATTCCCGCTCATTATGCAAGACATCAAAATACACAACGAGTCTCTAACCTTCTAACCTCAAGGAAGGACTTTTAACTCATCAAATTTAAGCTTGGTCCTCTACCCTCATCAAAGAAAGCTACTAAAACCACCTTTCCATCATGAAATAAGTTCCTCACTAAAAGAAATAGTGCACACACTAAATTCAAAAGATTGAATACAAATTAAGGACTTCATATCAAGAACAATTCTCACACCGATAAAGAAAATTCAAATGTATATAAAAAGAACTATATTATTTCCCATTATGTATATCTCCACTAATTAAGTATGCTCGAATAGAATTAAATAGGACTTTAACGAGTTGTAATGTAGGATAGGGGATGGGTAGGAAAACTATATAATAGTGACTTACACTTCCTTAAGCACTTTGCACTTCAAAACTTTTTTAACACATTATTTTATTTTCTATATGTTCAGCTCTCTCTTCAACAATTATTTCACAAGTAATTTTCATCATCTCAAGAATGCTTCAATCACTTTTCAAAGATTCTTTTTTCATAGGATTTTTTTTTATGTCACATTCTTTTGTTCTTTTTTTTTCTTTTCATCACATTCTTTCAAAGAGGACTTTTTAATCACTTTGTAACTATCATTGATTATTTTTTCATTCAACGATCCCTTTATCTTCAGAATTAACAATTAGAATAAGTCTATGTATAATGATCAAGGAAGTAAGGAGCAAAAACTAGGGATTCAACAAAATAGTGAAGGACAAAATATGACTACCAACAAAAGGCTACAGGCTCAAAAGGGCACTAGTGATATAATATCTGAAAAGGTTAAAATTTACAAGATAAATCAAAGAAAGTCTATTATAATCTCCTAAACAAAGCAACACTTTTTATTTTGTTTCAATAACATGCGGGGTAAGTTCTAGACTAAGATGCAAAATATGGAATAAGCAAATTTTCACCACACATGACATGAGTATCAATGAAGATGGATAAATTCCACTTATAAGAGAGACATGATCACAACAAACTACAAAATAAGATAAGCTATATACAAAGTTACAACCATGAGAGTGTCAATGAGTCTGCAGTTTCCTTATCAATCAAACATTCCAAAGAAAGTACTATTAAAAAAATTAGGCCCAACTAGAAAGTACCACACCACTCAAAAAGGTCTTTTATTTTCTGTCAAAAAATAAAAATAAAAATTTATTCCTAAAGAAAATAAAAGACACTTAGTTCAAAGGGACTATCCTTAGGAAAAGAACCAACCCATGATAAAAAAACTCAATAAAATAGTAAAAACTAGGAATTCATTCCCCCACCCCACACTTAAAAGTATGATATGTCCCCAAATCATCAAATAAAATTTAAAACAAGGGCTAGAAAAACATTTTTAGGCCTTTAGGCCTAGCTAGTAGCATATTCTCAAACTTCTCATGAAGGGTTGTACACACCCACACTTAAGCTCGAACATGATCTTTTGATTCCAATTTTTGGGTACACAGACTTCCCTTAACCTGCAAAAACAACACCAAAAAATTGAGACTAAAAGATAAAAGAAGAAGCTACACCAGAAATTGGGTTGCCTCCCTATAAGCGCCTAAGCGCCTAATTTAACATCATGACACGACACAAGTAAATGCACTACTTTTCTTTCCACTTTGAACTAATAAAGATAAAGGAACCAAGTAATAATGTCGCATGTTGCACTTCTTGGCCCTCAGGTGAGGAGTGTCTTTTTGTCTACGTGGACTAAAAAACTTTAGGATGTTGGGGCCTTGTTCCTCATCTATGCACTCATCCATTAATTCGAATGACTTGAATTTCATGTCACCATCTAAGCATAATATAAAAAAGTGTTTTGAATGAGATTCAAGATGCCTCAACTCCAAAGCAACATTATTTACAACGTTCTCATTTTTGTACTCTTTCTCAACATCGATATTAAGGAATAAGGTATAGTTGAATGGTTGAAATTCCTCTCTTTCTCCGCTAGTTGGTCATCATCCATGACAATTGGTAATTGAGCTTGAGACGCCTCAATATTTTTGTTCAAGTGACTCTCTAAGTCATGAATATCTAAGACAAATTGATGTTTTTCTTGTGTGAGCTCAACTCTTTCTTCAATTAGTTGGGTTGTCATGTATATTAGACCATCACAGATAGACTCTTGAAACTTTAGAAGTTGAGTTTGTTCTTATATCCAAGATTGGTTCACTATCTTTGTTTCTCCATAACTTTCTCCTTGTTGGGCTTCAATCTCTTCTAATTTAGCTTGGACTGTAATTTCTAATTGAATAGCATCAAGCTTATCCAACAGTTTCATGATTTTTTTATTGTTCTTCTACGCATTCAAATGTTTGTTCAATAATCATTGAATTAACTTTAATTTGTCCAGCATGTCCGTACTTTCCATAAATGGATTTACATTGTGCGCCACTTGTTTTGCATTCTCCACTTCATCGCCCCTGCCAACATCACAAATAACAGACGAATCATAATATGGTTTCAAGGGAAGAGAATAAGATTTAGGACAACATTCCAATGAATATATTGATGACCGCATACATGATATATACAATATATACAAGGATTTTTATAAGAATACTCATCACAGAATCATAATTTATCACATTCATCCATATCAATAAGTGTACCAAATTATTAAAAATAATCAATAATTAATTATTCATAGAAAAAAAACTAACAAAAAAATGAAAAAAAATCGAAAGAAAAAGTATAGCCTAGAATAATAATTAATTTTTAAGTCCTCGGAAGTGGCGCCAAAAACTTGTTGCTCCAAATGCACACACAATTGTACCCGATTGCGCAAGTAATATAGTGACCTTAAAAGAGTCCGATTATCAAACCCAAAGGACTTGTCAATTAACTATTTTACTAAATTATACTAGTCTAATTATTTATTTAAGAGTACAAAAAATGTTTGATTTTTATTTGTAAAGGAAAGAATGCATGAAATAAATAATAAAATTACTTACAATAGTTAGAAAATTCCAGGAGTGCAACATGTGTAGGGTTTCATGTATCATATCTCATGTATGAATTAACTACGGTTATCAAATTACTGATTTACAGGATTGGCTATATGATCATGTTCTCCCGTCCTCTAATCGCATACTCCAATTAGTTGTCTAACTACACCATTGAGCTGGGATTACATTCCTAATTGACAAGCATTTATATTTCATCATGTTTTATAACCAAGTGAGGTGTTCTTTCGGGCGTCACTCATAATCAGAAATCAACTTAATTTAACAGAAAATCAAGCTTTTTGTATCCTTTAGTCTATCTACCTTAGTGTCTCCCGAGTTCAAGATTAGACAAGAGATTTATCTCTATGATTGCCAATCAAGAAATACTAAAACAAGAACACAAAAGTAATTTAAAGTGATAACCAACATTAGTTCAACACAATCGATGTTTAACAATTACCCATACCCACAGCCCTAGAACATGGGGTCTTTAGCTACTAATGTCTAATAAAAGAAGAAGAAGACAAGAACCCTAAAAAGTATTGACAACTTTATACTTGATGCCCTATAATTGTTCTTCCAAAATAATTATTCTCCTGCGCTATTTATAGATGTAGAAAACCCTAAATAAAATAATTGCATCCAAAACAAACTGGGAATCTAAAGACGAAAATTTTTTATTTCTCGCTCAATTGTGTGTCGCCCAATCGGCTCACTTTAATTTCCTTTGGCTTTCCTTGATTGCCACGTGGTAGAAATTTTACGTTGCAAATTTGCACAATTTCACTTGCACTTTATTCATTATAGATTATTATATTCAATTTGATCCATTAAACTGCTTGTTTGATTTCCTTCTTCAACCTTCCATCTATAATTCATTTTAGCTTCAAACTTCTTCAACTTTACACCAATTTATTTCTAAAAATAAAATACACTATATTTTGAACAATTAAAATTAATGCTCAAAAAGGATAAATACAAATAACAAATGGGAGGAAAATAATGATAAGAAAATATATTTTCGGTCTCACATCAAATACCAAAGGAATGATGATCTATGTTATTACTGTGGAAAATTATGCCACAATAAACAAAATTGTCCAGAACTAAAACGAAGAAATAAAAATCCAAAGAGTCTTGGAGTTTGGAGTCAAGGAGAAACATCTCAAGATGATCACGATTAAACAGCCAACATCATGGCACTAGGGGAATCAAGTGGGAAAAGACCTTTTAACGGTTCAAATTGCAATAACTTATAGAATACTCTGGATATGGTTACTGACGAATTGCAGAAAGTTATTAATGAATACAATAAACTTTCTCAAGAAAAGACGGACTATAAAATTCTTCTAGAAACAAGTCAAATTAAAGTTGACTTGCTGGAAAAAGAACTGGAGGAAGTAAACATGTTGTTGAATAGTATTAGAAAGTCTCCTAATCACAGTTCTATCAGATCAAATAGATCTATCTTAAATGTCTCCCATAAATCCTCTTTTCATTATGCGGAAAACTCTATTAATATCATTTGTTTCACTTGCAGCGACGTTGGCCACAAATCTTTTTAGTGCAGGAAATTTTTCTCTAAAAAATGGATTTGGACACCAAAAGCCGTTAATTCTAACCCTCATGGATCCAAAAATACTTAGGTAACTAAAAGATATTAATTTGTTTGTCTTGGAGGAGTAAACCAAGAAAACCTACAAAAAAGGAATGTGGGTAATACGCAGTGAATGTTCTAGACATATGTGTAGAAATAAAAAAAACTTCAGAACTCTTAAAAAATTTGATGAAGGATTTGTAGGTTTGGAGACAATGCAAAAAGGAGAAGTAGTAGGAGCCAAATCAATCACTCTCAACTTATCATGCAATCTATCATAAGTATATCTTGTAGACAGACTCAAGCACAACTTGATCAACATAAATGAGCTATGCGATGTAAGATTCATTGTCTTGTTCAATACCACAAATTGTACCATCAGCTATCCGACTAAGGATATCACTATTGTTGAAGATCGTGTTGATAATATCTACGTTCTAAATATATTTATTTCTCTACACTCATCACATGTTCCACTGCTGTGTCAAAAGAATCTTTGTTATGGCATAGAAAACTTGGTCATACAAGCATGCATGCTCTTGAAAAACTATCCAGACTTGAACTAATCATCGGATTCCCAGAGTTAATATTTTAAAAGGATCATATATGTGATGCTTTTCAACTCAGTAAGCAAACTCATTCTTCATTGAATGTCAAGGATATTGCAAGTACATCTAAACCTTTGCAACTTCTCCATATGGATCTCTTTAGTCCCACTCGAACAACTAGTATTGGTGGTATGAAATATTCTTTCATCATTGTCAGTGATTTCTCAATATTCACCTGGTTCATATTCCTATCTTATGAAAATGATGATTTCACTGACTTTGAAGTGCTTTGTAGAAAAGTTCAATGAGAAGCAGGATATTTTATCTCTACAATTCACAGCTATTATGGTGGAGAATTTGAGAAAAAAACATTTTAGGATTTTTGTGATAAGAATGGTTTCACTCAAAACTTCTCATCTCCTAGATCACCACAACAAAATGGAGTGACAAAAAAGGAAAATCGCCCATTGTAGGACGCAACTAGAACCATGCTTCTTGATTGAAATCTTCCTGATCATTTCTGGGAAGACGTAGTAAGTACTGCATGTCATATTCTACCTTATAGACCAATACTAACTCTTTTTTAATGTAAACTATGAAGAGGTAAGAAGCCTAACATTAGATACTTTCATCCTTTAGGATGCAATGCTTTGTGCACAACAACGGTAAAACAAATCTGGTAAGTTTGGTCCAAGAAGCGATGAAGATATATTTTTAGGTTATGCACCTTTTAGTTGTGCCTTTCAATTTTTTAATAAAAGAACTTTAAGTGCTGAAGAATCTGTCCATGTTGTTTGTTATTACACTAATCCAAGAATGCAGGAAGTAGAAATTACTGATGATGAAACTATCCTTACTCTAAATACTGGATGTCTCATAAACATGTCTAACCAAGTAATATCAGAAGATTCGACTACTCCAAAATTAGAGCTGACTATCCCAACCGAAAAGATTGGCTTTTCTAGAGAATGGACACATAGCTCTAGCTATCCGAACGACTTGATCAAGGGTAAGAAAACCAATGCAATACATACTAGGGCATCATTGAAAAAACAAGCATCTATAGCAGTCCTCTCACAAATTTAGCCTAAACATATAAATGAGGCAATGAATGATGAATCATGGAGACAAGCAATGAAAGAAGAACTTGATTAGTTTGAAAGAAACCAAGAATGTACAGTTACTGAAAGACCAAAGAACCGTTCAATAATTGGAAACAAATAGGTCTTTCAAAATAAGCTAAATGAAGATGGAGAAGTTATTCGCAACAAAGCAAGATTAGTAACTCAAGGATATTCTCAATAGGAAGGTATTGATTACGATAAAACTTTATCTCCTTTAGCAAAGTTAGAATCCATTTGTATTCTTATTGCATATGCATCTTTTAAACGCTTCAAACCTTTTTAAATGGATGTAAAAAGCACTTTCTTGAATGGTATTATAAAAGAGGAAGTTTTTGTCAAACAAACCCATGGGTTTGAAAATCCTTCATGTCCTGATTATGTTTACAGACTTTCCAAAGCTCTGTATGGTCTCAAACAATATCCAAAAGCTTGGTATGAGATATTAAGTACCCTTTTTACTTCAAAATGTCATTCAACGGTGAAAAATTGATACAACACTTATTATACAAAAATCTGGTGTATACATTCTTATTGTTAAAATCTATGTTGATGATATTATGTTTTGAAATTCTAACCCCTCTATGTGTCAGAATTTTGCTAATCTTATGAAGAGTGAATTTGAAATGAGTCTAATGGGAGAACTTACATTCTTCGTTAGATTAAAAATCAAGCAGTCAACTGATGGAACGTTTATTAGTTAAACCAAATATACAAAGGAACTTTAAAAAAGTTCATTTTTGAAAAGGGAAAAGCTTTCGGATCTCCTATGAGTCCATCCACCTACCTTGAAACCGATGCACTAGGAAAATATGTATCATGACCCAAGCTTACACCCTAGACATGACCAGCACCCGAGTACCATTTATGGTCCCTAAGCAAACCCTCATTGTGGATGACTACAAGCGAAAGACTAACTCAAGCATACATAAACATCAAATTGAAAGAAACATTAAAAAAATAGTAAAATAAATCTCAAATCCCTCTAAATATACAGAGAAACATTAGTTTTACATAACATCTCAAACTGAAAGACTCTCCAAAACTGTCTATCTATGAAGCTTCTACTATACAAAGATGAGTGTTGGGACAAGACCCACGACTCCTCAAACGAACTACTACTTGAAACACATAAAAATGGACTCCTCCGAAAGCAAGGAGACCTCACTTGAAAGCTGACGAGTGGATGGAGTGATCTCAATAGACTCTTATTGAGGTACCTAAGAACCTGTATCTGCATCGTTAAAAAATGCAGGTCGAACGACATCGGTACATTTAACTCTATTTTGGAGATTCTCGAATCGACAACCATTACTATGAGCTACATGATGATACAACGTCTCGTCCACACGGTCAAAACTGTCCTATACCTTGCTGGAGTATAATACCTCAACTAAGTAGATCCACTAAGCTCTATTTGTAGCCACTTATGATTCATGTAAAAAGTATGATTTTGTACCCATGTTAGCATATATGATTTATGAGTAATGTGAGTTTTCTGAACTCATCCTCATATGGTGCTCAATACTACTCTCAATAATATATACTCATGCTCAATGTTTAAAAACATACTCTTCCCTCCTGGTTTGAGATAATTTCTGAAACTATCCTCTTAAAAAGAGGTATTTGCTCTTGAAATATCCTTGAACTGATAACTCATTTAGAAATCAAAGTTTCTCGATTATCAATGTAAAAACTGATACTTTTGAGAATTCTTAGTTGTTATACTCTTAATCAATTCATACTTGAAAACTATTACTCAAAAATATATCAACATCATATTGAGATATAATAATTGATTACTCGAAAAGTCATACAGCATAAACATTGCATAATTAGATACCATACTCCTTAACATTAGTGTCATACTCAATTTTCATATTACTCATATTTTAGAAATTCTTTCTCAAAAATCATCTTTACTTCATCAAAAAACTAGGTTTAAAACTCAAGTAGTGTTGGATTTAAAAAGCTTCTCAAGATTTATGACACAATTCATATGGTTAATGTGGAATTCTAGACATAACGACTCAACTTAGGGATCTTAATGACAATATGAAAAATTAGTACTCAAAACTCAAGAACTAAGAACCCAACGATACTACTCATCTAAAAAATACTCAATTCATAGGGTTCATGCTGAAATATAGACATGAACAACTCAACTCAAGAATCTTAATGGATAACATATAACAATTCAATAATTAGGAATTTCAAAAAGAATAAAAAACTCAAGAACTCAAATCAACTCATCTCAAGAATACTCGAATATAGGGATAAATTCATAGATTACTCTTTTACTCATTTGAAAGTAGATGTAGGTTGTTATGGAGAACTAGTCCAACACTATGATAGCCTTACATAGCTGTAAGAATAAGGTTCTTGAATAATCTTGAATAAAAACTTGATTAGAAGCCTTGAAACCTAGCTTGAAGGTAAACAATCAAGAAAACCTTTCTGGAGATTCTTGAATTAGTTTCTTGAAATCTCTTGAAGAAGAATCTTGTTTAAGATTGTAAGAATCTTGAATGGAGTCCTCTACTTTGATTTTTCCTTAGGGTTTTGCCTTAGGGTTTGAGAGAGAAGAGAATGATGGATTAAGAGATGAAAATCTGATTGTTTTGAGTCTTTAATTAGTCAAGAAATTCGTGTAGGGTTTTCTTAGATGTAAAAAGATAAAAATGACCCTTTTTAATGTTTTCCCGCCAGCTAATTCGTCACTGCACTCTATCATGTTATAAAATGGTCATAACCTTTTACTCAAAATTCAGATTGTTGCGAAATTTGTGGCATTGGAAAGAAGATTCATATACCTCTATTTTGATTTGTTATGGTCCACGTAACTATATATAATTTAATAGATATGGTCATGTGAAGTTGACCCAAAGAGAATCTTACATCAAAACTTAATCGGTAAGGAAACTTTCAAATCAACTTTGTGCTAAGAGTTTATACTGACCTTAATTAACATCCAAAATCATTCCCACACTAAATAATTTACAATTACACGTATGGTAAATTTAAGAATCATCCGATACAACCTTAATGTAAATGAAGAATAGTTCGGGTCTTAACTTAGAAATTTTTGGCGTGTTACAATATCTCCCCCATGGGACCATTCGTCCTCGAATGATGTTTAAACTGGCGATAGAGGGAAAGGAGTTACTCTTACTATCTTTGTGACCTTTGAACTTCCCTACTAACATAGACGAAACTGAATCATACTAAGAGTTTGGAACTGTCTATAGCATATAAGTCTAGAACGATATTGTTTTGAACATAGTCATGCTCTATCTAAAGTTCACATGAATCAAAGAAATCTTGGAATGAAGTAAGAATAAGACTATTATGCCTTAAAAAATACAACTATTAGCTTTCAAGCCTAGCAACACCTCTAAGCCATTCCCTTCTTTGTGAACACCCCACCCTATTAGCTGTAACTCATAACTCCTACAAGGATTTAAGACTACTGTTACAAAGGTCTAAGTTATGTCTGCTTTTATTATGTTCAAGATTAATCTCTAAATCACAAGATGCTAAATATACTTATCTAAACCACAAGATTCAGGTTCTATACCTCTATATGGAATCTCATCCTAAGAATACTTCTCCTTATAGCTGCCTTGAACCAACCTTGAGCCCATATCAAGAAACATCTAATGCATCATGCATTCATCCACACACTACAAACACCACAGTCAAGCCTAGTACTATAACCACCCCATGAACTCATACTAACTATTCCTTGTAAGAATTTCTCATTCTCTCGTCACTTCTACCAACTTAAATTTCATGCAATATTACCAGGATACTAACTTATTACTTATCGCTAAACCTTATCTCCTTCTTCCTCCACATTTATAACTTTAGATGGAATAAACACACCAATACTATCACAATAAGAAATAGAAATCCTCTTCTATATCCTTTACACAACTACTATCAACAGCACCACTCTCAAAACTAAAAAGGATTACTGAAAGAGATTTAGGGCAAAAGATCATAAGCATGATTCGTTCGAGATATCTGATATAGGAATATGCTTGACATAAAATTATGTTACTAGCCATTGAGAGTAAATCATGAATTTGTTATACTGAACATACTATGAGACATGAGTGATTATATGAATAGGTTCATATATGATATTCATAACTTTATGAATAAGATTGTGACCAATGGGCTACAGTATTTGCTCCTCATTCTGTGAACAGAGGGTAGATGTGAATCTCTCTGAAGTGTATGATCATAGGCCATAGACACAATTTTGATATTAGGAATATCAACAATATGTTGTAACGGCTAAACTTTGAGGAATACACTAGAGTATGAATGAATCGATATATCACTCTAACTCTTTTTGAACACATCAGTATGTGATTGTTACCACTTGAGATATGTGAGTTGTCTGAACTTCTCCCCATATCGGTGCTCAATACTACTCCCAATAATATTACTCATGCTCAATGTTTAAAAACATAGTCTTCCTCTGGTTTGAGATAATTTCTCAAACTATCCTCTTAAAATAGATAACTGTTCTTGAAATATATTTGAACTCATAACTCATTTATAAATCAAAGTTTCTCTTTTATCAATAGAAAAACTGATACCTTTGGGAATACTTAGTTCTCTTATACTCTAACTCAATTCATACTTGAAAAATCTTTCTCAAAAATATGTCAACATCATAATGTTATATGATTATCGATGACTCGGGAAGTCATACTGCATAAACCTTGATGGCATAACTAGATATCATACTGCTTAAACATTGTGCCGTACTTGATTGTCATACTAATCATGTTTTAGAAATTCTTTCTCAAAAATCATCTTTACTTCCTCAAAAACTCAGTTTAAAACTCAAGTATTGGCTTTAAAAAGCTTCTCAAGATTTATAAGTCAATTCATATGGTTCATATGGAATTATGAACATAAACGACTCAACTCAGGGATCTTAATAGCAATATGGGAACTCAGTACTCAAAACTCAAGAACTAAGAACTCCACGGTACTACTCATCTAAAAAAATACTCATTTTCCTAAGTTTTATGCTAAAAAATAGACATGAACGAATCAACTCATGAATCTTAATGAACAACATATATCAATTAAATAATTAAAAGAAGAATCTGAAACTCAAGAACTCAAAATCAACTCATCTTAAGAATACTCAAATCTAGGGATATAATTTAGATTACTCTTGTATGTATTTGAAAGTAAATGTAGGGCGTGAGGACGAAGTATTCCAACACTATGATAGTCTTACATGCCTGGAAGAACAAAGATCTTGAATAGGAAATTGATCAGAATCCTTTAAACCCTAGCTTGAAGGTAAACAATTAAGAAAACCCTTTCTTGATATTCTTAAATTAGTTTCTTGAAATCTCTTTAAGAAGATAATGATGGATTAAGAGATGAAAATCTGATTGTTTTGGGTCTTTAATTAGTCAAGAAATTCATTTAGGATTTTCTTAGTGGTAAAAAGACAAAGGCGACCCTTTTTAAAGTCTTCTCGTCATCTAATTCGTCACTACATCGTAATCAGGTTACTAAAATGGTCATATTTTTTTACTCAAAACTAGATTCTGCGAAATTGATGATGTTGGAAAGAAGATTCAAATACCTTTAATTTGATAGTTAAGGTCCATGTAACTCTATATATTTTAAGTGACATAGTCGTTTGGAGTTGACGCAAAGAGAATCTTACATCAAAACTTAATCGGTAAGGAAACTTTCAACTCAACTTTGTGCTAGGAGTTTCTAGTAACCTTAATTAATATCAAAAATTATTCTCACACTAAAGAATTTACCTTTACACATATGGTCAATTTAAGAATCACCCGATATGACCTTACATGTAAATGAAGAATAGTTCAAGTCTTTACTTAGAAATTCTTGAGATGTTACAAGATGTAGATGAGAAAATGTATCATGGAATAGTCGGGTCACTACTGTATCTCATCGCAAGTCGAGCAGATATCATGTACAATGTATGAAAGTGTGCATGCTTTCAATCTGCTCCAAAGGAATCATATCTCACTACAATAAAGCGAATTATTGGCTATTTGATTGGAAACACTAAATTAGGTCTATGGTATCCTCACTTCTCTCACTTGTATTTAATTGGATACTCAGACGTTGATTTTACAGGTGATCAAAATGATCGCAAAAGTACCAGTGGAACTTATCAAATTTTAGGACAATCTTTGATCTCATGGCACAAAAAAAAACCTCTGTTGCACTCTCTACTACTAAATCTGAATATCTAGTAGTGGAAAGTTGTGGTACTCAATTATTATGAATGATGCATCAATTATTTGATTATGATCTCTCTTATGAAGTGATTCCTACTTTTTGCAATAATACCAATGCCTTTAGCATTTTTAAATATATTGTGCATCATTCTAGAGCTAAGCATATTGATTTCAAACATCATTTTATTAGAGATAATGTTGAAAATGGGGATTTCTCTCTAGAATTCGTTGATTCACAAAATCAGTTAGCTGACATTTTTACAAAACCTCTGCTTGAGGAAAGATTTCATTTTCGTCGAAATTGCATGGGTATTACTTGTTTTAATAAATGTTATTTTTTTCCTTTTATGTGTTAACGTTTTTTTTCACATTTCCTGCCTTTAGTTATTACCTATATCGCCCTTTTTTCTTCTCCATAACTCCAATCTTTTCACTTTCTTTGAGACGTGTCCCCTTCCTTTCTGACTCTTCTCTCTCAGTCTCATTTTCTTAAAAATCCTTTAGTTTTCTCCCCTATCCTTATTTATCTCCTCTCTTTGTTTTGTTCTCTCATCCAATATGCCTAGAACTCTCTCCATGGTCTCTCTCAAGAACTCAACTTCTTCAAGCTTTGATGAAGTGAACATCTTATCCCTCTTTTCTGATTCCTCTGATGAATTGCTCGTTTCTCCTACCTCTTCAGTCAAAAGTAAAGCTTTTTCTTCCAAGAAGAAGAGCCTAAAGAAACCTCGTCCTAATACATCAGGATCTCTATCTCGTGAAGATGTGTAAAGATTTTAGGGAATCGAACATAAGAACAAGTATGACAGCTTCAAAACTCAACCTATCAGTCCTGGCCGCATTATCAATCTTAGTCTGTTGAGGGGCTCTCAATGTTCGATAGGTTCGTTTCTCAAGGCTCAAAAATTCTCTTTTTTGTTTAGTATGTGTGGGTAGAAGTTATTTGACTCTTCTATGCAAATCTCCGCATCTCTTCTAATAATGGTGAGGCAGAAACCCTCGTTATGAAAAATCATATTATAATCAATGAACTGTTGTTTGAAGATGTGTTTTGTACTAAGTTTTCTGGCGTGATTTCGTATATGAACGGAACTTGGCCTGATGATTTTGAGGTCTCTCTGGAAGGTGCCAAAAGAGTTGGGGATGACACAGACTCTAACTTATCTGATTTTGGGCCTCTGTCTCTTTGTTTTGAACATCGTAATTTGTCACATATTGTAGCCACCACTCGTATTCCTAGGAGAGGATCTTTGAGTAGTATTTCTACTCGAGACGTGTTTGTTCTCTACTGTTTACTCAAGAAACACAACATCAACTAGGCGATTAGGTTCAAAGAATACAGGCTAGAAAGTATTGAAGACCCTAATGCCTCTGCAAATCTACCATATAGATTACTCATCTCGCGCATCCTGGTGGATCGTCTCATGGATATCTCAATGTTTACACATGTTGTTTTTGATGCTACTTATAATTCTCGTACTTTCTCTAGTATGGGGTATGTATAGGTGGGAATAAATGGGTGAAAAGGGATTCTGTTAAAGCAAGAGTTGAAGCTGTCAAACCCTCAAAGATCTCTACGGAGTCGACTTCCCTCCTGATGCAGGACAATGAGAAACTCAAAACTTGCATTCTGGCAGTGGAACATGGTTTGAAGAATCTTCATGATGCGGTTGAAAAGGTATTTTGCCCTCAAAAGGATACTAGCATTGACGTTGGTAAGTTGCTTATTGCTATGACTGCATAAAACAGGAAAGAATCTTCAAATTGACAAGTTGATTCAACAAGTTGACTCTCTAAAAAGTGGAGTCATCTCTTCAAACAATGAACTTGTTGTCCACGCCTCTTACTCCATTCTTTCTAGAGCGCTCCTACAATTCCTTTTGTGTAAAGATCATCAACACCCACAAGTACTTTTTGGGCGATCGTTGAATATCTAACCTTGGATCATTTATTTTTTGTCTACTGCTACTTTTGAACTAATCTTTAAACTGAGGGTTTGTCCCTACTTCTATCTACTTTTTGGATTGCTTATTGAGGACTCTTTCTCCTCCTAATTATTACTCTGTTATTATTTGTTGCTACCTTGGTTTGGCCTTATCCTGTGTCTTCCTATTTTTTTTTATTTTTTTTTTTGACTATGCCAAAGGGGGAGATTTGTTCCCACAATTTTCATAAAGACAGGGGGAGCTTCAACAAACCATAAAGGCATGGGAAGCTACAAATTAAAGTGGAATCTACAACAAGACACTCCAGGGAAAATGGGGAAGCTCCATTATATTAAATTGTGAATTAATTGTCATCATCAAAAATGGGAGATTGTTAACCTCATTAAACCAGCTAAATTAGATAAACGACTCTTAAAAAATATATGTACCCTTTGTAGGAAAAAAATTCAAAAAGAAAAGGAGTCAAGCATGCACAATCTGATATCCAACGGAAGATAGGAAAACCACAATTAGAGGAATTACAAATCAATTCAAGATACCTCAATCCCAGAAACATTTCGATTAAGCATGGACAGTCATCAGAAATCCAACCAAGAATCAAGGAAGCTATCAAGAGAAGGAAGAGATTCAAATCAAGTTGGGATTCGAGAAGATCATCCTAAGAAGGAAGGAGTGACCATGAACATATCCAATATGGACATGAATCAACAAATCACCTCAATCAAGGAAGGTCTGATTATGCACATATTTAATATGGACGTGAACCAGCAAATCACTTCAATCAAGGAATCTGTCAATATTCGTGATTGATAGAAACACCCTTGGGTTTTTTCATACAAGAGCAAGCAACCCACCTATCTATATAAACCTCCTTGGTCATAGTTGTGAAATACACACTTCACTTGAACTTGTATTATTGTCTTCTTTTATCTTTTATAAAAGCATTATATGCTCTTAAGTAAACAACTGAAAAAGGAAAGAGAAAGAAAGATCAAAGTGTAGGTTATACAAGTAGAGGTTGTGTCAAAGTAGAAAGGTCGTATATGTATATCATACAGGGCTCCAAATCGAACTACTTTGTAAACACCAAGGTCTCAACAAGCTCTTAAGGAAGCCCTTGAAACCCAAGGGGATTGGAGTATAATATTCTCCGAGTCCTTTATTTACCATTGTTATATACTATTAAACTAATTTGCAGGTGAGTCGACTAAAGGAACTTTTAATTTGTTATGTGGTTGTAGCTATTAATGATTGTTGAACATCATTTTTATGGATGAATTTGGTTATTATATGAATTATTATTCTTGATTTAGTATTTTGATGCCAGGACACCGATAAAATAAATACATTGTCTACTCTTTAACTCGAAAGACGAATAGGTAGATAGAACAGAGAATATAAGGAGTGTGATCTTTTATTGAATACCACTTGTTTAGATTTGTGTTCAGTGTTGACGAAACAAGATGAAAAATAAATATTCAACACTTGAGTCTGTCGATTTCCGCTGAACGATGTAGTTAGACGGTCAACTTGTGTAGGTGATTAGAGATCGAGAGATCATGATCATAATATCAACCCTTTAAATCAATAATTTGATAACCTTATGAAATCCATGAAAAAGAAGTGATGTATGAATTCTTAGTATGTTGTATCCCTGGAATTGCCTCAATCATGGTAGGTTGATCTATTATTAAGTTATTGCATTTTTTTGTTTACAAATAAAAATTGAATTCTTTTGGCACTTTTGAATAATTACTTAGACTAGTATAATTTAGTAAAATAGTTAATCGACGAATGCTTTAGGTTTGATAATTCGGCTCTTTTAGAGCCACTGTATTACTTGCGCGACCGCATACCCTCCTGTGTGCATTCGGAAGCAAGAATTAACTACCGAACGACAAAAGAAAATATAATTCTTTTTAATATTTTGTTTATTTCAATAGGACAATTTTTCTTTGGGGATAACTAATTACATATTTGGAAAACCTTATCGAAAAAAATATTTAAAAGTCCAACCAACTTTTATTAAAAAAAAACTAAGAAAAATCGAGACCATTTTATTTGATTTGATTTGATTTACATATTTTTAAAAATTAGTTGGTTTAACTTGATAAATGAAAATTTTGAACCAAAACTATACGTACCAGTTACCACCCCTAATTATATAGTCTATTACAGCATTCGAAAACCCAAGAGACCAATCATATAAACACAAATTATTATCTACTCCTTATTAGAAGTAGGACTTGAGGATACGAACACGGCAATTGCACATTGTACCACAAGTATTGGAAATGGTTGGGCCCATCTGTGATAAATATTTGAGTTATATTATTAACACGTGTATTGCTTTTTATGTTTTAAGAAACACGCGTGCTACTTACTATCTATGTTCGTCTTCCTTACTGGAACATTAACAAAAACCTACACGGTCTCCTCTTTCATTCCTTCTTTCTTTTCCACTTTCATTTTCTTTCGGTTTCTATTTATTTAGAAAATTGATTTCATGTTTAAACTTTCTCCAACTGTTATGGTACGTTTTCTTGCGAGAATTTCGGTGGAGAATTTAGATTTCTTTGATTATTTATTTTTGTTTTGTTTTGATTTTACATTCGATTGGCTTAATTTTTCTTTCAATCTTGCCGATTGATTTGATATTTTCTTGCATGACATAATTTAGAGTTCAAATGCCGCGTTGTTCCTTCTTCTACTTCTCCTCTCCGACTTACCTATTTACGAGTTTGTATATCAATTTTATTTTTTCTTAAAAATCTATTATTGAAATTTTGTGTTTCCACTTTGTTCTGGATATGGGTAATTTTAATTTAATGATTTCTCATATTCAGGACCTTGCATTTACTTAGAGGAGAAGGGAGAATTACAAATATGCAGGATGGACCATAGGAAACTTCATATTAAAAACTCTACCAATTTTTCTAAGAAACTGTCATATTGATATATCCAGGTACACCGACCTTAATTCTATCAAATCAAACCAAGAAAATATCCTTGTGTCTGATTTAAGTAGATATTGTAACACTAAAAAATCTATCAATACCGACTTAAAATGTCCAGATTAGGTAGAGATTGTAACCCTAAAATTTCTCATTGGGTGAGTTTCACTTTTAATATTTTACTATTGTTAAGACTAATCTTTAGCTTTTCTTATCAATTATTAAATGCAAACTTATTTATGGACTATGATCCCTTATACCTGAAGCTAGCACACTTTTGTTAAACTTGAAGATGTATGTTAGTCCCTTCGATTGAGTGTGCCTATGGCTAATAGTAAATACATTTTGAGGGATACAAATGGTTTGATGAAAAGTTAGTGCGATTACACCTTACACTTTAGGTTGCTTTTGGTAGAACCAATTGTTGTTGTGTTCGTCCCACTGAGTATATTGTCGACTTGTTGTTGTTGAGCTTATTACATCATTCATATATTATGATTGTCGTTTATCTTGACGGTTTTGTAAATAGTATTGTAATCTCTCCTTAAGTTGTCACCCTCACCCAATTCATGAAATTTTGATTAATGAATTCTTGACATTTTGCTATGTCTAATGTCATATTTTGTTATAGTTTCAGGTAACATAAAGGACATACGCCCCTTATAAACTTTGCTTGGCTGGAGTATCACGTGTGGTAAAATTCTTTTGCATAGACTTCCAAAAATCAACAAGTCCACAATCACAAATTGTGTGACTGACTAAGGTGATATCTTATATAGAGTATAGAATTATAGATGTTTTGACATTAAAAACTAGATTAAAATTATTTTGATGAGTGGTGGTTGACTTATACGTGAAATATATCCAATATAGTATATATGTGGCCATAAAAATGTTTTCTCATAAAAAAATGGCTTTTCAGGATGTTATGTTTGGTTTGTTCTCGAATACGAGGAATTGTTCTCTGTCATTAGTGAAAAGCACCTCATTGTAGAGAGTTAAACTAACTCTAAAGATTTAATTCACTAGCAGGGGAAATAAAAGAGGTCTACGAACCGCATTTCATATTGGCCATAGACCGCTTGCACTTGCTATTTCAGGGGACGAGAGAGCTTTAGATGAACCACTTTTGTATGGTGATACTTCACGACATCTTGGGTCAGTTGTAAAGCAATTTGGTCCACCTAATTTACAACTTCAATTGACCGATTACAAGGTCACTATTGAATAAACACGTGTGCTGGACTCCTCCTTTAGCGGATCACACGTGTAACAGTTTAGAGTAACATATAATAGTAACTCACTGTAATTTCTTTCTCTCCTTTATTACGTCAAACTATTATTACTCAAATAGTTCTTTAGCTTTCCTCTATAATCTTTCAGCATTTAACCCATATGTTTTGCTGACTTTTTTTGGTCTTTGTTCTCCACTCTTTCGGATTATTTTTATTTATTGATGTTCTTCCTCTACTATATAAAAGTTGAAAAATCTGTGTTGTGAGGTTCTCCTTCTTCTCTTGCTTGTTCTCTGATTTTTTCCTCTTTTCAGTATGTTTGATGCTACTTTTTAACTTTGTGAAGTGTTGCATGTATAACAGCATATTCGGTTTATAGTTTCATTTACTAATTTGAATATTTTATTTGGGATTTTATATCGGGGTTCTGAGGGTGAAATCAACCTCTCATTTGTAGATGGAACGAACTATCTAAAAGTTTCAAATGCAAATAAAAGTTATTTGGAGTTTGAAGTGGAAGAGAAGGGAAGGACGGTAATGAAACTGTTATACTGATCTAGCATAGTTCATATCGAGAGGTAAGGACCGAAATTTTACTTGTTGGAAAAATTATAAAAGAAATTGCGGTTAATCAATTGAGTTCTCTTCCTCTCTTGCATTGTGGCCATATGTTTTTGCTAATTTGTGTATGAAAAAAGAAAATGTAAAAAGATTCTTTTTTGTGATCATTTTTTCTATATGAGTTGGCCAATTGGAGAATTTTATAATTGAGAATTTGAATGTAATTTGGAGTTTGGTAGAAAGGATAATGGCTTAACTAATTATGCAAGGAAATTTACTTTTCGAATGAGGTATGCCTTTCTCCACATGATGTAATACTTGGGATGATTGCTCAGAGATAACAATTATAAAAATGACACTCAAACTATACGTTGTTTCATGTATGCTTTGTCTTCTAAAGTTGCAAGACACGAACTAAGTATTTATTTCACTTTGTGAAGTTTCACTCCATAATGAAAAGCTAACAATGAATGGAGAGGTTCCTATCCCGTGTTTTAGATATATTTCATGCTTGATTTGTGTCCTTGAGCTATGGGATTGTTTATATTTTTACGAACTTTTATTAAATGAATTTGCAGAACACTAGATACATTTTATAAATATTCTTATTGGATGATCTTTGTAAAACTCCCAAGATCTTTCTCTTTGTTGTTGAGTCATTCAAAATTTGCTTGTAATGTAATCACTTTGAGCACGATAAGAAAGGAATATAACTTTGCATATACACTACATGAAAATGTCGTTACAAGTATCTTTTTATTTAGTTTCTTAAGATTATAAACTGGGTAGTACAGTTCCTGTGTTAGAGTTTGAATTTCAGCGAGATGGGGAGTACTCTAATTTTGTTCCAATTGATAATTCTTTTGTTAATTGGAAACGCTAAAGGAGTAGCGATTTACTAATTTCAGTGTTATTATCATCGTCAAGTTGCAAGTTAAACTTGTAATAAGGGTTTGACTTAATCCAGATGAGGGCATTGCATTTGAGCCAATTTTACAAACTGTTGGTGAGTTATTTCATGATCAATTGATTGATGGAAGGGCCACTATATTCTAGCAAACATATACTTCATAGAACATTTCTATCAACTTACCTAAAACAATACCCATATTCTGGTATTTACAAAGTAAGACCTGAATTCATGTTCAACTACATTATTTGTTTGGATTAGACAAACTTCAAGGCCCCTTTAGAAGACTGAAGTTTAATTGGTATTAGACATGAACTTTTGGGCCAAGATACAAACAATTTGGATTCTAGGCATATTGGTGCAAATAGCTGAAGGTGTAGCACATGCATTTTAGCATAGGATGACTTAATCCGAGGTTGGTTATAAGAATTGTTTAATAAGAAGATATTTATAAGATTTATAGGCAACTTCTGTAGTACAAATGTACAATTGCAGTCTGCTAAAACTACATGCATGAGTGAAAGTTGAGCCTCTTAGATTGACATGCTTGCTAGATGAAAGTCATAATATAAGAATAGATAAGGACGTGCGGTTATATAACATTAGAAATGCTTAAATCTAACAGAAGGTATAGGTTGAACACATAATAAAATGACATCTCTTTTAAGGACATTCAATGAAAAATATAAGAGGATTCAGTATGAAAATGTCATTTCAGATCTCTAATGATTCTACTGTACTTAATCGTCTAACATTTGAAAGTCAATGTATGATGATGGACACATAAAGAGACTTGCCAATGACCACATTAGTTTAGGAGCTATCTTAAGAGGGGAAGGGGTAGAGGGTAGAAAAATTTCGCTACAGCGTTGGTCACTTTAGTGTTATTTGTGTACGACTCCAGATTATTACAGTATAGGTTTTTTTTTAAAGTTAAATCGGGCATTGCTCTTTTAGAATACAAAATTGGACATAAAACAAAAGACATGGGCCCAAAGAAACCTACATCCAACTCTACACTCTGAATAAGAAACAAAACTAAATCTGCAGTAAAAAGATAATAACAGAGGAATCGATGGTCGGAACACCATTAGTGTAGTTGTGGTAGAAATTAAACTTTTATTATTCTTCTTAGATTCGGAAAGTCTTAGTTGTCTATTTCCATGTATATTTTATAGATTTTTCTTTCTTTTTCATTTATTATTAGGGAAAGAAAAGATAATGTTACCAGCTAAATATATATGATCGAGGTTTAAGATTTTTTCTTTTGTACAAAAGTAGACAGCTTTCCTTTCTGAAGCAAATCTTTACTATTATTCAAATTCATCTTCAGCCTTTGAATTTCATTCGGATAGTGTAGTATAATTGTGTGACTTGAGAAACATCCATTTGCAGGGGGTTCTTAGCTTCATAATAATGCTAACTAACATAGTTACTTAAAAAGAAAAAAAAGGTGAAGCTAACTTTGATATTTCATGAATATGTCAGCATATGTTTGTTTCTCTGTTGGAAAGTAGGAAAAAGAAATATCTTAGATAACTATATAGCAGATTCAGATTCAATCAGCAAGTCACATGGTTTTGAACACTTAAACTTGTGATACAAATAATTGTTCGCTTTCCTTATTGTTTAAGAAAAAGGCAGTGGAAAAATAATTATAAATTGATATAAACCTGTCGTTCTTATTTTTTTAGTAGGAAGGACGCTATCAAGCCTTTCTATATATTTGTTTAAGAAGTATATCGACATACATTTTACTTGAATGAAAAATATGTTTGTTATCCAGTTTAGGTCATTTACGGTTTGAGTTGGTGGGGTTGCTCCACATAAGCCTGTTGATTGTGTAAGTCATCTAAATCAATTTTCTAAACTGAATAAACTAATGAAGATATCAGTCGCAGAGTAAATTATTCTTATCCTTCCAAGAAAGAAATTCCATAACTATCTTAGAAAGAAATTCATTTTAATTCTCAAGGCGTGCATTTGATATTTTTTTCTCACATATAAATAGATATTCGAGGCTTATATACATTTCTCTCTTATTTCTAAATCAGCAACAAAAAAAAGGATATCATAGCATATTACAGTATGGAGTAATACTTATTTAAATAGCTATGGCTGAGAATTTTTTGTATGATTTTTAAGGTAAGTGTTGAAATTTGTTCTAGAGAAAAGATTGCAAGATGGAAGGAAATTTTTAAATGATAGATGCAGATATTAGTGGATGTATTATGTTGGAAGAACTGAAAAGGAGTTTTGAAAGAGTCGCTGCCAAGCAAACGGAATCAAAAATAGATAATTGGATGTAAATCGTAAGTGCTGCTTATTAACTTGATGTTTGAAGCCTACTTTGAAACCTCACGGGTCGCTGAGGTCTCCATTAGGTAGGCGTACTGGAAATGAGCTTGCATCAACTTTAGAAATATTTTATGTTTCTACAATTTCAAGTTTGTAACTATAACGTAAGGTACCTAAAACACTTTTAATTTGTATATGTCATCATAATTCAATTAATGACAATAATAAAATAATAATGTTCTCAATAGGTATTCGCCAACTTTCTACTGAGAACTTTACCTATATTTTGATAACCACAGTACTATGTTGGGCCCGTGCATCGCACGGGCTTGCCCATCTAGTTTCACTAAATATTTAAGTGTGTTAAGTTTATTTAAAAACTAGATATCGTATTTGAAACAAAGAAAGAATGGGAGATCGTCTGACATTTTTTATACAAGTATAATCATATGGGAAAATTTTCAAAATGTCAAAATTTTAACATTTAAGAGGGCTCATTAGCAACACTTTTAATATTTAGTAAAAATGTCAAAATTTTAATTTGTTATGTATCTTATTTATGTTTTTATTATTTATTTTTATTTAAAGAATATAATTTTTTAATAACAAAAGGGAGAAAATCAAGGGAGAGAATATTTAAAAAAAGGTGAAGATTACTTAATTTTCTCATCAGTTTCATTTTCAAATAAAACTCAAACTTTGTTCTTTTTTTCTCTCTCCAGAATCTTAACCTTTTTTTTTATTAGTTTGTATTCATTCCAATAGTTATGCCAAATGAATTTATAGTTATTTAAGAAACATATTGTATTCATATATTTTTTTCATGTGTATTTATTCGAAAATCTTGTATTTCGTATTCATTTCAATATGTATTTTATTTGCATTTCTATTTATTCTAGTTTTTATTTAGAATATTATATAATAATATATAAAATACAAAAAAAATAGTATGATGAAAAAGTGAGATAATATTTTTTAGAAAAGGAACATATCACTTAAAATTCTCATCATTTATAATTTCAAAAAAAATTCCTTTTTCATTCTATTAGATCAATTTTCCTTTGTTATGTTTTCATTATAATTGTATACCAATATTTTTTTACATTTTATGTGCTCACTTTACCATTCAAATTAAAATTGATTTTTTTTCTTTCAAACTATAAATTGTATTTTGGTGATCAAAATTGTATTACTTGATTGTCATATATATATACACGTACCTCAATATATATAAATATGATTTATGAAAGGGTACAAGATTTTTGGGGGAAAATAGCATACTTGGTGAAAATAATAAATCTGTTGAGGAATGATATAATATTCTAAAAAAATAAATACAAATTGACTATGATAAGAATACAAGATTCTTGAAAACAGATAGCTTACATAGTAAAATAATATAATCAGGATACAATATTTTTAAAAAATAAAAATTAACTGTTGAAAAACAGGATACATATATGTTTAAGAAATATAAATTTATATGAGATAGCATACATAGTGAAAATGATATAATATTTATACAATATTCTAAAAAAATACAAATTCATATGAGATACGTATTTGAATGACTACAAATAAATAAAAAATACAATGTTCTTAATAAAAATACAAATGATGAGTAAAAGAAAAATAATTGACAAACAAAAATTAATATGAATATTATTCTAATATGAATACATTTTCGCAACCTTCTTCTTCGACTCTCTCTTTCTTGTTCATCTGCTATGTTCCTTTTTTCAAATTCTTTTCACCAAATTCAAATCTGAATTTGTGAATTAATAACCCTATAAGCAAAATTCGAAATTATTAAATATTAATATACAAAAAAAATCAAACAATATATTATGCATGAATTCTTATGTGGATTACTACAAAGTACAATCTACTAAATCTCAAATATGAAAACAAAATCATAAAAAATAGTGTTTCAAATACTAAAATTTCGAAATGCATAAATATTTGATTAGTATGTTAACAAACTCATATAAAAATAAAAAAATGACGAAAAATTTGTAATACATATAATCCAAAATTCAACATAATTTTTTATTTCGAAAACAAAATCTCATGAAATCTCGCTAAATAAATGATGATTTCGAAAATACCTTTATGTATTGAGAGATTTCTTGAATTAATCGATAGATCTGAATAAATTGGTATGAACTTGAATAATTAGTTCTTCTTCAACAATGAGAGAGAGAGAATAATGGTGAAAATGGTAAAAGAGAAAAAAAAATTGAAAATCTTAAAGATGAAATAAATTTAATGATATTAAAGTCTAGAAGAAGTCTAAATGATATTTCTCAAAACAATCCAACATTAAATATATTCACTACCCATTTAGACTTCTTCTAGACTTTAATATCATTAAATTTATTTTCATCTTTAAGATTTTCAATTTTTTTTTCTCTTTTACCGTTTTCACCATTATTCTCTCTCTCTCATTGTTGAAGAAGAACTAATTATTCAAGTTCATACCAATTTATTCAGATCTATCGATTAATTCAAGAAATCTCTCAATACATAAAGGTATTTTCGAAATTATCATTTATTTAGCGAGATTTCATGAGATTTTGTTTTCGAAATAAAAAATTATGTTGAATTTTGGATTATATGTATTACAAATTTTTCGTCATTTTTTTTATTTTTATATGAGTTTGTTAACATACTAATCAAATATTTATGCATTTCAAAATTTTAGTATTTGAAACACTATTTTTTATGATTTTGTTTTCATATTTGAGATTTAGTAGATTGTACTTTGTAGTAATCCACATAAGAATTCATACATAATATATTGTTTGATTATTTTTGTATATTAATATTTAATAATTTCGAATTTTGCTTATAGGGTTATTAATTCACAAATTCAGATTTGAATTTGGTGAAAAAAATTTGAAAAAAGGAACATAGCAGATGAACAAGAAAGAGAGAGTCGAAGAAGAAGGTTGCGAAAATGTATTCATATTAGAATAATATTCATATTAATTTTTGTTTGTCAATTATTTTTCTTTTACTCATCATTTGTATTTTTATTAAGAACATTGTATTTTTTATTTATTTGTAGTCATTCAAATACGTATCTCATATGAATTTGTATTTTTTTAGAATATTGTATAAATATTATATCATTTTCACTATGTATGCTATCTCATATAAATTTATATTTCTTAAACATATATGTATCCTGTTTTTCAACAGTTAATTTTTATTTTTTAAAAATATTGTATCCTGATTATATTATTTTACTATGTAAGCTATCTGTTTTCAAGAATCTTGTATTCTTATCATAGTCAATTTGTATTTGTTTTTTTAGAATATTATATCCTTCCTCAACAGATTTATTATTTTCACCAAGTATGCTATTTTCCCCCAAAAATCTTGTACCCTTTCATAAATCATATTTATATATATTGAGGTATGTGTATATATATATGACAATCAAGTAATACAATTTTGATCACCGAAATACAATTTATAGTTTGAAAGAAAAAAAGATCAATTTTAATTTGAATGGTAAAGTGAGCACATAAAATGTAAAAAAATATTGGTATACAATTATAATGAAAACATAACAAAGGAAAGTTGATCTAATAGAATGAAAAAGGAATTTTTTTTGAAATTGTAAATGATGAGAATTTTAAGTGATATTCCTTTTCTAAAAAATATTATCTCACTTTTTTATCATACTATTTTTTTGTATTTTACATATTATTATATAATATTCTAAATAAAAACTAAAATAAATAGAAATGCAAATAAAATACATATTGAAATGAATACGAAATACAAGATTTTCGAAGAAACAAATAAATACACATGAAAAAAAAATATGAATACAATATGTTTCTTAAATAACTATAGATTCATTTGGCATAACTATTGGAATGAATACAAACTAATAAAAAAAAATTTAAGATTCTGGAGAGAGAAAAAAAGAACAAAGTTTGAGTTTTATTTGAAAATGAAACTGATGAGAAAATTAAGTAATCTTCACTTTTTTTTAAATATTCTCTCCCTTGATTTTCTCCCTTTTGTTATTAAAAAATTATATTCTTTAAATAAAAATAAATAATAAAAACATAAATAAGATACATAACAAATTAAAATTTTGACATTTTTACTAAATATTAAAAGTGTTGCTAATCCCTCTTAAATGTTAAAATTTTGACATTTTGAAAATTTTTCCTATATTTAATGTTGGATTGTTTTGAGAAATAAAAGGAAAGACAAATAATAGTATTTGAATACAAATTATTTTTAAAATATTGACATTTTGACATTTTGAATAAATATTTTAAAGTGTAGATATTTTTACTAATTAAGTTAGAAATTGTGACTAGTTTACTAATTTTTCCTAATCATATGCCTAAACAAATTTTTGTCTAAGCACATCTTTAATGTGGTGTTCCTCCACGGCAAAGGGGTTCAAGCTTTTTCTTTATATTTAATCATCAGAATTTAAAACTCACTGACCCGACTAATCAGAATTTGCACTACGTAAAACCTGTTAAAAGAGGAAATGCTCCCTACCAGAAATTTCTCTATTCTCAAAACTCGAAGTGCTCATTTCTTGTCTCCTTACAATATCCAAATTCCAGAAATTTATCTACCAAGATGATAATCTTGACGAACTCATAAGTATAGATTCACCAATTCGACGAATAGCCTCTTCTAATGTTAGTTATATGTTCTTACAGTAATATGAAGAAATAAATGGTCATCTAGTTTTTTTCACCACTTTGGACCAAAGTGTTGCTTTAGGAAACTGGAAGATAAATGACAGTTTATGAGATATATATGATTTTTCTCATCTTAATGGGTGTCCTAAAAACTTTAATCAACACTTATTTTGGACTTAAGAATGTAATGTTTCATTTTTGCTGACAATAGTTACTTCACAGTAGTACTTTCATCAGATATTCATATGTACACCTCACTTCACTAACAATAACTAATAGTATTTGTTAGTAGTAATTCCTCCCCAAGCTGATGATACAGGGCAAAATTTCGTTTTTTTTAGTGAAACTCATATAGCTTGCTGCAAGTAAATGGTGGCCAAGTTTTTTTCAGAGAAAAAAGTTGGTTTTCCTTAACCATAACATCTCACTGACAAGTTTCTTTGCAGGCAATTGTTTCCTGTCTTGACAGATGCATCTAAAAATGTCCCCAAGTTAAATTAGCTGCATTGGCAGTCCCTTCTGAACTCCTCGGCACTGGAATGTGCACAAATGACTACCAAATTGTGATACAATATCCACTATTCCTCCGTAACCAGCTACTGCTGTGACCTGAAAATCATGTACACGTGGAACTTTGTTTGAGTTATGATAACCGATAACGATAATTAAACATTGTAATATCCTTCTGCCACAAATGGCGATTCAACTTCAGTTTTGGTGTATATAGCAGTTCTGGTTTTTGATACAAAAAAATGTAAAATTACAAATCTACCTAAAAAAAAAGCATCACACTAAATATAAAGAGTTCGGTATCAGCAACTAAATAAAAGTAGTGTCTTACCCCTGAAGGATGTGCAGAAATGGAAAACAATGACTGAGGAGCACATGGTATCTGTGAAATAATACCTCCATTTAGGTCAAAGCGACTAAGTAGTGGCTCTGCTCCAACTGATAAAACCTGACAGGAAAATTAAAGCTCCTTAGGAAAAAAGGAACTGGAAAGATCCTAAAAGCATTTGATGGAATTGGTTACTCCCACTAGAATGGTGTACTGAAGACTGCAATCAACTAGATTGACCTTGTTAAGTCCACAGGCACAAAAAGAGAAGGCAGCATATATGCAAAAGGGATACATTAAGCACAGAAAATTATATCATATTCTGGCATGACAAACAACATAAGTGAAAATAGTTCGAAGAGCTAAAATATTTGGAAGACTAGAGCTTGTTGAGATAGAATATAATTTAGTAAATCGACTGTACTCTGCTTCAGTTTTTAGATGAGATTGATCACACGTTTCAACATAGTTCAGAGCAGACAGAAGTTTAGAGTTTGAGTCTCACTGCCACCCACTATCAAAAAAATAATAATTCACATGCTTATGTCATAAAACAAAATCAAGCCCACATGTGAGAGGACTGCACTGAGATATAATATAATTAACTAAAGGTATGCTCTCTCTAACAATTTAAGTTCTTTGATGCGATAGTCATCCACTTCAAAATACTCAAAGCTCTTAGCTGTCACCAATAACTTTACTTATCTAGAGTGCTCACTCATATATATACAGATATTGCCACTTCAATGCAACTCTCTTTCATACAATTCTAGTGCACCGAAGAATTGTTGTTATTATCTTCTCCCCCACCAACCCCCCAACCCCAACCCCTTCCTAAAGGAATTTAATTTGTATTTTCTTGACAAGTCTATTTTCTTTTCCCTTTACCTTTTGGTTGGTAGCTGGCCATGCAAAGGTGAGGGATGAGTTGCACCTTTAGCCTCCTTCAACAGGTAGTACACTTCAGTTCAAAACTAGTTGGGATCAATTATATGAATTGTATGTATACACCCTGCTTAATTTTTGGTCCATTTCATTCCATAACTTCAATAATTGTCCTTTGAGACAAAAGTAGCGTCGATTGTCTGAATCTCACATATATTGATCTACAAATATCTGACCAAACTAAAACTTCTGGAGAACACCAGACTAACGTAAGTGTAGCAACTTCCTCCCACAGTAACTCATTTTTGTTGAATCTCCATTTTAGTATGCATTAACATCTTCACCTGTTACGCCAATTTCTTAAAAGACTTCACCTAGATATCTGAATTGTTTGCATCATGGCACCATAATTTCGTCTGGATTCACCTCAATTTCATTACTATGCAAACTGAGCTTGTACTACACATATTTTTTCCTACTTCTACTTATCTTAAAACCCCAACTCTTCAGAGTATTTTTCCATAGTTCATGTTGTTGGTCGATCCCCACACTAGTTTCATCATTTAACATCTACTTGTTGCATACACCAAGAAAAGCTATCTTGTATATCAGTAGTTAGATCATCCATAATTTGGGTTAAATGTGTACGGGCTCTCAAGGATGATCCTTAGTATAAACCCATGGTTATGAGAAGTTTCTCATCTCTTCACTTTTCTCGCACTTGTGATGGATTCTTTGTAAATATCCTTTATAAAGAGGATGTATTTAAAGAAGAAATCCTTTTTGTTTTAATACCCACCGGAAGACATCTTTGCATTTTATTGTACGCAGGGGCAAAGCGAAGTAGCGCATCATAATGTTCTACAAGGTTAAAATTATTTTTTAAGTATATATATATTAGATGTTGAACCCCCTTCAACTTCTTCGTGTGTTATTTCTTTATATTTTGAACCCTTTAATGAGAATTTTGATCCCTCCACTGACTATATGCTTTCTCTGAGTCAATGAGTATCATGTGAAGATTCTTCTTCCACTTCCTATATATTCTGTTCTATCTTTTTAACAAATACAAAATCTCTTTGTAGATCTATCTGTATAAATCCAAACTGGTTATCTGCCATTCTAGTGATATATCAATGCTCTCATCATTCTTCCCGTGATTTCATCATCTGAATATCGCAATAGCAAGCACAATGTTGAATATCTTATTTATTATTTATTTAACCAAAGAAGTATCCTCACCCGTTTCGCATCTTTCTAATGCTTAATTTAACATTAAATAGTTTGGTAAGCTACACACTAGTCCAATGTGTGAAGGTAATTCCATACTTTTATAGGGACACCATTTGAACATAGGCTTTTCTCACTCTCACATTTTTTATGACCTAATTCAACGATAGATGGGGTGTTTGTTGTATGGATATATGTACATCTATAAAGCATCCTTCTGACTCCAATTGAGCAATTGATCATAATACAACAACAAACTCAGTGTAATCTCACAAGTAGGGTCTAGAGAGGATAGAGTGTACCGACCTAATCCCTACCTTGAGAAGGTAGGTAAGTTGTTTTTGAGAGACCCTCGACTCAAAGAACAACAAAAAAAGACGCAGTTAGATAGTTGAGGCTAAAGGAACATTTATCAATAGAAATCTGAAGAAAAAAACTCTGAAAAACAAGAAGAAAACTAATACATAGAGAAATGGAAAGAATTTTTTTTTTTTTTGACATAGGTAACCGTTTCTATTTCTGTAACACAGTACATGGGTTGTACTGAAACCATATTTACAAAAGAACTCAAAATCTACTATCCTATCCTTGTAATGAGTCTAAGACATCAATGATAAAGACAATATCATTAGAGTATATCTGGTTACACAAAAAACATAAAGTCAAAATACAATTCATTTTGACTTGTTCTTTTTTTTTTTGAGAATTGGTAAACATTGATTCTTCAGCATTAAGGATATGCTGGGGACCTTCAGAAAATCAGAATAGAACAAAAAGCATAATACTTACAAGGATCCTAGGAATTCAAAGCATATTACTTACAAGGATCCTAAGAATTCTAAAAGTTGATTTGAATCCTCTAATCCTATCTCTTTACACCAAAAAAATATAAAGATACAATGCAATTCCATTTAACCTTGTGAATGGAATTGGACATATCTTCAAAATTCCTACTATTCCTTTCCTTTCACACTGTCCACAAAATGCAATGTGGAATCAAATTCCACCAGGTCTTCTGTTTCTTGCTACAACTAAGTAAATCAGTTGTATGTTCGGGCATAGTCCATTTCACTTCTAAAAAGTTGAGAAACATGGACCGTATTTGTGTTGTTGGTTTCCCATGTCTTCCCACATAAAGAGCACCACGGAAGTATGATCTTTCTTTTCTTCCTCAAGACTTCATGTGTCAAGCATGCCTTTTGTTAGAATAGAAATTAGTATTTCCTATTTAGAATAGAAATAATAATAGGAATAAGAAAAGGAATCCTAGTTGGAAAAGGATTTCAATGTAGCGTCTATAAATAGAGTCTCAATGTAACAATTTAGATACACAATTGAATAATATTTTTCTCATATATTTCTCACATGATATCAGAACATTGGTGAGAACAAACAAGTCACCGTATGTCCGTCAAATTTCGATGACTGTTGGGTCTGATTTTGTTATTTTTTTTCTTTCGGTGGGTGTTGTGTGAAAACCAACACCACCACGAGGCTCGGAAAGCTCCCGCGACCAAACCCCAGCCAGAACCACCGAAAAACACCACCCCACGCGCCGATCGGAGGTGGTAGTTTTCGGCGACATCTGTCTCACGCGCCGGCGCGTGAGGATTTTATGATAATATGAATTTTTTTGGCAGTTGGGTCGTCCATCCATTCCGACCAGGCTCATACTCTTTTTGACCAGATCTGACCGCTGAAATTAGGGTTCCGGCTATTTCATGCTGTTTCCGGCGACTTTTTCTTTGAGATTTGAATTTTCCGACAATCAAATCTCAATAATCAAGTTTTTTTGTTGTTTCCAAGACAAATTAAGCATAATGTCTTTTGGATGATGTTTTTGGTTCTAAAAATATGAGGATTGAAAGTTCTAGCCCTATAATTACTTTTGAACTTTTATTGGGAAGTTCAAGCAATTTATCTTGGGCTTCCTCGGTTGAGTTGTGGTGCAAGGGTCAAGGCGTCCGAGATCACTTAACAAACAAAACTTATGTGGTAGATGTAAAGGCAAAGACTAGTGAGGAAGATGCAAAAGCCAAAGCACAATGGTAGAAAGTAGATGCTCAATTATGTAGTCTTCTATGGCGTTCTATCGATTCCAAATTGATGCCCTTGCTTCGCCCATTCCAAACGTGTTATACAGTTTGGGAAAAGGCTAGTGCTTTATACACTAATGACATATCTCGATTCTATGATGTGATATCTCAATTGACCAACTTAAAGAAACAAGAATCTGATATGTCTACTTACTTGGGACAGGTACAGGCAGTCATGGAGGAATTCAACATGTTGATGCCAGTTACTACGAATGTGGAAAAACTTCAAGAACACAGACAAACATTGTTTCTAGTTCTTACTCTCTAGCTGGACTTCCTCCTGATCATGATTATGTGTGTGATCAGATTTTAGCTAACCCTACAGTTCCTACAAACGATGAATTATTCTCTCATCTCCTTCGTCTTGCGGCACCTCCCAGTCACAAAGTAGTTTCATCACCCAATGTTGACTCTATTCTCGCATCTCAAACCTTTGAAAAGCGTACATATTAGTCTATGGAGAATCGGCGAGGGGGAGGGCGTTTTGGGAAACCTCGATCCAAGTGTAGTCATTCTCACAAGTCTGGACACACTCGTGACATGTTATATTTTGCATGGTCCACCACCCAGTTATGATCCTATTGTTCTAAAGGAATATAATGAGTTCATTCGAAATCGCGCAAGTAAACAGACATCTACACCGGTAGCATATGGTGCTCAACCTAATCAACCATCTAATAATGCTCATATTGTTGAGTTCCTTCAGTATTGTGCAAATAAGCAAACTTCTCCACAAGTAGTTTCGGTTGCACAACCTAATGTGACTGTTGCGGGTAATTCTTTTGCTTGTGTGTCGCAATCTAGTACTCTTGGAACATGGGTCATGGACTCTGGGGCTTCTGATCATATCTCTGGTAATAAATCACTTTTATCCGATATTGTTTATTCACAATCTCTTCCAGCTATTACTTTAGCCAATGAGATCCAAACAAAACCAAAAGAGATTGGAAAAGCCAAACCCCTATCTTCTGTCACCCTAGACTCTGTTCTTTATGTCCCTGGTTCTCCTTTTAACCTAGCATCTATTAGTCGTTTGACGAAAGCCCTACATTGTAGCATAACTTTTTTTGATATTTTTTCCTCATGCAGGACCATAGTTGGGGACAGATGATTGGAACAGGACATGAATCACAAGGTCTTTACTATCTTACCTCTTCAAATTCCTTCACAGCATGCTCCGTTACAGATTCCCCAGATCTAATTCACAAACGTTTGGGACATCCGAGTCTATCCAAACTGCAAAGATGCTGCCTAGTTTGTCTAGTGTATCTCCATTTAAGATTGTGAATCGTGTCAACTTGGGAAACACACTTGTGCTATGTTTTCTCGTAGTAATGAGGATCGTTCATAGTCTAATTTTTCATTAGTTCATTCCGATATTTGGGGTCCTAGTAGGGTCAGTTCCACCTTAGGATTTCGATATCTTGTTAGTTTTATTAATGATTATTCAAGATGTACTTGGGTTTTCTTAATGAAAGATCGTTCTGAGTTATTTTCATTTTCAAAAATATCTTTGCTGAAATACAAAATCAGTTTGGTGTTTCTATTCGTACTTTTCGTAGTGATAATGCCTTAGAATACTTATCCTACCAATTTCAGGAGTGTATGACTCACCAAGGCATTATTCACCAGACTACTTGTCCATACATTCCTCAGCAAAACGGTGTAGCTGAAAGAAAAAATCGGCATCTTATTGAGACCGCTTGTACTCTTCTCCTTGATCCAATGTTTCGCTGCATATTTGGGGAGATACAGTTCTTATGTTTTGTTATTTGATAAATAGAATGCCCTCTTCTTCTATTCAGAATCAAGTTCCACATGCCATATTGTTTCCTCAGTCACATCTCTATCCTATCCCCCCTAGTGTCTTTGGGAGCACATGCTTTGTTCATAACTTAGCCTAGGAAAAGATAAATTAGCTCCTCGTGCCCTCAAATGTGTCTTTCTTGGTTACTCTCGAGTCCAAAAAGGGTATCGTTGTTATTCACATGATCTTCATCGATACCTAATGTCCGCTGATGTTACATTTTTTAGTCTCAGCCTTACTATACATCTTCTGATCATCCTGATGTATCTATGGTATTACCCATACCTTAGGTTTTACCTGTGCCAACCTTTGAGGAATCTACGGTTACTTCTACATCTCCAATTGTAGTGTCACCACTACTAACTTATAATTGTCATCCACGTCCAACCCTAGTCCCAAATGATTCATGTCATGCACCCGATCCTGCTCCTACTGCGGACTTGCCTCCTCCTAGCCAGCCGCTTGCACTTGAAAAAGGTATATGATCCACTCAAAACTAACCCACATTATACCTTCTTAAGTTATCATCATCCCATTATGCCTTTGTGTCGTCTTTGTCCTCTATTTTCATTCCTAAGACTACAGGTGAAGCACTTCCTCATTCTGAATGGAGGCAGGCTATGGTTGATGAGACGTCTGCTTTACATAAGAGTGGTACTTGGGAGCTTGTCTCCCTTCCTGCAGGTTGTTGGTTGTCGTTGGGTTTATGCAGTCAAAATTGGTCCAGACGGTCAGGTTGATCGACTTAATGCTCGCCTTGTTGCCAAAGGGTATACTCAAATAATTGGGCTAGATTATAGTGACACTTTCGCTCCTGTGGCTAAAATAGCATTTGTTCGTCTTTTTCTATCTATGGTTGTCGTTCATCATTGGCCTCTTCATTAGTTGGACATTAAGAATGTTATTCTGCATGGTGATCTTGAGGAAGAAGTTTAAATGGAGCAACCACCTGGTTTTGTCGAAGGGGGAAGTCTAGTACCCTTGTATGTCGAATGCGTGGGTCACTCTATGGTCTGAAACAGTCTCCTCAAGCTTGGTTTGGGAAGTTCAGCACTGTCATTCAGGAGTTTGGCATGGCTCGTAGTGGAGCTGATCACTCTGTGTTTTATCGACATTCTGCACCAAGTTGATGTATTTATTTCGTTGTTTACGTTACGATATTGTTATCACCAGTAATGATCAAGATGGTATCACCGATTTGAAGCAACATCTCTTTAAGCACTTTCAGACTAAAGACCTTGGAAGATTGAAGTATTTTCTAGGTATTGAGGTTGCTTAGTCTAGATCAAATATTGTTATTTCTCAAAGCAAGTATGCCTATAACATTTCTGAGGAGACATGAATGATGGGATGTAGACCTATCGATACTTCTATGGATCCGAATGTTAAACTCCTTCCCGAACAGGGGGAGCCACTTAGCAATCTTGAAAGGTATAGACAGCTTGTTGGAAAGTTGAATTATCTCTAAGTGACTAGACCTGACATCTCTTTTCTTGTGAGTGTTGTAAGTCAGTCTATGACTTCCCCTTGTGATAGTCATTGGAAAGCAGTTGTTCGGATTCTGCAATATATAAAGTCTGCTCCCGGTAAAGGATTACTCTTTGAGGATCAAGGCCATGAGCATATCATTAGATATACAGACGCTGATTGGGCAGTATCACCCTCTGACAGACGTTCGACATCCGAATATTGTATTTTAGTAAGAGGTAATTTGGTGTCGTGGAAGAGTAAGAAATAGAATGTGGTTGCTCGATCTAATGCAGATCAGAATATCGAGCAATGGCGACATCAATTTGTGAGCTAGTTTGGATCAAACAGTTGCTGGGAGAACTCAAATTTGGCAAAATTGATGAGATGAAACTTGTGTGTGATAATCAAGCGGCTCTTCATATCGCATTAAATTCAGTGTTTCATGAAAGGACTAAGCACATTGAGATTGACTGTCACTTTGTCAGAGAAAAGATACTCTCGGGAGATATCGTTACGAAATTTATGAAGTCAAATGATCAGTTTGCAGATATCTTCACCAAGTCCCTCACATGTCCTCGTATTAATTACATTTGTAACAAGCTAGGGGGAGTATTAGAATAGAAATAAGTATTGATGAGATGGAACTTGTGTGTGATAATCAAGCGGCTCTTCATATCGCATCAAATTCAGTGTTTCATGAAAGGACTAAGCACATTGAGATT
The DNA here is from genome assembly GCA_016801875.1 of Solanum sitiens. Taxonomy (NCBI): domain Eukaryota; kingdom Viridiplantae; phylum Streptophyta; class Magnoliopsida; order Solanales; family Solanaceae; genus Solanum; species Solanum sitiens. The sequence goes on along the minus strand of JABWTJ010000479.1, from coordinate 318,383 downwards.
GACTGTCACTTTGTCAGAGAAAAGATACTCTCGGGAGATATCTTTACGAAATTTATGAAGTCAAATGATCAGCTTGCAGATATCTTCACCAAGTCCCTCACATGTCCTCGTATTAATTACATTTGTAACAAGCTAGGTACATATGATTTGTATGCACCAGCTTGAGGGGGAGTGTTAGAATAGAAATAAGTATTTCCTACTTAGAATAGAAATAGTAATAGGATTATAGGAATAAGAATAGGAATCCTAGTTGGAAAAGATTCTAATATAGTGTCTATAAATAGAGTCTCAATGTAACAATTTAGATACACAATTCAATAATAGTTTTCTCATATATTTCTCACACCTTTCTAATGACCAACCAAGTAAAGCATTTAACTTTTGTTGGTGTTGCAGTCCTTAAGATATTTCTCCATGAACTCTGGTATCTCCGGTATCTGCTACTTTGTGAGTTGCACTCCTTATATGCCCTGCTCCTATAATTACTGTGTGACCATCTAACAACATCATTGTGAGTATTGGTGCGCGCAAAATCCCCCATTTCCTCCAACAATTTGGCTACTCTCTCTATTTCACAATCATTTAGAAGTCTTCTGAAATAGAGATTCCAACCTTGTACTGTTCGCAATCACTGATCATTGCCTCAGGATTGGTGCACAAAATAAATAGATCAGGAAACAAGTCTTTTAGGAAGGTTTGTTTGATCCATACATCCCACCATAATCTAGTTCTCCTTCCATCCCCCAACTTGATATGTAAATTTGCTTCTAACTTGGGCCATAAGTTTCTAATAGCTCTCCAACCCCCGCTCCATAAGCATCCGTGCTTATGTTACTATATCAGAATCCATCCTCCCCATATTACATTTAATCAAATCATTCCACAAAGCTTGTATCTCCTCAGTGTATCTCCACAACCATTTCATCAAAAGATTGTTGTTATGCTTCCTCAAATCTCTGATGCCCAAGCCACATTTATCTTTTCTATGCAAAACTGTCGCCCACTTGACCAAATTGTTTCCTTTGTTCTCTTTACAACCATGCCAAAGGAAATCTCCCCTAAGTTTGTCCAATTTCTTAACCACTTTTGCCGGTACAGTGAAAAGAGACATAACATATGTTGGGAAAGAATCTAGAACATAGTTGATAAGAATGTGTCTACCACCAAAAGAAAAAATGTACTGAACCTTCCATCTGGCTAGTCTTTTTTCAGTCTTCTCGACTATGTTGTCCCATATCTTCAAATCTTTGTGTGCATTACCTAAAGGCATACCGAAATAAGATGTGGGAAATTCCCCCACTCCACAGCCCAAAATGTCAGCTAGACTTTGGATGTTTGTCACAGAAAATCTAGAACATAGTTGATAAAAATGTGTTTACCACCAAAAGAAATGTACTGAGCCTTCCATCTGGCTAGTCTTTTTTCAGTCTTCTCGACTATGTTGTCCCATATCTTCAAATCTTTGAATGCATTACCTAAAGGCATACCCAAATAAGTGGTGGGAAATTCCCCCACTCCACAGCCCAAAATGTCAGCTAGACTTTGGATGTTTGTCACATCCTTAATAGGATAAACTGCTCTTTCCCCAGTTTGTAAAAGCTTCAAAAAACAACAAAATTAGTTTGATGAATTTAAATTGCTCCTCCAGTGGCTCATAGAAAATCACAGTGTCATCTGCATAAAGTAGATGGCAAATCTCCTTAATATCACCATTGTTTCCACTAATTTGGAAACCTCAGATCCACCTGTTTTGAGTAGCAATCCTTATCAAACTATCAAATCCCTCCATTACCAGGATAAATAAAAAGGGTGAAAGTGGATGCAAAATTTTATCCATGCTACCCATCTTTCTCCAAAACCCATTTTTCTCAAGGTGTTTTAGTAGGAAACCCCAATTTACATGATCGTATGCTTTTTCAATGTCCAACTTGCACATTACACCTGGAATGTTTCCTTTCAATCTGAAGTCCACACATCCACTTGCAATGAGAGTTGCATCCATTATTTGTCTTCCTTTCATAAATGTCATTTGGTTTTTGTTGACAAGCTTATCAATCTCTCTTTTCAGCCTTGTTGGTCTGAAGTCTTTAAGTTCAACAAGACTGGCTTTCTTGGTGATGAGTGCTACAAAAGTAGCATTAAAACTCTTCTCCGTAATCTGTCTAGCATGAAATTCTTGTATAGCCTCTATAATATTCTCTTTTAGGATCTCCCAGAAAGACAAGTAAAAGGACATGGGAAACCATCAGGTCCAAGTGCTTTCTCCATAGCACAAAGCTTTAAGCAGCCTACGATCTCTTCCTCCTCAAAAGGACCCTCTAGTTCTATCTGCTCCTCCACACTAATGGTTGTGATCCCTTGTAATTGTAGCTCAGGCCTCCACTCCTCCACTCCTCTGGTTTTGTGTACAAATTTTGGTAGAAGCTTTTGATGGTCTCTTTAATGACAGAGGGGTCATTAGTATTGCATCCATCCACCAATAGAGACTAAATGGAATTATACCTCTTATGAGAAATAGCTACTCTATGAATCCTTCCACTCTTATCCACCAATTTTCCGTTCTCTATATTCTCAGACTCTAAGGTTCCTCTCCTTCCATATTGTCCACCATATAGCTGCAGGTACAATTCTTCAGTTGTTTCTGTTTTTAGCGTGAACTCCTGCTTCTTCCCAACAGTGTAATGCTTCTGTGATTTTTCCTGGCATGGACCAAAATATGTTTTGAGACATAGGAATAATCTCCATAGTTGACTTGTGACCTTGCAATGTATAAATAGATGAACCACTGTTTCTGTAGTTTCCCCACAAAAAAAACATCTCAAACATAAACGGATCCCCTTTTTCATCAAGTTATCTTGTGTCAGCACTACTTCCTTAGCCAATAAATAGGCAAAGCAAGCTACCTTGTGTGGGATATTCGCTTTCAAAATGTGTTTCCAAGGCCATCGAAGTATCAGCTGGTTTGGTTGGTTCATCTTCGTGTAGAGGCTGCATTTACTTTAAAACTCCCGTTACTATTTCCCTGCCACTGTAGGATGTCTTCTCCAGCCTTCAAACCACTAAATTGGTCAACGGTGCTGAAAATTTTTGTTACTCTTGGTATTTCCCAATCATTGAGGTGTCTCCTGAACACAAAATTCGACACTTAAGGTGTCCATAATTCTGGTATTGTGCTCTGTTGATGTAAAACTAAGTTATAAATATCTAGGAATAATGTCTCCATGTTGCCTGCTTCATGCCAATCATCTCTCCAGAAGACAGTTTTAACTCCATCTGCCACTTTGATTATGGTGTTAACTTTGAATTCATTCCACAAAATTCTGACAGATTTCCATAAGCTAACACTGTAAGGAGTAGTGACCTCCTTTGTCATCCAATTATCATTCTCCTCATATTTAGCTTTAATGACTCTAACCCATAGACTTCGATTTTCATTTGAATATTTCCATAGCCATCTCATTTTTAAAGCTTTACTCCGATTCCTCAGATTTTTGATCCCCCAATCCCCCAAATCTTTTCTCATTGATCACTGCCCTCCATTTGACTAGGTGGTAACCCTTCTTGTCTTTGTTCCCTTGCCATAGAAATTTCCTCCTGATGCTATACATTGGAAGTGCATCAAGCAAAGAGTTTATCAAGGTCAATCTTCCACCACTTCTCACATTTCTCAATCACCCCATTCCAATATATAGCCCCCTAACATTCCAAGGCACTCTTTCCAATTGCATTGATCTTTTATTGCCAGGTATTCCCCCTACTTCTTGAGCCATAACTACAGAATTTGGCATCAAGTTCTAACCCTTTCAGTTCATTCACTCCCTTCTTTGTCACAATGGCTTGTTCCCCCTTGTTCATCCGATTGTTGTTGTTTATCTTCATAAATAATTCTTTGGCCTTCTCATCACACCGTTTAAGGTCTTCTTCACCCAATTTTGTGCTTAGTTTGATGAGTGTTGTTGAATCCATTCTGAAGTTTTTGGTGTCTTGAACAGCCTCCGGTTCAAAGGAATTACATCTTCTTTGATGCAATTGCTGCTTCAGCCGGTTCCTTCGGACAAGGCCTTAGATTCCTCTTTGTCTACTTGCCCAGCTTCTTCCAGTGATAAGCTTCCCTTTAAATGCACGATTTCCGTTGATTTATTTCCTGGCACCGTTGTATTAGTCATACAAATGTTGAACTGATCTTCTTGAATCTTTGTGTGTTCTTCCTCACCCTAGTACGTCACTGTGTTCTTCACGGCTTGAGTTATTGTAGATGACTGAATGTGCGATATTTTTCTTCTTTCTCTAAGTGTGGTTGCTTGGATTTCAACTGTAACTGGTTCTATAGTTTGGGTTTCACTGTCAGAGAAATTGGGAAATGTCTGAATTGTTTGGGTCTGCTTTTGTTGGGCTTAAAATTGGGCCCAAGTTCAGCGGCTGAGTTAAAGGTCCAAGATTGTCTTTAAAAGACCCCTCTATGTTACTTGGTACCCCATGTGTCTTTGACCTGAACTTTCCCCATCGACTGATGTGCCCACATGCCCTGTCAACTTCACCAAGGTGTCAGCGTTCATGTCTATCAAAAAAAGTTGGCATTGTACTATTATCCTGTGGATAATTCAAACGCTCCCCCCACTTCTTCTTCCTTCTGATTTCACAGTGACCGGAGCTTCTACCCACACTGGAATTGTATAGATGAGACATTCAGTTTCCACTTCAATCTTTTTAGGAAGCTCATTTCCATCCCATCCCCCTTCACTTCGAACCTAGTGAAGATGATTTCTCAAAGTTGTCGCCTCCTCTATTTCAATGAATCCACCACAGAAGTTACCTATCTCTTCAAATATCTTCTGTAACCAGAAATTCAATGGTAACCCAGCAATCTGACCCAGACCCAATCCCTGTTGATCTCCTCTACCAACATCCTACGGTAGGATTCCACCATTGGAGATTCAGCTTTTTCTTTGGCCAAGTCCATTCTCATGTCATGCCATGTTCTGCGGCTTCCCTTGTGGGGAATTCAAAGAGATACTGAGAGTCATTCATGCTGAAGACATTAACTCCAAAAGTTGACTTCCATGAGTAACATGCCCATTTTCTCACATCACTCAAAGTTGGAGTCTCTTTTGGCAGCAACTGGAATTTTCCAACTACGCATCGACTCAACAGATTTGATTATGTCCTTATTGAACCCCCAAATATAGATATTTTGTTGTTACTTGTTGTTATGTGTGTTGTTTTAGTCTCCTCCGTCATCCATCTACTGTTTCTGAAAGCCTCCTTGTAGGACATTTCTATTTGTCTATTTTTGCTAGGAAAAGGGTTCTTCACTCGGTTTGTATCATTGATAAAATTAGTAAATTTTTGGCAATATCTGCCCAACCCACTTTAAGAGGACCCCCTGATGTAATAATGATAGATTTACTTCCCCCTTGAATAGTTGTGAAGCTTTTGTACCTACCAGTTCCATAATATTTCAGAGTACAGTGGTCCTTCATGTTCTATCTCTTTATGGTCTTCCCCTTTTCTTTTATAGCTACATTGAAGACGAACACCAACCACTTCATGAGTCATGACATTACTGCTAATAGTAACTTGTCTCATTAATTATTTGTTGCGCTCAATCCAGTCGAACCATACTTCTGAATCTAAATATCTCCTAAATCCTGATAATGTCAACCCTGTACTATAAAACCTATCTTCCCCCATATCTATTGAAAACTCCGACGAGAGAAGACGGAGAAGAATTTCTCCCATGAAGAGTGAAAATTTTAAAAAGGACTAAAATTGACAACCTCGAAAAAAGTGCCTGAGAGCATTTTGTCCCACAATTTTAATTAGTCTCAGTGATTACTAGATTTGTTCAAATACTAAGAATGAAATCTATTTAGCTACAACTATCTACTCTTAGATGATATACAAGAAGATAGGGGAGATCAAATAATGAATAGCTTTGTTGGAGATATAAATTAAGTAAATAAAAATATGATCTTTCTAACAACTCAAACTTTTAGATGAGATGGTCACACAACTTCAACATGGTATCAGAGTTATTGTTCATGCTATTGGAAATAAACTTTTAGCTCATGAGGCTCATCCCAATTTGTGATGTACCCGATGTTTGGCTCTAATATCATATTGTTCACGCTCTAATGGGTGGGTGTGCAAGGGTGTTGAGTTTGTCCTACATCAGTTTGTCCTACATCAGTTGTGGAATGGGAATTTGATCTCCTTCTTTGATCATGGGCAATCTCCCCACCTCATGAGCTAGTTTTCAGGTGTGAGTTAGAGTTAGATTCGAAGTTCATTTTCTTATCATGATATCATAGTAGAGCTCCAGGGTTCGAGACTCATAGTCGGCAATTATTAAAAAAGTATCCATGTTTTGGCTCATGAAAAAGAATTAAGTGCACACTTAAGTAGACGTCTGGGAGATAAGTGACAAGATTTTCACCAAGGGGGTTCGAAAAATGAAAGTGTAGTACCTAGGATTTGAACTTGGAACCTCAAGGTGAATTTTGAACCTCTAAACCACTGAGTCAACCTCTACCTTTTTGTTCAGGGGATTCAAATATGTATAAATACACAATTTTAAAAGTACATTATATATACACAACATAATTTTTTGCCGAGGGGGTTCGGGTGAACACCCTCACCTCCTCCTAGATCTGCTCCTGTTGGAGATACAAATTAAGTAAATAAAAGTATGTTCTCTCTAACCACTCAAGCTTTTAGATGAGATGATTAGACAACTTTGTATTTGATCTAACAAGACCAATAGTGCTGATTGCAGCCAACCAACACAGTTTATTAGTGGAACCCATCGGAAAAGGGGGATTTAAAGAAGGATAATTGTAATTCCCTTTGAACGTCACAGGTAACATCAAAACTACTTGGAATTTGATGCAAGTCAAAGAACTCACTTGATTATCATCAAATGAGACATCCTGGGTAGCAGCACTTGTCGTGATACCTGAAACACATTCACACGCAGAAAGATTCCAAACAGATAAAGACCGGCCACTTCCACAAGCCTGTGAAGTCAAACAGAGTGGCCATAAGAAATATACTTGATACAGGAAAGTTACTTTTACGCATGAAAAATCGATGAGCATATTCATTTCTCTGATTTAAACCTCAAAGTTGTGAAGCAACAATGAACCAGGAAAAAGAAAATGACAAAAAGAAACAACTTGAAACACAGATTGCATGGTCAGATGCAAAACATGAATCAACAAGAAGTTTAGGTATGTTGTTGCATATTGCGAAGCAGTTGGTAAGCTCCATTTCTTATCTGGAGCCAAGAGATATCTAATACCATTAAGTCACACTTATAGTCACAGTTTAGGTATGTAGGGCCCTGTCCCGGTGATCTGTCATTATATGGTTATAGATTCCATTAGAGGCTTCGTAGACCATTTAAAGTTGTCATGACTCATGAGTAATTATAGTTTCAGTTGCCGACTATATTAGTGTGGCCAATTGGCCAGCACGCCTTATGTACAGCATCTATCTATTGTCTTAACTCTTATGTATAACGGGTCATCTGATTAGCACAAGCCATTTGTATAGCAGGTACTCATATGGACCCTTGTTCGTCCCATGCGATTGGGGGCATGACAACAGTTGCAAATACATCAGATGTCCATTAGCAATCAAGCAACACAGTACCTGGCTCGAGGCTCTACGTCTAATGCATATAGCTGTTTCATTACCATGTTATCTCAACATGAACTTAGTTTCACAAGGCCAAATACAGGTTATGCTCTATGTAAAGACAGCAAGCAGTTCACACATCCCCACCCCAGGTCGCTATTTCATCAGACATAATCAGTCTTATCAAAGGCGCGCTTTAAAGCGAGGCTCAAAACATGTTGGCGCTTCGCCTCGCTTTATGTGCGCTTCAGTGTCGTCATCAAGGTTCTAAGACAGACTTTTCACCGCTAATGAGCCTCATATGAAGAAGTGACACTAAACAATTAATATTTCACTTTATCATTAAAAAAATTTCAATTTCTTTGGTCATAAATGTGTCATTCATGTTTATAATTTTTAGTCTTGGACTAAGCATATATATTTGTATTTTTTTCTGCCTTTGTGCCTTTTTTCATTAAAGTCCACGCTTTATTTGCACTTTGCGCTTAAAGCCCCCACAGACCTTACGAGCTTTTTTGCGCTTTTCGCCTTTGATAACACTGGACATAACAAAGAGAATCAGTACAAAGAAAATCATGAACAAAGTCTAAACTCTCCAAAATTAGGAGATTCATATCTTACTGTCATCTTCAGCAAAACCAGTCATCATTGACAAGATTATTATAACTATACAGACTACAGTATGTCTGTAATAATCCGGTTTATTTATATGATGTGGAGAATTAATTTTATTCATAGCTATTGGGTCAAATACTAAACTAGTGGAAAGAATTTTATTATATATAAGATAGTGACTAAATAAGTGGCTAAGTTTTCAACTCTACTTGTTTAGTTGACTCTAACTAGGGCTATTAAATTAAAAGGAGTGGGCGAGCCCATTCTCTTATTCTTGTTGCTGCCACATTTTGACTGAGGGAGTAAAAAGTAGGGTAACTGATCTCTTAATTTTTTATACGGGAAGAAGCAACCTCATAGAAGAGTTTTAAGGAGTTCACGGGCAGGACAGGAAGCTGGTGCAGTAGATATTGCAAAGCCAGGTATTGGAATTTCTTGTTGTCCTGATGCTCTCGTTAGCATTAATTATATATATGTTGCTTGATGCTCTTGTCTAAAAAGTGCAGTTAATTATGGCTCAACAATGAACCAAACATGTAGAAACGATTAGTAGAAACAATGAGAAGACCATGGAAGGTATTTTTATAACTATTCACTGAGTGTAAAAATTTAATAGCTAGTCCCAACCTTTTTCAGTCGAGTTGCAGTGAAGTAAATGCTTGATAATGTGGCTAATTGAGATTGATTCTGCAATTATATATTGTTGAGTTTATATAGTGCAATGGATTTTGGATTCTCAAATAAGAGCCCGGGTACAAAAATTGCACAAGAATTTTAGCCGCTGTTAGAATGCTATATTTTAGCTATAAAGATACTGTATTTACTTGGGGGTCGTTTGGTAGGGTGTATAAGAATAGTGATATATATGGTGTATTAATTATGCTTGAATTAGCTATTCTGAGATTATTTCTTATGCAATGTTTTGTTTAGTGTATTAAAAATAGCATGCATTGCATATTTCTAGAAAAAAAAAATTGTTTACAAAAATAACTCCACAAATATAGTGGAAAAAATGTGGAGAAGATTTTGAGGAGCAATTGTGTCTTTACTCATGGTAATGCATGCATTAAACCCCCTTGCATTGCTAATTCCATGGTTTCCCATGTACTAGTTATATGTAGCATACTACCAAATAAGGTATCAGTAATACACAAATTCCAAAGCTAATGAATGAATTATTTTTTCTAATGCATCCAAACGACCCCTTAATGTTCTTGGAGTATGGGTATTAATTTATATAAATTATAATTGAATAATTAGGTTGGACTCTGATAATTTCCCCCTTCAAATCATGGTTTAAAATGTCAGATATTAAGTTAAGCTTTAAGCTTGCAAGCTAGGGATATTGAGACACGGCCTCGACTAGCATAATTGATATAGTTAATCAATGTTTTTGCATAGTTGAGATTTTTGAAGGTTGTTTGGTTGGTGCTTTATGTGTTGCAACGTTGGGGAACTTGTCATTACCAAGGTAAATGAGATTTCACAATTTGGAGTTTGCTTTTCAAATCTGATTCAAAAATGTTGTCTGCCCGGTATATATGTTGGGACGAGCGTGTTCTTGGCAGAATCAGCGGTCTTTGAGGCCAGCCACGTATACTTTATTTTCAAGTACACTAAAATCTCTTTATAAATTGTTTTGTGATGTGATATGGCTGTGCCATGAGGTTGGGGCATTGTGTATGCTTCCCCGAGCATTATGTATGCTGCTGGGGACTTATGGTGTTGATTAATTGTTTTAACTATAATTTATGGCAAGTCTTAGTCTGAATTGTTTGAGAAACATAGTTTATTGTTTGGAACTTGTTGGATATTCTATTATGATATGATTCGTGTGCATAATATTTTGTGCTCGTGGTGTGTTTGTCTTTTCTAACACTTATTCCAGGGGTATTAGTGGCGAGTCAAAGACTTCCCAGGTTATATTATGTATAACTCACTCCTTATCTGCATGTCCATGCAGATACTATTGTTATGGATGCGGCTAGTGGCTGAAGAGATTGTTGAGTGGATTCTATTGTTGAGGTGAGCCGACACATTGTTCATGGAGGCCGTTGTTTCAACTTACCTTATTTAACGTCATTTACTTATTTCCTTGGGTTTGTGATAAGGCTCGTATCTTCCATACTTATTCAAGGAGGAAGAAGCGAAGAAAGATAGGAGAAGATACTGATTTGCATCTTCTCAAATTACTGGAGGTTTCACCCATGGAGCAATAAGCAGTTTCTTACTGTTATTAGGAGTTATGGCAGTTTCTTACTGTTATTAGGAGTTAAGGCAGTTTCTTACTGTTATTAGGAGTTATCTATCCTTATCCTAAATAGTTATAAAGTAATTATTATTTTATCTATTATATAATAGGAGATCTAGAAAATAAGTAGACAGATGGTAATATATCTTTTAAATGTAGAGAAGGTTGTACTAAGAGATACGAGATACTTGTCTCTCTTTGTATTTTCTATTGTTCTTCGAGATACGAGATACTTGTGTCTCATTTGTATTTTCTGTTGTTTTTACTCAGTATAAAACCTCGGTTTCTATCATTGGTATGAGCAGTAAGATTTGTCATGGTTAACACACGAACCAACGCTTCCCACAGTGAACCTATCATGTCGACCCCTGATCGGATTGGCTAGCAATTAACCACTATAGCAGCAAAATTGGAGCCATTGACGCTTTGGCTGCTGATGTGGCTGCATCAAAAGCACAAAACATGCAAAATCAACATGGAAAGTCTAAAGTTTTACTGGAAGAGGGTGAGGGTGATAGCACTTGGAGGCATCAAGAAACTTATCGACGTTCGCACACAAAGATAGAATTTCCTAAGTATGAAGGAGGAGATCCTCGAGGTTGGATTTTGAAAGCAGAGAAGTATTTTCAAAATCATCATACACTTAATGATTGCAAGGTTGATGTGGCTTCAATGTATTTGGAAGGAGATGCATTGGATCTTTTTGCTTGGATCAACAGTGAAAGAACAATTTATTACTGGGATGAGTTGGTGAAAGTTATGCATGAAAATTACGGACCCGCTGAGTTTCAAAATCCAGATGAACATTTGTGTAGTATCCAACAGATTGGATCAGTTTTCAAGTATAGGCAAGAATTTGCAAAACGGATTGCCCGTGTGCAAACTTGGCCAGAACATTGTTTGCTTGGAGTTTTTCTTAGCGGACTCAAAAAAGACCTTCATGTGGATGTTAGGATTCATAAGCCTCGATCTGTGTATAAGGTGATGAGTTTGGCCTTAGAATATGAAGGAAAACAAGGACTAAATCAGTCCAGTAAGGTGCCTGCTTGGCCTTCTGTATCAAGACCTTCATCAATTGGGACTTCCTCTCCAACGGCTCGAGAATCCTTTAATTTTCAATCATCCCACCAACCATTTACACACCCTTTTCAACAGTCATCTCTTCCAAACACTCGCCCATTGAATTTTGTACAACAAATTCGGCGAGAAAAAGGCCTATGCTACCGTTGCGGAGACAAGTTTACCCCTGGTCATCACTGCGCAAACCTGGGACTTTTGCACAATTGGAGTTGATGCAAGAGGAAAACCATGTGCAAAGTGTTGACGGTAAACAGAATGAAGATATACCCCTACTGATTTGGGGGAAATCTCTTTTCATGCAATTTTGGGCAAAGAATCTGCTTCAACTTTGAAACTTCAAGGCACACTTTGCGGGCATAAAGTGTTGCTAGTGGTTCGACACATAATTTTGTAGCAGAAGAAATTGTCGCGAAACTTGGGTTGGCAGTCGAATATATCCCTATTTTTGGTGTCCAGATAGGCAATGGTGAAATTATCAAATGCAACAAAGTTTGTCATCACCTGTCAAGAGAGGTTTCTAACTTGGTCATAAAGCACGATTTTTCCCTTTTTCCTTTAGTGGCGCAGACATGGTGTTGGGTATACAATGGCTAGCATCCTTGAACACAATACAAGCCAATTGGAACGAGACGTTCCTAATTTTCTAATTGAAGGAGAAAACTTACAAACTGCAAGGTGTTCCTCATAAAACAATCACACCAACATCTTTCCAATCAGACGTTGAAGAACAGATGTTGCCTAGAGACGCAATGTTAAACCGTATGAAGGCAAATTAGATTATAAGCTATGTTGCGCGGACTCTTCAGTTTTAGAGCCGAACCCGTCTCGACGCAAGACTGTTGCGGGTGCGGGGTGTGGGTCGGATTCGGTCAATCCGATCCGGATGCTTTGACCAGAGCCGAAAAAAATGGGCAAGAAAATACTAATTTCAAGGCCAGCGAAAGTTAGACGACTTTTCTCCAACGAAGTTGTCACAAGGTCTGATTGCTCCATAGAAAAGAAATCTTGTACAAGAATAGAGAGGAGGTGAAGGCTCCATGGGAGAGAAGAATAAATTCAATGTCTTCTTCTTGAAACAGAAGAGAGTAAACTTTTTTTTCTTGAAAAGGAACACAGAAGGCTAAAGGTTTTTTTGGGAGAAGAAAGGGCAACACCAAAATTTCTTTTTTTATAATAAATAAAAGAAATTATAATTTTTTTAAAATTAATTACTGCAGTAACTAGTCATAATTAATTTATGCATTTAAATTTGCACATTTATAATTGATATGTTTTTAAGTATAGAGTTTTACAAGATATTTAATATTATTATTGTTATAACTATATTTTATAATATTGAATAATTTTAGCCGAATCCCCGCACCCGTACCCATACTCGGATTCGCACCCCCGAATCTTAAAATTTAAATTTTGCCGAATCCGACTCTCAGATTCGCATCCGTCTCGGATACCCGCACCCGAGACCGAGCAACTTAGATTATAAGCACATAGACCTCTCTTCTAATGTTGGTGATGCTTCTGTTTTACGTCTTCAGCCATATGGCCAAAAATCTTTGTTAGCTGCAAAGTTTCCAGATTTTCGCCTTGAGGACAAGTCGTCTTTTCCAGGAGGGGTGTACTGATAAGGCACGTATCTTCCATACTTATTCAAGGAGGAAGAAGCGAAGAAAGATAGGAGAAAATACTGATTTGCATCTTCTCAAATTACTGGAGGTTTCACCCATGGAGCAATGAGCAGTTTCATACTGTTATTAGGAGTTATGGCAGTTTCTTACTGTTAGTAGAAGTTAAGGCAGTTTCTTACTGTTATTTAGGAGTTATCTATCCTTATCCTAAATAGTTATAAAGTGGTTATTATTTATCTATTACATAATAGGATATCCAGAAAATAAGCAGACAGATGGTAATATATCTTTTAAATGCAGAAAAGGTTGTTCTAAGAGATACGAGATACTTGTCTCTCTTTGTATTTTCTATTGTTCTTCGAGATACAAGATAGTGTCTCTTTTTGTATTTTCTGTTGTTTTTATCAGTATAAAACCGCAGTTTCTATCAGTTTGCATGTCCAACAGTTAAACGCATGTCATTTTATTAAATGTTCCATAATCATATTGTTTGATTAAGGCTAGAGAATTAGTATGAGTGATCTTTGAATTACTATATTGACTATGGATTTTGTTGGATTATTATTCTCCATTTATTGATTATTATTAACGTGTCTAGACTAGCACGTAATTGCTCTCACTGCTTATATGATTGGGTAAGTGAATGGATGATTGGTTTGCCCGACAGGTGGTGTTAGTGGGTGCCAGTCTAGGGGGTATTTTGAGATGTGAATTTTCCAAATAAAGTGAAAAATATTTTGTTTACATGGTCAAACGCCACTGAACATTGCAACAAAAGTAATTACAGTATGACAGCTCTAACCAAACAACAATTATTATAGTTCGTACAGTAGCAAATGGACAAAGAAAGTTAGTTTGGTAATGGCATCTGAACTCTTACCAGCCAACTCTCGCTTGCATCAAGAGCTATGCAACTGACATATGGATACAACTCCTTTAACTTCTTATCCTTCTGGGGATCAATTATTTGAATACATTTACCAGTTCTGCAATCTAAGACAATTTCATAAAATGGCAATCAATAATCAACACATAAAGATAGATCAAAATTGAGAAAATCATGTGTTACTCCCCCAAAGTAAGGAAGAGCCCAAAGCAATCAATAGAAGGCAAAATTGGCAAATTTATCAGGGCTGGCCTTGTGTTCCAAATTTTTTTTTTATAACTACAGCTCCTATTTTTTTTCCTTTTGAGCAAGAATAACTACTGCTCGTATTATTAGAAGGAATATGAAAGATATACCCCATATCCGTGCTGTCCCATCCTCTGAACCAGTTATGACCTGAAAATTGCCGAGGGAGTGAGAGAGAAAAAAAAGAAGCAAAATTGGGCCGAATTCAAGGTACAATTGAAGTTTCAAGAAATATTATATTTAAAAAACAAAAGGGTGCTGTTGTACTTCACAAGTGCATAAGATGGAAATGGGTAAGACCAGCCACAGAGAGAGTGTGTATGCATGAGAGACAAACATAAATTTTTACCTGATTGTGAGAATTTCGCGCAACAATGCAATGCAAGTAGTCCGAATGTCCTTTAAGAACCATCTTTATTTCATTCTTCTCCTGAGCACCATAATTTAAATCACATTATCATCAAAAAAGTCTTAGTTAGAAGATTTCTTTTTTCTTCTATTCGGAAAAAGAAAAAAACTCCTTTTAAGAAGCAAAGAATTACGTTGGGACTAGTCACTAGTGGAAACGAAAAGAAAGAAGTAATTAAGAAATACTATAATATCATAATCAACCATGCACAATGCACATATACATACCACATCCCAGCAATATGCACAAGAATCACCAGAAGCAGCAAATATCGATCCGGTCTACAATAGAACACAAAAAATGAAATAAACATATGTAGACAGGACAACGTGGAGGTAGGAAACTGGACTTGAGAGAAGCAAGAGAAGAATCCATGAGATATAAATGCTAAACGCATAAGTATAAACAAAGTTAGCTAAGTCACATGCTTTGAACTAACAGCTCCAACTATGGCATCCAGACCCCAAAGTCCACTCAGCATGAATACTTAAATGACTACCACCTCATAGGGTTGTTGCAGAAGCCTTCTCCAAATTAGGTATTATAATATCAAATGCACAATTCTCAACTCCAAATTGAGTAGGTTGATGATGTACTAAAGAAGATTGTAAACCCCCCCTTCCCTACCCACCACCCACCACCACCCAAACACACACAGAGCATCAAAGAAACAGATGAATAAGAGTATAGTACAAATTGTCCACTACAATGAAGTTCTTTTGTAGTTCATCCAATATTTAGCACTTCAGTAAATTGTCTGATTTGAAATGAAAGCTTCCCCCACTACCATGCTCTGCTCTCTTCTTCGTAAAAAATGAAATAAAACAAACTATTCCCTCACTGCTGCACAGCAGATTAGTTTCAGAAGAATCATCATAATCTAGTGAAGAACCCAAGACATTCCTTCACAACGAAGAGCATCTGTAGTGATACAGCTGGTTTCACCTCTCAGATTTAAGAAGCATCGAACATTAGAAGATAACTAAGTCACTATTCACATCTACCTCCTAGCAGCCAACGCATAACCAGAAATCAGACTTACCTATAGTTCTATACTCTCACCCTATAGCATCAATCAAGAAGCCGCTCGGCTGGTTTAGAAAAAGATATAGAGGATAACATACCTGAGTATTAACAGCCACGCAATTATTTTCAGGTATTGGAGAAAGCGCCCCCCACGGACCTCTGAGATATGAGAACGTGGTTGGAACACAAATAAGGCAATAATAGTGTAAAGTAGAGGAGGATGAAATAATAGAACCATCATAAGCAGTAACCACTAATTTTCAGATATAGAAGACAAATGTCAAAGACAACATTTCATCTACACACCAATCCAAGAAGTTTTTAAAATTAAAAGCAATCAAAAAATTTAATTGCATAATATATTTGTTCAGAGTCCCCCCTCCCCCAACACCCAAACCCCCTGATTTCAGGTAAGCAGTAAAAGCTACTAACATTATGTATGAGAGAAAAAATTCAATAGCCATCAGTAAGCAGGAAACTGAAAAGACAAAATGTTTAAATCCTGAACAGGACATCTTTTGTTGCACGTCAATTGCTAAGGATGCAATATCAACACACAAGAGTAATGCAAACTGTGTGAGAAGTTAGTAAAATTCCACCCTAAACCACAAGCTTTCTTTGAAGCCCCTACAACATGGGATATTTGAAGAAATCTGAAATTATTTTATGTTTCTTGATAACTTACTTCTTCTGAGGATTTACCAAGTCAAGTACCGGCTTTGATACGCCTCCTGAATAGTAACAAAAGAAAAGTAAGCAGAGAATTAAACTCACAGCCAAAAAGCAGTAACAAAATAGTTTCAAGTTGCATCAACATCACAGTGAAAACCAGACAGCCTATCGGCATTCAGCTGATGCTTTGACTTGCAGAATATTTCTGCCCAAACAGAAAAAGGATGTTGATGTTCAAAAGGTAATTTGGTTTGTGGCTGCTAAACTAGTATCTAAGAGGACAGACAACAAAATATAATGTGGGAAGCAAGAAAGAGGCTTCTTACAGAATTAGGCAAGAACATTTCAAGACTAATATTTTGCCAGTTCATTAGGTGCAGCAGAAAGTGCATTCCCTCACTTCTCTTTCATCCAAGATTAATAATATTTCTTGCACTGGTAGATCTATGATGCAATAGGGCCACAATATTAGAATCCAAATTTTCTTTGCTTTTGTTGAGTCCTACATTGGTGGGCTTAGGAAATTTGGTCTTGGGCAATCCTCCCTTCATGAGCTAGCTTTTGGTGTTGAGTTAGATCTAAGGTTCATTTCTTTATCGTGATATCAGATCCATGGCCAACCTAATTCATTATTTCATCTGATGTTGGGCCCCCTATCTTGTATTGACCAAGCTTCAGAACTCCAGTCCTAGGCATACGAGGGTAGTTGAGTCCCATACCGCTGGGGTTGGGGAAATTTGGTCTTCCTCTAAGATGCTCGGACTCGGGTGTGGGTGTCCGATACAGGTGTGGATCTAAAGGTCGGATTCTTCATGGTCTAATTTTTAAGATCCAGGGATATGGATCCATGTATGGATACGGGTGCAGGGATTCGCCTAAAAATAATTAGAATATCTAAAAATAGAGCTATAAAACCTAAATTATGAGACATTATGTGGAGAACTTGAGGAGAATCATGGAAGGAGATCCAAGGAAAGGCAGTAATATAGAAATTTCTACATAAAAGGTATTTCATTTCCTTCAATTTCACCTTAGCTTTTGTATTGATTACAGAAATCATCAAAATTGTCCACACTTTCCCCGTCGAGTTTGATCAAAGTACCCAAAATCGGTTGACCAAATCGAACACGGATCCCACGCCCACGTCGTGTCGACACGGGTGCGGCACCAAAAGTGAAGAATCTGAGCAACTTAGTTCTTTCTTATGGTCTTGGGAAATCCTGTCCTCTTGAGCTAGAATTTGAGGTTGACTTAGGCCTAAGTAAAAGAGTAAAGAATTGCCCAAGACTATACAAGGAGACCAAATTTCCCTAATCCCACCCATGTGGGCCTCAACATCCACAGCACGCCTATGACTGGAGATCAGGAGCGTGGACAATATAAGACGGGAGGCGCGACACCGAATGGAACAATGAATTGGTTTGAGCCTAACCCTCATATCACGATAAATACATGGACTTTGGGCCAACTCAACCCCAAAAGCTAAGCTCAATGGTGGAGGATTGTCCAAGACCATACGATTAGTCCATGTCATTTCACTGTTACCTCATGCTACTCTCCTTGTCTTTATTATTCAGTGGTCAAACCCATTGGTGGCCCCCTAAAGTTGGTATTAAATTTCACGAGCGAAATTCCTTTTAGACAACTCTTGTAGGGTCCCATTGTGTCATATTGATACTTTTTTCTGACATGTCAAAGTGAGCGAGTGTGATACACTCAACAATAGCACGTGAAAAGCTTTATTTAGCCTTTTTTTAATTTTATTTTTTGTTCTTCTCCATTTCTCAAGCCACCACCTCCCACCATTTTTTAAAGCTTAAACTCCTTCAATGGAGGTCAAATTTTTCATTCAAATTCGTTTTCAAGCCATTTTTTTCTTCTTCATAGTATTGCTTTTCTAAATCTACCATCACCTTTCTCCACTTTTTTCATCAGAAAAATGGACACTAACACCCATATTTCATATTTCTTCTCTCGTTCTTCCTCTCCCTCTTTTCATCCCACAAAGCAACACTAAAAAGAAAGAAAAAGAACAAATATGAAAAATAAAAGAAAAGAATAATTTTTTGAAAAAACACAAAAGAGATTTTTGAGTGTAAAAAAGTCATGTGAGAGTCACATGCCTTCTTTAATGAAGAGCTCAGAATTGGGCACACAGAAGCCGAAGGAAGGGTATTTAATAGAAGTGGAAGTGGAAAATGGGCCTGATCAGGCAAGCTTTGTTACTTTTAATAAAATAATAAATTCAGCTCAGCCCATACTCAATAGAGAAAGACTTCTTGAAGACATGGAATCCCACATCTCTCTTCCAGTCATGCAAGAGATAGAACAGAACACTTTGCAGGAGATGATAGTGGCGAATCAAAGTGAGAAATTGGTGGAAAAGCCTCTGTGAATTGCGGAAGAAACAACTGCACAAGAAGTTTTGAGGGGGGAGATGAGAAGGGGGAGGGAAGAAAGCCCATGCACAATTGCTGGTCAAAGATCATTGACTTCTATCGAAGAATGGGAAATCGAAGAGGCAGAGCCTTTGTGCGACAACAATTAATTACAGAAAAAGAGAAGGAAGTGTCTGCGTGGGTGAAGCAAAACATGCTGAAGCTGGGGAAATTATTAGGGGCTGATTTTCGAGGACATGAGGAAGAGGCTATGGAACTACTACTTCAGGTGGATAGCTCCAGACAAGCAAGGAGTCAGGAACCGGCAATAGTATGTAAGAAGAACAGATTTAAAGGCTCTAAAGAATTAAAAAATTTAGTAGCCTTTGATGTGATATTCAAGAGTGGTGGATGTAGAGATAAGGGGAGGAACATCCTGACCACTACATGATGTAATTCAAACTCGTATCATGGAATGTAAGGGGCTTAAATAGCAGGGATAAAAGGAGGGTAGTCGAGAACATTATGGGGGATTGGAAAGCTGATATAATTTGTCTACAAGAAACTAAATTAGAGGGGGATATTACAGGATTGATAATGCAACTATGGGGGTAGATGGATTAAAATGGCATGTTTGGAGGCAAGTGGAACTAGAGGAGGGATAATGATGCTATGGGATAGTAGAATTTGGAAAGGTGAAATACTAGAGATAGGTGCATAAACTCTTACTTGTAAATTTGAAGCACAATTGCCAGATTTCACTTGCCATATAACAGAGGTGTATGCTCCTAACTGTTATGTGGAAAGAAGATTAGTATGGGAGGAGATTGGCTCAATCAGAGGATAAATAGAAGGTCCCTGGGCAATTTGTGGAGACTTCAATGTGTCCAGATATGTCTCGAAGAAAAGGAACGGTGTTAGAAGAACAAAGGGCATGAGGGAGTTCTCTTATCTGATTAAAGACTTGAATTTGATTGATCTCCATCTTGAGAATGCTAATTTCACCTGGTTCAAAGGGGATACTGGGAAATAGCCTCAAGAATTGACAGGATATTGGTGTCTCAAGAATGGGATGACTCTTTCAATAATATGAAACAAATTGCACTCCAAAGAATAATGTCAGATCATTCTTCGATTGCAATTCAAGGAGGTTCCCGGAAGAAGAACAAGAGTTATTTCAAGTTTGAGAAATGGTGGCTTGGCACTGAAGGTTTTATTGATAGAGTGAAGGTGTGGTTGAGTTCTTTTGATTACCAGGGGAGACCTGATTATGTCCTAGCTTCCAAATTAAAAGCCTTGAAACATAAAACTGAAAGAATGGAGTAGAAGTGAGCAAGGAAACCTAGGTCAACAAAGGAAGAATCTGCTGGAGAAGTTGGCTACTCTGGAGAACATTGCAATAGCCAGAGGCTTAACAGCAGAGGAATCAATGGAGAAGGCATCCTTAATCATGAACTTTGAGCAGCTAATCAAGAATGAAGAGATCTTATGGAGACAAAGATCTAGATCCCTGTGGTTGAAAGAAATAGATAAGAATACCAAATTCTTCCGCAAGATGGCTAATGCTCACAAGAGATATAACAACATTGACCAACTTCTTGTTCAAGGGAATCTAATCAATGATCAAGAAAGGATTCAAGGGAAATAGTGGAATTTTTCCAAGACTTGTACTCGGAGAATGTCGGGTGGAGACCTGCCAGTAACTTCACAAATTGCCCAAGGCTCAGTGGAGGAAATGGAAGATTTAGAAAGGGAATTTGAAGAGGAGGAGGTACTGAAATCCCTAAAGCAATGTGCAATTGATAAAGCACCTGGTCCAGATGGGTTTACAATGGGGTCTACATCAAGTTTTAGGAAGTGGTAAAAATGATATCATGAAGACCTTCCAGAATTTCTACGAGCAAGGAAGGTTTGAAAGAAGTTTCAATGCTACCTTCATTGCTCTTATTCCAAAGAAGAAAGGTGCTAAAGAATTAAGAGACTTCAGACCCTTCAGACTGATATGTAGTATTTACAAGCTATTATCCAAAGTGCTTACTGAAAGGTTGAAAAGAGTGATGGCTAAGCTTGTGGGCTCACAACAATTGGCATTCATCAAAGGAAGGCAGATTATTGATGCTGCCCTCATAGCAAATGAAATAATAGACGCCAGGGTGAACTTGAAGAAACCTGGAATATTATGCAAATTAGACATTGAGAAAGCATATGATCATGTCAATTGGGGCTTTCTTATGGATCTGCTAGAGAAGATGGGATTTTGATGTAAATGGAATAAGTGGATTAAATTTTGTATCTAAACAGTGAACTCTATACTTATTAATGGTTCACCAGCAGGTTATTTTAATTCACAGAGGGACCTAAGACAAGGTGATCCTCTATCACCCTTTTTGTTCCTCTCAATCATGGAGGGACTGAACAACATGATTAAGACAGCAAACACGGAAGGTTGGTTAAGAGGATTTGAGGTTGCTAGAGTTGGACGGGATAGCTTGAAGATAACTCATCTTCTCTATGCAGATGACACTTATATTCTGTGATGTTGAAGAAGAGCATCTCAAAATGCTGAGACTGATCTTGGTAATATTTGAAGGAATGTCAGGTTTACATGTTAACGGGAGGAACAGCTTCCTATACCCGGTTAATGAAGTGCCAAACATGGAAATCTTAAAGACAATCTTAGGGCGTGAAGTGGGTGCTATACCAACTATCTACCTTGGATTGCCTTTGGGGGGCAAGTCTATGTATATGGAAATCTAGAATGGGGTGATTGAGAAATGTGAGAAGAAGTTAGCAAGGTGGAAGTCCCAATATCTCTTTATGGGTGGAAGATTGATATTGATAAACTCTGTGCTTGATGCACTTCCAACATATATGATGTCATTATTTCCTATCCCACCAGGAATCATCAATAGGTTGGATAGCATCAAGAGGAAATTTCTATGCCAAGGGAACAAAGACAAGAAGAGTTACCACCTAGTCAAATGGAAGGCAGTGATCAATGAGAAAAGATTTGAGGGATTGGGGATCAAAAATCTGAAGAATCAGAGTAAAGCTTTAAGAATGAGATGGCTATGGAAATATTCAAATGAAAATCGAAGTCTTTGGGTTAGAGTCATTAAAGCTAAATATGAGGAGAACTATAATTGGATGACAAAGGAGGTCACTACTCCTTATGGTGTTAGCTTATGGAAATCTATCAGAATTTTGTGGAATGAATTCAAAGTTAATACCATAGTCAAAGTGGCAGATGGAGCTAAAATTGTCTTCTGGAAGGATGATTGGCATGAAGCAGGCAACATGGAGATATTATTCGTACATATTTATAACTTAGTTTTACATCAACACAGCACAATAGCAGAATTGTGGACACCTTAAGGGTGGAAATTTGTATTCAGGAGACACCTCAATGATTGGGAAATACCAAGAGTAGCAAAATTCTTCAGCACCATTGACCAATTCAGTGGTTTGAAGGCTGGACAAGACATCCTACAGTGGCAGGGAAATAGTAACGGGACTTTTAAAGTAAATGCAGCCTACACGAAGATGAACCAACCAAACCAGCAGATACTTCGATGGCCTAGGAAACACATTTGGAAAGCCAAAATCCCACACAAAGTAGCTTGGTTTGTCTGGTTATTGGCTAAGGAAGTAGTGCCTACACAAGATAACTTGATGGAAAAGGGGATCCCTTTATGTTCAAGATGTTTTTTTTTTTGTGGGGATCATCTATTTATACATTGCAAGGTCACAAGTCAACTCTAAAGATTATTCCTAGGTCACAAAAACATATCTTGGTCCATGCCAGGGAAAATCACAGAAGCATTACACAGTTGGGAAGAAGCAGGAGTTCAAGCAAAAAACAGAAACAATGGAGAATTGTACCTGCAGCTATATGGTGGACAATATGGAAGGAGAGGAACCTTAGAGCCTTTGAGAATATGGAAAATACTATAGAACAAGTCAAAATGAATTGTATTTTGACTTTATGTTTTTGGTGTAACCAGATATACTCTAATGATTAGTCTCTATCAGTGATGTCTTAGACTCATTATAAGGATAGGATAGTAGATTTTGAGTTCTTTTGTAAATATGGTTTCAGTACTGTGTTACAGAAATAGAAACAGTTTCCTATGTCAAAAAAAAAAAGACGATTTCCAATCAAGGTACCATCACCATTCTCCATATTTTCGCCAGAAAAATAAATATGAACACTCCTATTTTATATTTCTTTCTTTCTCTCCCTCCCCTCCGGTCTTCATCTCTCTTTTACTCTCAAAACAATACCAAAATAGAAAAATAACAAAGATCGAATTTAAAAAAAAAATAGATTAAAAATAAAGAAAATTGTTGGGTGTTGTAGAGAAGACAACTACCATTAGAGTGGGGGGGGAAAGGGGTTAGATTGATTTTTTTAGAACAACATTTTTGTTTTATTTACTAAATGGATTTTAAAATAATTTTTAACTTAAAATAACGCATGTAATAATTTAATTGGTTGTTTGTCATGTCATCAGCGAGTGTATTACACTCTCTTCAATTTTTTGCTTTATTGTAAAAAAAAATGTCAAAATGAAGCAGCGGGATCCTACATGAGGTGTCTAAAATGAACATCATCCAATTGAGGTGTCTAAGTGAAACTTGATGCCAACTTTAGGGGGCCACCGATAGGTCACTTACAATCTCATTAGAGCATATCAAACTACCCTACGGGAGATTACAAATTACCTATAAAGTCTGCATAAAGTTCTATATCCCCCATCATATCTTGTTTACACCAAAAGTACAAAAGACTAAGACTATTCATTCTAATTTTCTGGATGTTGTTCCTCTTATCCTCGAAGCATCTTCCATTCTTTTCTTACCATAGGGACCACCAAATGCAGGCTGGGATTAACTCCCACCAATCTTCATTAGACTCCCTTCTTCCTATCTCCTTCCAGCTGTAGAGCAGATCCTTAGTGGACTTTGGAATTACCCAGCATACACCACGAAGACCAAGAAACATGTTCCATAAGCTTGTAGCTACTTTGCAATGAAGGAATAAGTGACGATTAACTTCTGCATCTTGATCACACATAAAGCATCTTGAGCATATTTGTCTGCCTTTCTTTTGAAGCACTTCATGTGTTAAGCAGGCCCTTTTGCACACTAACCAAGCAAAACATGAGATCTTCAAGGTTTTTTTTATCTTCCATATTAACTTCCATAGCCAGTTTAAGATCTGTGTTTGGCCAATATTGTATCTGCATAAACAAGACTTTACTGTAAACACACCTTTGCTTTGCCATCTCCAAATAGGCTTATCAGGTTCAGTGGAGGTGCCTGGGAAAGCATTGAGGATCTAAAACAGATTGATGACCCTCTCGATTTCCCAATCATTGAAAGCTCTCCTGAATATGAGATTCCAACCCTGAGGGCTCCATAGTTGTGAGATTGTGGCCTTGTTTTGAGTGGTGAGCATAAACAGGTCTGGAAAGAGTGATTGCAGGCTTACATCCCCAATCCAATGTTCATTCCAAATATCAATTTTCCTACCATATCCCACTTTTAGTGAGATGTTGCCATCAGTGGCCCCCTAAAGTTGGCACTAACTTTCAATTAGACACCTCTTTGTTCATTTTACCCACCTCATGTCATGTTTTGGTGTCATTTTGACACTTCTTTTATAATCAGCCAAAATGTGTAAGGTGTGTGTAACACACCGTCAATGACGTGTCAAAATGACGAATTAAATAAAGACATGTGGTATATATATTGAAAATATTTTTTCAATAATGAATTTCGAGAAGAAAAAGAAGGCAATGACTTAATGACACGTGGCAATTTTTATCCAAATAATTTTTTTTTAAAATTTAAAAAAATGAACCACTTGCAAAGCCCATCCTTTGTTGTCTTCTCCACCACCCTCCACCCCTGATCCTCAACCCCTCCCCCACCAGATTATCTTCTCCACAGTCCACAACCCCCTACCCTTCCCACACTCAAATCATCTTCTCCACCACATCCCCCCCCCCCTAAAAACCCCTCCCCAATCCAGATTGTCTTTCTCAAAATTAGTAATTTAACTATTTGCAAAAAAGTATTTGACAAAAGCACAATCTCTTTGCAAAAACTAATTCGTCTTACTTATAACTTTAAATAAAATTACAAAGAGTTTTTTTAAAAGAATATATATATATATATATATATATATATATATATATATATATATATATATATATATATATATATATATAAGAGAAGAATGGCAACAAAATAAGAGAAGTTGTTTAAGCTTGAAATCTATTGTTGTTGTAGCACCTAGATCTATTTCTCCATCGAAGGAGTTTCAGTTACAGAAAATGGTGGCTAAAATGGGGAAGAAAAAGAAAAATAAAATAAAAATAGGTTAAATAAGCTCTCCACGCGTTGGTAAGAGTGTATCACTCACTATGTCATGTCAGCAAAAATTGTCAAAATGACACAGCGGGACATGACATGAGGTGTCTAAAATGAACAAAATCTAGTTGGAGTGTCTAAGTGAAAAATTGGTGTCAACTTTAGGGGGTCACCGATGGGTTAAGGAGCACAGAGACTATAGACCTATCATTTTGATTGGCAGTGTCTCCAAGATTGTTTTCAAGCTTCTAACAAAATGGCTCAAAACAACGATGATGCATAAATTGGTGGGCACACATCACATCAAAGAGTTCTCATCAAATGAAGACAAATTAGGGATATTGCCCTAATTGCAAATGGATTCCTGGACTCCAGATTCTAGGAAGGGAAAGCATAATGCTTTGCAAACTAGACATAGAAAAAGGCTTTTGACCATGTGAATTGGAGATTCTTGTTGAGAACTTCAAGAAAAATGGGTTTTGGAAGTAAGTGGGTGAACTGGATCAATACATTCAAGTTTTTAGTCTTGATTAATGGCTCACTCGAAGGCTTCTTTCAATCTCACAGAGGACTGAGGCAAGGAGAACCTGTGTCTCCTTTGCTTTTTTGGATAGGAATGGAGTGGTTAAAAAGAAACAAATGGCTCAGTGAAAAAACTTGATGTATCCCCTCAATTATCCTCAGAACTTCCACCAATGTTCTGAGATCCTGGGAGGTGAAATAGGAACATTACCTACTGTCTACCTTGGAATGGCATTGAGGGCAAAGAGCAGGTCTCAAGACATATGGAATGGGGTTCTAGATAAGTGTGAGAAGAAACTTTCAAGATGGAAAAGCCAATATTTGTCTCTGGGTGGCACATTCACTCTAATGAATAGTATTTTAGCTGCCCTTCCACATACATCATATCATTATTTCTAATCCCCCCAAAGGTTGAAATTTGAGAAGATAATTGATGCACTTAGAAGAAGTTTCTTGTGGCAGGGGAAACAAGGAGAAGAGGGGCTACAACCTAATCAAATGGAAGACTGTTAAAACACAAGGAGCCTGGGCAAAAAACTCAGAAAGCAGAACCAAAGCCTAATCATGAAGTGGTCATGGTCTATGGAGATACTCTAATAAAGATTATTCTTTATGGAAGTATGCTATTGAAGGCAAGTATGGAGAATATGAATCATGGAAGACAAAAGGCGCTGAGCACAATTTATGGGGTCGTTATCTGAAGGACTATTAGGAACCTATTCCAATCTTCCAATTATAGAACAAAATTCAAAGTTAGAATGGGGAAAAACTATCTTTTTGGAAGAATAACTGGCTTGAATTGAAGAGGAAGGAGCATATATCACTGATCCAGAAGTTATCAAGATTAAAATACAAGACTACTATCAGAATCTCTACAAAGAGACAGAGACATGGAGACCTAATCTAAATTTACAGGACTTCACAAGCATTAACTTGGAGGAACAGATCTGGCTGCAGAGACAGTTTGAGGAGGAAGAAGTCTTAAAAGGCATAAATCTTTGTGCTAGCGACAAGGCACCAGGACCTGATGGATTTCCAATGAGCTTCTTCAAAGAATTTTGGAGTGTCTTGAAAGAAGACATCTTGAACACTATGAAGCATTTCCATGAGTTCCAAGTTTTTGAAAAGAGTATGAATGCCACTTATGTGGCACTTATCCCAAAGAAGACTGGAGCTACATCACTAAGGGACTTCAGACCAATAAGTCTAATTAGTAGGATGTACAAAATCATAGCTAAAGAGTTGGCTGAAAGGCTCAAACAGGTGGTAAACAAGCTGGTGGACTAGCACCAGATGGCATTTATTAAGGGCAGGCAGATCATGGATGCTGCATTAATAGCCAGTGAATGTGTGGACACAAGAGTTAGAGGAGAGAAAGCAGGCATCATGTGCAAACTTGATTTGGAAAAAGCATATGACCATGTAAATTGGGGGTTCCTTCTAAACCTCTTAAGACAGATGGGGTTTGGAGATAAATGGTTAAAATGGATAGGTTTTTGTATTAAAACCGTCAGGTTCTCCATTCTGGTGAATGGGGAACCGGTGGGTTTCTTTTCATCTGAGAGGGGCTTGAGACAGGGTGATCCTCTCTCCCCTTTCCTATTCATACTGGTCATGGAGGGGCTGAATAGCATGCTGAGGATAGCTACTCAAAACAGATGGATAAGGGGATATGAAGTTAGTAGCAGGGCAGGTGTGAGTATGGAGATTTGCCAATTGTTGTATGCTGATGACACTGTAATCTTCTGCGAGGCAAAAGAAGACCAGATTAGATATATCAGAGTGATACTTGTGATCCTGGAAGTTGTCTCTGGTCTAAGGGTTAACTGGAGGAAAAGCAGTTTATTCCCTATCAAGGAAGTGGCACAGATGCAAAGATTGGCTAACATCCTAGGGTGCAAGATCGAGCAATTCCCGACAACTTACTTGGGAATGCCTCTGGGAAGCAACCATAAAGAACTACTGATATGGGATGGGATAATCCAGAGGTCAGAGAAAGAAGTTAGCAATATGGAAATCTCAATACTTGTCAATTGGGGGCCAACAAACGTTAATAAATGCAGTGCTGGACTCTCTCCCCACTTATATCATGTCTCTATTTCCCTTACCTGCTAAGGTGCTAGAGAAATTGGACAAACTTAGAAGAGACTTTCTTTGGTTTGGGAACAAAGAAAGGAAGGGGTACTATCTAGTTAACTGGGAAACAGTGCAGCTACCTAAGCTCTCAGGTGGTCTTGGAGTTAGGAATCTTCGAATCCATAATGAGTGCCTCTTGATGAAATGGCTGTGGAGATATGTGGAAGAAGAACATGCTCTTTGGAGAGAAGTTATACATCACAAGTATGGACAGGACTCCCAATGGTGTACCAATGAGGTCACTATACCATATGGAGTTTCAATATGGAAAACAATAAGATCCTTCTGGACCAAACTAGCAGGAAACGTCAAACTCAGAATAGGAAATGGAGCTAAAATTCTATTCTGGAAAGATGTTTGGGTAAGACATGAGGCATTAATGCAATCTTTCCCCAACTTATTTTCTTTTTGTAGCAATCTAGATATCACTCTAGCTGAGAGTTGGGAAAATGGTTGGGATATATCCTTCAGGAGACAATTCAATGACTGGGAAATAGATAGGGTGGCACAATTGTTACATGTAATCAATGAGTTTAATGATTTGCTGCAAGGCCAGACACAATCTCGTGGGTACACTCTGAGGATGGAAGATTCACAGTTAACAAGCTCTATAAGAAGGAAATTGGAACTCAACAAGACCTCAGATTGGCTAGATGGAAATATGTATGGACAAGCCAAGCACCAACCAAGATCAAATGTTTTGTATGGTTGGTAGCTAAGAGGGCTTGTCTGACACAAGAGGTACTGCAGAGGAAAGGTGTACAACTAGTACCAAGGTATTTTCTATGCAATGAGACAAATGAGACCAACAATCATCTTCTTCTACACTGTAGAGTCACAGGTCAACTATGGTCTCTGTTTTTTAGGCTCACTGATAACAGCTGGACGATGCCAGAACATACTGCTGACCGCTGACCTGTTAAGCTGCTGGATCAGGAGAGGAGGCAGTAAAAAGCCAAAAAAAGTGGTGGAGAATTATTCCAGCTCGCATACAGAAAGTCAAAGAAAATTGCATTGCATATTTGTATTTTTGGTGTAAACAGGAATGTATAGAGGAGGTAGAGCAACTAGTAGATATGTTAGGTTTTTTGTAATTAGCCTTCCTAGTCCCTCTATGTACGAATTTTTGGAGGTCACCAGCATGTCCTTAATGCTGAGGAATACAACATTACCGTTTTTCAAAAAAACTGGCTTGAATTGGATCCTTAAAATTTCTCTTATTGGAGGTTTAGATCCTGAATCAGTAGCAAAAAGCCAATATCAGTGAAGTCTGGAGTAATCATGGCTGGAATTTTATTTTTTTTGAAGAATGTAACTTGTATTAT
Source organism: Solanum sitiens (assembly GCA_016801875.1). Lineage (NCBI taxonomy): Eukaryota > Viridiplantae > Streptophyta > Magnoliopsida > Solanales > Solanaceae > Solanum > Solanum sitiens. Next base: position 289,196 of record JABWTJ010000479.1, on the reverse strand, counting down.
GAACAAAAGGAATACTCAGAAAAGTATTCCAGTATACTTACAACAAAATTACAGAGGGAGAGGTGTCCCTACTAAGCTTCATAAATAATCTAAAATACTAGGAATATCCTCTTCTTGCGGATATTCGTGTTTACACCAAAAAAAGAAAAGGACTAGACAGTTCATCTTCAGTTTCTGCAGAGAGCGGCTCTTGTTTTCGAAACATCTCTGGTTCCTTTCCATCCATATAGTCCACCAAATGCAGGCTGGGACAATCTTCCATCTCTCCCCGTGTCCCGACTGATTCCCATGGAATTTTAGCTATAGGAGATTAGCAGATTTGCAGAATTCTACGACACACTTGCTCAAAATACTGGAACCACCCTCCACAGAGACATTATGGTGGAAAAACCCACAACTCAGGTGAATTCTCAATCAAAACAGGAAACCACTAGCTGATTTATGGCAACAATATTAGTGACTTTTGGCCTTGGAAGCACAGATAGAAAGACTATGATTCCATATAAGGTGCCCTGTTTTGTATGGTAAAAAGGCCTGTTTGACACAGGATAAGCAACAAAGAATGCAACTACAGCTATGTTCTATCTGTCTTTTATATGGAAGGACTGCAGAGACAACTAATCATTTGTTCCTACACTGCAGAGTAACCACCCAACTCTGGGATTTATTTTGGGTTATGATAGGCTTGAGCAGGACTATGTCAGGGAGTTCACTAGAGATGCTATCTAGCTGGAGCAGAAAAGGGGGCACCAAAGTTCAGAAAAGAAGATGGAGCATAATCCCAGGATGCATATGGAGGGATATTTAGAAGGAAAGAAATTTAAGATGTTTTTATTTTTGAATGCAAAAGAAACCCAATCCAAAAGATAAAGTTTAGTTCTATTTTGCTATTTCATTTTTAATGTAAACAAGAATACATAGAAGACACTGAAACTCTACTTCAAGTCCTGGAGTCTCTATAGTTTTCCTTTTTGCTAGAAGATATCTTCCTAGAATAGTAGCTTTTGCCTTCTAATACTCCTGTAAATACTGGCTTCACAGCCCTATTTGTGATCTAATATAAGTTGTTGCCTTCATCAGAAAAAAAAACATCAGCTGAACTGCTACAAGAGGGGCAGATTGAAAATCTTAAGTTGTTGAATTGACATTTTTAACTTCTAATATGTTAAGCTGATGAAAGACACAAATACATATGCATTGCATCCCCTGTTTTTTCCCCTCCTGAACTTCGTTTCATAATGTGAGAACATTATAACAAGTTTGTCCGGCAAACAAATCATTCAGCTGCATGAGTTTCAATACAGCAAAAGAGTTGGATGCTAGAACTGGAAGCAAAACCAAGCAAAGGAGCTCAACAGTTTTAAATGTTCATAAATAGGATGTTAGAATCCGTCATTCAACAACAATATAACTACACCTCAATCTCAAACTACTCAAGGATACATTACTGCACACAAAAAAAAGATGGTACCTTGTGCTGATTCCTTAGACCCCAACATTTCTTTCCACTTCCATCCTCGAATCCGACCATCATCACCACAACTGCATGAAATTACATATATTAACAAAGAATTGGCACATATGATAGAATAAATAACACTAACCGGTGAAATTAATAGGAGTTATTTACTTTTATGTAATAAGTACCACAAGCTAATTGCCTCTCTTGCTTACTTAATTAAAAAGAAAATTACTTCACGTAGTTTCACAGCTCAATCATTAACTACAACTCTCTAAAACCTCAGTATGAAACAGTTTTACAACTTTTCTCTACTTGCCCTAACATATGAGCTAACTTGCACGGACTCTTCACTTTTGATGCCTCAACTGTGTCAGATTATTCAAAAATACACTACTTTTGGAGAATCCGACACGCACCCGATGACATTTTTGAAGAGTCCAAGCAATATAGCATATGAGCTCTAGTCAAGCTAAAAGTTCTTACCTGCATTTTGGATACTTGAAGTAACATTTTCCCATAATTTTGATTCTAAACAAAAGAAAAAAGTTGTACTATCTCCCATCTGTGCAAATTTACCTACAGCTTTTATCAGTACAGAAAGATAGACGCAAATTCTGAAAAGATACCTCAATAATAGTGAATCTTCATGGTTACCATAAAATTTAACATCATAAGCAGGTCCATCATGTCCTTGTACCAGCCAACTAGGTTCAGCTACTGGCACCAATGAACTAAACCAACATCACCGAATAAAATATCAATTCAAATAAAACCTGACCAGAACACTTCGAAAACATTGAGAAAACAGAAACTCACTTGCCCGCGGAGTTCAATCCCTATCAATAAGAAAAAGGAATCAAATAATAGCAATTAGTTTGTAGAGCAATCCCTATATTAACGTTCTTTCCTACTTTATAGACTGTAATATTGAGCTTACAAGGCAAGAAGAGATAGAGTAAGCGGCAATGGAGCCATCGCTAATGGCGGCGACGATGAGGTCCGGATAGGAATTATGGTCCGGGTTCGGGGCAAATGCAGTCCGGAAGACCGTTCGACATTGAGATTCTCTCTCGAGTATAATGGAATCTCTGTATATGTCTTCTTCCCAGTTTCTGCAGTCCATGGCTGTCGCCATTGTTACCGGAATGTTTTGTGTGTAGTGAATCGAGATAATTGAGGGGATTTTGACAAAAAGTGAGAGAAATCAAAATTGGTGACAAATTACTGACCGAGTTAAGAAAAAGTTAATTAGAGATTAAGATAATTGGAGTTTAAAATGTAATATTTAAATTTTTTAAATATTTAAAATATTTGAATAAACCCAGTTCTCATTATCTTTTCTTTTCTCTCAAGTTAATAGTGTATTTTGGGTACATTGTTGCGACCAACTCCATTGCTACGACCTTTCAATACCTTCCTCTCAAGTTGCGAATTTAATTTGCCGTCATCGTCGTCATCTACCCTTCAAGGTAACACTCTTTTCTTTTATAGTTAGAATTTTGAGATTGTAACGATTGAAGATCCATTGCATTGTTCTTGTATATAAATTTTTGTGTTACTTTTGAATTATAATCTTTTGCTTTCATGGCAAATCCTCCTATCAAAACTCAAGCTAACGGAAGTAAAGCTTCTTTTTTTTTTATGATTCCAAAGAAAATCAAATTGAAAATTTGAATTTTTAAACTTGTTCCAACAAAGGGAAAGATTGAATTTTTATTTCCTCAAAGTCATAGATCTCAAGGAATTGATTAAAGCAAAAGGGATAAAGTTAGGTGATATGAGACCATCAAGATGGATATATCTAAATCTATTTTTCTTGAGAAAAAAAATTGCAGACAACAAATACACAACTAAGAATCAAAATAAGAACAGCTTCAAAGATTTTTTTAAAGCTAGCAAAAAGTTATAATAAAATGGAGGTTCCAATGAATACTAATACTAGTACTAAGTAGGCGTTTTGTTGATAATAGAAATTTTATTGATATTTCTGATTTAGCAAAATAATATCGATGGAATTTAATTAAGTTTCTATTTAACTGCACTACATTATTATAACAAAAAGAAAAAAAATGAAAATAAGAGATTGCTCTTGTGACTAGCGATGAACCTTTATTGATAGATGAAAGGAATAACGATGGGTTACTATATGGCATCTTTAATCGGGTGGGTTTTATCATGTGCCCCCTGTTGGCCCTGTTGGGTGTTAGGAATGCTCTTGAGCCATGCCTTTTGTTTTAAATTTAGGCAAAATGCATAAGTATCCCTGAACTATGCTCGAAATTTCAAAGACACACTTATATAATACTAAGTAACTATTATATCCCTGAACTTATTTTATAAAAAAAATTCTACCCCTTTTCGGCTTACGTGACACTATCATCTGGACCCAATGCGTGTTGACAATTTTTTCAATGATAGTGTCACGTAGGCCGAAAAGGGATAGAAAATTACTTATAAAATAAGTTCGAAGGGGTAACAGGACCTTAGTAAAGTACAAATGTCTCTGAGATTTTTGGGGCATAGGTTGGGGGTACTTGTGCATTTCCCCTTAAATTTATATTATATATTTGCATTGAAAATTTGTATTTTCTTTCTTAATTAATTCTCTATAGAAAGAAGATGCATGTAAGTACAACAAGTGTTGTGATTACAATGTTGTAAAATTATTGAAAATCACGGAAATCTCATAGCTTGAGGCGTGCCGATGATACTGTCCTTAAGGATATTTCATCAGTTAAGGTGTATTCTCACGATTCAACAAGCTCTTCTAAAACTAAAATTAGGAGCCAAAATCTAATATATTTTACTTTAAAAAACCCACAAAAAAATAAGGAAGAAAATTATTTAAATGTAATATTTCATTTTGTCCTTTAACACACCAAAGTACTATATACAAATATATAGATATTTGGTAAATTTCATACTTCTTCATCCGTGTGCACCCAAAAAATCTTTTGTAACTGTCAATATGTCATTACTACTATCAATAATAGATGTCAATCAAATATTCTATGTTTGTAACTCCCAAATTAAAATATTAAATAATTAATGTCATAAAGGCTATTAGCCATTGCCATAGTAAGAAAATCAAACGGCAGGCTATCAAATTAAAACCTTGATATAATATTACTAAGCTAAGTTATTAAGGTAATAATATATAATAAATTATTTCAAATATTATTCTTAATACTTTTTAAGATAATAAAGATATTTTATCAACAATCCTCCATATATCTTAAAAAGTATATAAAAATGTAATATAGTAATTAAAAAATATATAAAAGATAATTATTGCTGGATTTTCAAAAGAAAGAATAATGTGTCGAATCTGGTGTCTCGTAGACTATGAACCAGACCTAGATAAAATAAAATTAAGCTTACTGAACAAATGGTGAAGTTTAAAACTTCTATGAACCAAAAATTATGTCGTAAACTTAGTGTCTTATTCTATCACATTATACTTGCACAATCTTTTTCGTTATCGCGATTTTGCACTAAGAGGTCATGCGCCTGATATTCATGAATGCTTTAGAAATTTATCACAATTTCATAGAAGTGGCACCGCTCCACACTCATATAGGTCCACCCATCAAGTGTATTCTACAGAGCAACCACCTATAAAGGATATGGTTATGAATTAAGAGTTCACAACTCAACCTCACTTTTCTTGTAGATTTGCACTATATGCACGCCATCACAAATGGGACAAAAATTTATAGTGCACAAGATCAAACGGTGACTTGTTATTATCCATATGAACCTAATTCATGTGATCTCCAATCACATAGGTTGGGTTACCATCATGTTTGATTTACAACTTGACAATAGTCTCATTCTCGTTGAAGCTTCATTTATTAATTTTCCTCCCAAATTTGAAGTTAGAGAATTGATCAAATTTCACTTATGACTTCACAAGATTAGAGGATTTAATTCCATTTCTTAATAATGTTGTATAATTCTTTGTTTCAAACTTATGTAATCACCATATAAAGGTTAAATAACCACTTAACATCATTATTAGCCAACTCCATTATATTTAGCTGATTTTAAATCATCAACACAATAGATGAACACATATTGAATTTTGGATAACAAGACCACAGAAAGTACGTTACCTCCATATTTCAAAAAATTCAACTTAGAAAATAATATTTCTAAATAACAAGTTTAATCAATTTTTCAAATAAGCATTACATCGTTATAAGCTAAAATTATAACTTCAATTAAACATTATATATCATCATTCATCTAGTGATTACAAGAAAAAAAATTAAATTAAATTATAGAATCAAATTGCATCATTAAAAGAACAATATATTTTATTTTTATTTTTTCCATTTAAAATCTTAATAAAAAAGAAACCAATAACACCCAATTGACATGTCTCTTTATTATTTAGAAGAAAATATTTCTCTACTTTTTATAACACAAAATTAATTTTAGAAAATGATTTCATAATTCAAACCACCAACACGTTAATGTCCCCTTCTTTTCCTCCAATTCTTAATATTTTGAAAAACTAATTATTAACATAGGAGAAAATTTTATCATCAAAACATAATAAAAAAAAAGAATATTTATTTAACTAGTTCCAATTTAGCATGTCAAAAGTAAATAATTAAGTACTAAATTTTTCTTTCATGACTTGAGAAACATTGAGAACAAATAAGCCATGATTACAATATTCTTTACCCACAAACACATTATTCTTTGTTATCACTATCTTACCAGATTCAAATGCAACTTTCACTCCACCTAATTTCACGAAAATCAAATTAATTCGGATACTAGGAACATGCAGCACTTCGGTCAATTCCAACATTTTTCCAGATGTGAGTTTGAGAAGAACTTTTCCTTTTCCAAGGACTTGAGTAGTTAAAGAATCATCAAGATACACAACTTCTTCTCCTTCATTGACTTGGGTGTAAGACACAAAATTTGTTTTATTGTCACAAATATGCCTAGTAGCACCTGAATATATCACCCAGTAACTCACTTTGACCACAAGATTAGCTTGGGAAATGACTGCCACTATTATATCATCTGCTTCAGCCAGATTTATTCTTGGCTTAACATAATTGTCATTTTTCCAGCGCTGTTTCTACATTGAACTGCATGGTGGCCTGGTTTGCCACACACAAACAATTACATTTTTCTTGAAATTTTGATTGTTGATCCTGAGTTTATAATCAACATCTTTTTCACACCTGTTGTCTTTGTTGCGATTGTCTTTCACAAGATTGGCTTTTGTAGCAATTTTTTTTGCTTTGGCAAAATATGATTGCTTTCTGTTGGTATACTCAATGATGACGTGTTTCACCAAATCTTCAAGAAATAATAGCTTTTGTTTGTGATTCAAATTTTGTTTGTAGTCATTTCAAGATTCTGATAGTTTTTCAATCAATATACCAGCCACGAACTGCTCCGATAAAATTATTTTCTTCGACTTAAGATCTTCAACTAGTTTGTGAAACTCGTTGATTTGTACCTTTACATCTTCCTCCTCCATCATCTCCCATTTGTAAAAATTACCAATAACAAACTTTTTATTTCGTAGCATTTTCGACAGTATATTTAGCAAATAGCGATTCCCAAATCTCTTTTGCTTCCTTATTTAAACAATACACATCGAATAATTCATTAGAAATAGTACTTAATATTGTGTGCTTACATACGTTATTTGTATAAATCCATTGATTTAGTTGCTCGCAGATTCCTCCATTTTTGACTCTATTAGTGCAGACGTCACTCCATACATGTCAAGAGCAAAGAAAAATTCGTTCGTCATCTCTTAAAATTTTGTCCACAAAAAACTTCCATTTTTGAAACATCAGGGAATTATTTAGTAAAGTTGTGCAAAGGCACAGTAGGAACAACACCATGATATGTTTGAGCATCAATGGTGGTATTATTAGTAACAATAGCAGGTAAATCATTTTTGTGAACCATGTTAACCGAAATATCCTTAAGATTGTTGTAATATTATTGGAAATCACGTAGCTTGAGGCATGCCGATGGCACTGTTCTTAAGGATATTTCCCTTGTTAAGGTGTATCCCCCACGATTCAACAAGTTCTTCTGGTACTAAAACTAGGAGCCAAAATCTAACAAAGAATATATTTTACTTAAGAAAACCCAACAAATAAATAAGGAAGAAAATTATTTAATGTAATATTTCATTATATCCTTTTAACACACTAAAGTATTATATATAGATATATAGATGTATGGTAAATTCCATACCTCTTCATCCGTGTGCACCAAAAAAACCTTTTGTAACTGTCAATATATCATTACTATTATCAATAATAGTTGTCAATCAAATATTCTATGTTTGTAACTCCCAAATTAAAATATTAAATAATTAATGTCATAATGACGATTAGCCATTGCCATTGTAAGAAAATCAAACGGCTGACTACCAAATTAAAACCTTAATATATAATATTAATAAGCTAAGTTATTAAGGTAATAATATATAATAATTTTTTTCAAATATTATTCTTAATACTTTTTAAGATAATAAAGATATTTTATCAACATACTACAATTAGTGATGTGACTATTATGGCGACTGATGTAGTTATTACAACAGCTGCTATAAAATAATTTGTAGTGATTTTGGAGTAGGAACATCTTCTCCAGTCGATGAGAATGTTTCTTATATTCAAGAAACTTCATCCACTAAGGAGTCGATAGATTTATTGAATGCAAGAGTAGAGTCCCTAGAAAAAACTATTGTCACCATGAATGCTAAGATTGAGTCTTTAAAGAAAAATTATTTTTACCTTGAAGTCTAAAAAATGTATTAGGCCATCATCAAAGATCTGTCATCCTTATACTCCCGACTATGTTAAAGAACAAAGAAATAATTTTGAAGGCATTGTCAAGTGCTAGAAAAAAGATAAAGAAAGAAGTGAATTAGACAATTATCGAAAAAGAATTAGTGTCCAGATATAGTAAAGGTAAAATTATACAAGAATCATATCGCTAAAAGTTGTCTTGTGTCATATAAATATTTTATTTTTACATGTGAAATTCATTTTTTTAATATTGCAGACGAAAGGACTGATTCGGATTTAAAAAGGAGTTGAAAGAGTGATGAAGAACGGTTGCTTGTGAATATGCATTTTTACCGCTGTTTTACTATATTTTTAATACACTTTTGTTGTACATTTGTTAATATGATATTTTGAATTTGATGAATTGATATTTTTGCTCTCTTTTATAGTCACAAAGAATTTATTTGAACTATTTTTACTTTATTTTAATTAATCTTGATATTTATGGATCTTGAATAGTAGTTGAATTTATTGTGATGTTGAGATTATCAAAAAGAAATTGTGATATGATTAGTGAACTAGTTGAAGGAAAGAGGATTTGACACATTCATAACAAATTGTTGTTGTACTTATCATAGTGATTGCTGAAATTCTAGTAGCAATTTGCTACAACTTAAATTGAAAAATGGATCGTTAATTAATTATGTTAATCATATTTAATAATAGGAAAAATATATAAAATCCCACCTGAACTTGTTCGCATAACTCACTTTAGCACTTTAACTTTACGGGTAATTATTTATCCCCCTTAACTCATTTCAAATGAATTTAATACCATCTTAAATGATGACGTGATAAAAAAAAAAGAGCAAAAAAATTGAAGGCGCGTACGTTTTTTCATTTTGAAAAAAAAGGGTTCCACTATATTATAATGAAAAAAAAAAACAGAAAAGAAAAACCCACCTACCCCATTCTTCTTCTTCTTCAAACCCCTCCACCCCTTTCTCAAAATGCCACATCCCTGCTTGTCCCTTCTTCTTGAAACTCCCAAGTCTCACCGCATCCTACCCCAACATCGATCCATCATCTTTCTCCTTCATCAAACTCTACATTTTATACATTTTTTGGTTATACAAAAATAGAAAATCATATTCAAGACGCACATAATTTTCTTTATCCTTTACTTTTGATATTTGATTTTCCTTGATAAAATAATTAGTCATCTAATTATAACGTTACTTAATCTATACCTGAATATGTATTAAGAAGTGAAATAAGTAAAGCAACAACAAATCTAAAAAATTAGCATATCAATGTTGCATAAATTTAAAATCGCCATTGTTGATATGAATTGATAGTTTCATCTAGTTGGGAGAAAAAAATGGTGACTGATATAAGTATTGATGGAAGTAATACTAAATAATTACAAAGCAATGATAAATAAATGAATCAATCAATATGAAATTTTGGATCTTAAGAAATTGACCCAAATGAAATAATGAAGAGGGTGGGTGAAGAGTGAAAAATAATTTTTTTAAAAGATGTGGAAAAGTAAAAAAAAATAAAATTAATTATCTGACATGTCATCGATGTGGCACTGAGGTGTCACTTAGGTGGAGCGCGTGCATTTTACCCATGTATATGAAACTGATATTGTATATGTAAGGTGTTATTTAATTCACTTGCAAAAAGATTAGGGGGGCAAATAATTATCCGTAAAGTTAAAGTACTAAAACGAGTTTTGCTGCCAACTTTAGGGTGGATTTTATGTATTTAGACTTAATAATAAATATGAGGATTTTGACTAATTTAAAAGGAAAATCTATAATGGATTGTAATTTTATTTGAATTTGCTACGAAGAATAAGTAAATTATTGTATTCATAACAATTGCTGAAATCCTTTACAACAATTAAATGAGTTATATTTTTATTGCAATTGCTGAAATTCTCTACAACAATTAAATGAGTTGTTATATTGTTTTACAACAATTGCTTAAAATTTCTACAACAAGTACGAAAATTTTGTAGTTTTCATAGCAATTGCTGGAAGTTTTCTACAACAAGTAAGAAAGTTGTTGTACTTTATATAGAAATTACTAAATTTTCTTTAACAAGTAAGCAAATTAATTGGCTAATTGATTATTTATTGATTGTAACACTCATATTTAATGATAAATTGAGTAGTTTTATTTAATTTAAACTTACAATTTATATTACATAGTGATCTTGTATAATGAAGTAATTATTTGAGATACCAGATGATCAATTTCATTATAATTTCACATCTAATCAATTTATAATGAGTAATTGATTGTTTAATGATTGTAACACTCATATTTAATGATAAATA